>KQ965737.1:661379-911047 GCA_001574975.1 Gonapodya prolifera JEL478
GCAATCTTGATTGACAAGGTTTCAATCTCGGGAGTGATGACACAGATCAAAGCGCAATAACGCATCGTTCTCAACCTTTTTCGACGATAAATTAATTCAATATTGCAACTTAAAAGTTTCGTTTGAATTGGACTACTCCTCATTGAGTTATTCACGACTTTGTGTGCAACTCATATCAGCTCATTTATTAGCAGCCTCTGCTGTCACAAGATCTTTCCAAATGGAATCAACCAGCAATTCACATACTCAAGCTATATCTATCACTCAGAATCGCTTGACAAATGCAGCTGTAGATGACATTTCAGCCCTCTTTGTCTGCACATTCATAAATCTGCACCCCAACCTATCCTTTCTTCTTACTTTTCCAACAGCAACTTTAAACTTTTCATGATGCTATTGCAATGTTCAAATGTATCTTCAGACTGTATTAGTAACCTTGAGGAGATGGTACCACTGTGCACTCTCAGGTCTAGGAACTTGAGAGCTAGGACCAAGAACTCTGCCAGGCACTTGCAGCTGTTTCTAGATTGGGACACTGTAATACTTTCTGTCTGGCTAAAGCTGACTGATGGGAGGAAGAAGGAAGGGGAGCACAATGTCACACTGACATTCACTAACGTGGAGTATATAGTGTAGTATGAGTGTTGGGTATTAGCTGCTGTGCCACTACTGTGGCCGCGGGTTTAGATGTGCACACCTGCAGGATGTGCCCTAAGTTTGGCATCACATTCCTGCAGGTGAGTTCTATGCACATTGCATCTTGCTATGTACATCTGATCATATAAACATGTTCCTGCAGATTACAGGCTCATGCAGCTCACCTAAGTTGTGTAGCACACACGCTGCGCAACGAGTGGCACATGTCTGGACCCATTGCTGGCAGCATTACCAAGCACAACTAATACATCCCCAGCACAACCCAAATGCTCATGTACCACCCTTTCCACTACCTGATCCCATTGGCTTCAAACCTCCCATAATCCTACCTGTTGGGGGCTGGCCCCCACCACCTCCAGGAGTTCCTCCAGCCCTGCCACCACAACCAGCTGCCCAGGCCCCCATTGCTACACAACCTAGGTGAGCAGCACAAGCTTGTAAACTGCAGGATTGTTCTTATATCATTAAAAGTACATGATGAGTTGGTTTATACATGGAACTCACCTGCAGGATTGTGACGCCAAACTTGGGGCACGTCCTGCAGGTGCACACATCTAATCTCGTGACCACAGTAGTGGCACAGCACCTAACACCTCACACTATATATACCATGTCAATGGATGTCACTTGAAGCTATGGTGACACCCATCTTCTTCACAAGAAAATCAAATTCCCCCAATCCTTGCAAGCACAAAAGGTCATTCAATGTGGATCTCCGACACTGGATGAACCTCCACTACTACCCACAACACCCTGGGGACCTGCCTTACACAAACATGGACTGTGAGATATCTCATTGTGTCATTGTATTTACAATTTCTCACATCTAATCATTTCCAGGTCTCACAGCAATCTTCATGTCAATGCATGACAAACTTGCCACCAACATTGAGACAATGTGTTGGTGCACATTCCTGGGGCAAATACACAGTCTGTGCTCCATGCTCATGTGGGTTGTCTTTGCTCAGGTGAATGGTGGTACTGGAAGACAATATGTTGCGTTCACCAAGAGGATGGCAATCTTCTTTGGTGGTCACATCTTCTGATCCATTTTCAAAGGTGAGGTTTGTGTGACATGGTGGCCTACATTTATCTTTAACATAACTTTTTTTGTCATCTTCTGCAGACTGCAAACCATTCTTGCTTACCCCTCAGGTCTTGAGGTACATTGAGAACACCTGGAAACGCCAAGCACACAACCACGACACCCTCTTCCAGAGCATCTACTGCAAGCTTCACAAGGAGTACAACTTTATTAAGTTGGTCTTTGGTGGCTGGGACATCTCGTGCAAGATCCTCAAGGCCCATTGGCAGGAACTCATTCCAGCTCTGTTTGTCATCCAAACGCGTCTGGATGAGCACTTTGTTGTCAAGGGCATGTGCAAGTTTGTTGCACTCCTACCAATGGCCAGCATCTAAGTGCGCATGCACATCCTCTTGTCCCACCACCTCCATGAAGTGATTGCTCTTGCCAAAACAATGAAGAACCACCCCTCTCCTCAAGGACATCCACATCCCCACAATGTCATCTGGGCAAACATCCATGCAACTCCAATCCCCACTGCTGCCACCATTGATGCTCAGGTGTCCATGCAGATGTGGACAAATTTCTTCAACTTTCAGCAGTTTGAGACCCACAGCCACAAGTTTGTGCTGAGGTAAGCCTCTTTTCTTTCAAGTATGCATCCTCACTAACAAAGTGTTGTCATACATTGCAGTATCCACACAGATGGTTACAGTCTCCAGGTCCACATTTGGAAACCCTTTGCCAGCGGCAAGCCCATGATGCTCCAGAATACCTCCAACACCCCCCTCATCTACGTGATCTTTGAGGCTGTTGCGTGGGCTTGTGCAATCCCAGGCGTGACAAGGTCATGGTCCACACATTAGTGAACATTCCCTTCCACACCAACAATCCTTGCCCTTACTTCCAACCTTGTGATGACTTGTGGCTACCAATGAGTTTCAGCAAGTTCAGTCTTTGGGAGTATCATACCAAGGCCAAGTTCAACAGTGTGCAGTGAGTCTCTCTACTTCTTGCTTTGTAAAACATGACAAAGAACTAAATATCTCTCATTCTTCCAGGACCTTAACAACAGAAGTGGATGGACAAGGACTGTGCCATCCAAAAGATCAACATGGGAATGCAATCAGTCAAGACTGCGGACCTGCTGCACCAAAACTGGTACCTTGCATACTTCCTCCAATATTTGGGCATGATGTTGGAACTCTATTGGAAGCACTGGTGGAAGAAGTAAGTTGACCCCATTTCACGTCCGATGACATGTTGACCTAACCTGATTCTGTCTCCTTTGCAGACTTTGTTGTAAGTCAAAAGCTGGCAAACAGCACGCACTGACCCTCATGGTCGTTGCTTCACTCATGGCAAGCACCCTTCCAAGTGCATCATTGCCTGGGGTGCCGCCGTCTTCAACCCGTCAAGTCGCGGACATCCTCCAAGCCGCACTAAGCATATTTGGAGAATATTCGTCTCAGCAGGTGTGACAGTGGTCCTGGTCAATGAGTTCAGGACCAGTCAGGTGTGCTCGCGGTGCCACGAGTATTTCCCAAATGAACAAGGGACCAAACAGAAGCTTTGGGGCGTGCGGTGAGTTTCAATGACATGCTTTCTTAATCTTTTTTCGTGTAAATTAAAATTTTCTTTGTTGTCTAGATCATGCGCGACTCATGGGTGCAAGCGGATCTGGAACCGAGTCATCAACGCGGCGAGAAATATCCTCTACCTTTTCCTCTACGCGAACGCCCGTTTCATCCAAGGTCGCGACCAATCCCTTTGCCCTGGCCACTTCAGCCAAAAGAACCCTTGACCGTTTTCGCCTTTGCCATTTTCAACGTCTCGTGAGTTCTATTGCCTTCTACTCAAGTCACTTTCCTCTCTAACTCAAGTCTTTCCAGTCTTCTCTACTTTCTCGAAATCTTAATATGTATTACATGCCCAGGGCGCGTGCAAACCCGGTTAACGAGGCTGACATCCCCTGAGGGACAATGACGCTTGGGAGTGCGTGGTCCTTTCGGTGGGGTGGAACCTCGCGGTGCGCAACGACGTTACGAGCCCGTCAGATATTGTCCCAGTGTAATCTGTAATCTGTTATTTAGTGACCGTGCACTTCGCGGTCGTGCACGGTTCTCCTACTACAGGATGTATTTCTGGTACAACAATAATATGTTGATGCTTAGTGTTGCTGTGGTCCGTCTCTGAAGAAATGACTGAGTGATCGAGTGAAGAAGCCATCCGTTACCTGCTCTTCGGTTTCGACTTTCAACTACAACCGACGCTTCCTTCTCTTGCGCACCGCCCGCATCCCCGAGGTCCGGTAAAACCGCATCTTCGACCATCAAATGCAAAAGTTCAAACAGAAACGGGAGAATAATCTAGAAGTAGAGTTCAAGATTCAAATCCGTCTTGCGCGCAACACTCTCCAAGGGATTAAGCGGCGCTTGGAGGGGCACAATGCCGAGAAGAAGAGGCAAATTGTTCGGCTGCTGAAGGAGTCCAACATCGAGGGTGCAAAACAGATTGTGAGCTTCACGATGCTGATTCCTCGTCAATCCGACGTGATTCATCCGGAGTCGATAGGCGCTCTTGGTGGCGAAGGACACCGAGGCGGCGAATCTGTGGACTCGGCTTCAAACCATACTCGACACTATTAACAACAAAGTCTCGATGATCGTTGCGGAGAAACGCTTCACGTATGTGCCCCGAAGTATTTGCTTGTGTGGAAGTGGTTTGCATTTGGCTTCACCTCAACAGAAAGTTGGACCCTGAAGTGCAACGAGCTCTCGTTGTCATTTGCGTCAACGCGAAGGAGCAGGGCATTCTGCAAGAATCGCATGGGAAAGTGAGTTTATTGAATGGTGTTTTTTGGGGCTGAATCAATGACACTGGGCGATTTGCAGCTGAAAAAAGTAATCGAGGACCGATACACCGAAGTGAAGAGGGCGACACAAAGGTCGGACGTGCGTGACAGCATCTTGAGTGAATACAGACCGGCAACTCCAACCGAAGAAGACATATACAATCTCTTCGACTTGGTATGGGACGACTCTGCTGGAATCAAAAAGACTTGGGACAGACCCACCAGAGAGGATCTCGCCGTGGTGATTATCTTTCTCGTTTCTGCTACTTCTGTGGTGTCTCATTGCGACGAAAAATATCGTATCTTCAGGAGGAACTCAATCCTGACCAGTTTATCGCTCCGACAGTGGTGCAATTTGAAGTACCTAAACTGGAGCAAAACACAAAACCCCTTCCCGAGCCTCATCCAGAACCCGCTCCTCAAGAGCCTTCCAAGTCGTCCGACCCGTCCAAGGTCTGGTACATACGGTCGGAAGTTGGACATGGTGATGGGCCAACATATCGAGAACAGACCCAACCACCCACAAGCATCTTTCACACTCACGGAAATGGCAACCTTTCAGGCCCAAATGTGGGCGCTCCTGTTGGTGCTGCCCAATTTGGTGATGTGATGGGACCCGGAGCAACAGTGCCTGCTGGACCCTCGCAAGATATGGGTGCTCCGCGCCCTGACCCTTCACAACCAATCTACAATTTTGATGCGCACGTTGAGGCCACCGTATCGTCCCTACCCCCCAATCTCCAGCGCTCTTGTTCTGAATTGCTCGACGCCATCAGATATGGGGACTACATGAGGCTTCAAATGTACCTCGCAAACGTTTTGAAAGGAGAAATACCAAGAGGCACTGCGATGGCGCGTGTTGCTGCGCCTGAAATGGCGATGCTCGCAGCACTTGCGGAAGGGAATAACTATATGCGTAGGTTGTCCACCGATAAACAACCTTGAATGACCGGAGTTACTGAACCCCGCCCCGTTTCTAGACATTTCGCAGGAAATCACACAGTATCTTCCACCTGGCTATCCACCATATATGTTCGAGGTACAGCCCTGGCCGGGTGAAAGTCATTGGGATCAACAACAACATCTAGGAACGAACGAAGCCCACAATGGCCACCACGGAACAGCTGCTTACTCTCCTACAATAGCCCATAATGGTCAATCAGGCGCGCGCGCACCCTCTCCGATGAATATGAGTACCCTCCCTGATTTAGTCTCGCTCGAAGAGGAACTTGCCGGCGCTTTGGATCGAGGTGACCTTTTATATGTCTCTGCGACGATGGAGCTCGAAGAAAATGCGCGAGTACTCGCGACTCATCGGGAGTTTTTAATGTGGGTTGAAGAGCGAGTGGAGGCGATGGATCCAACAGAAGATACCGGTGAGCATTCGTTCGCAATTTGTCAATGTGGTGTGTTCCTGACGATGAGCAACAGATTACGTTCTGAGTCTGGTTCGGAGCCAGCTCGCCATGTCTCCCATGACGAGTCTTCCGGTGACTCCCCCGCCCGGACGCTTCTTGGGATTGGCTTCGGATCCACCCGACATCACTATACAACCTCCGTCAGGTAGCCTTCCCGCTAGCACCGCCCAGTCCAAAGCGCCACGACCGAGAGTGTCTTCGCGCACGTCTCCTCCACAGGTGAATCGGAAAAGTGATTCGAACAAATTCGCAAACATTCGACACCATCACTTCCCAATCAGGAACAATTTTCTCCGAATCAGCTTATGGACCAACTTACTGGTCTGAACATCAACGGCCGAGTTCCTACCCCGGAGCCTACCTCACCTGTCTCCCCCAGCGTCATCCAAAGACCCGGTTCTTCGGCACGGGCTGCATTTCCCAACCCCCCCCGGACCGCTGCCGAAGTGAAAGCCCTTTTCCCCGAACCTCCGACATCCATACCTGGAACGCGGGCGAGAGGAACAAGCCCCGTGAATCCTGATAGAGGTAGATCTTCTGGACCATCAACTGCGCCATCTTCTGGAGGTGCGAGTCCCGCATTGGCGAAAAAGTCGGTAGCAAGCTCGGGAGCATTGAGCTTGGGGAGCAGCGGTGCCGACCTGGATGAGTTGAGGCGGAGTAAGTGCATCAGAATTTCTGAGATTATGTTCATTCGTTTAGTAACCTTGCACTTCCTTCAGTGCTTGCCTCCATGAAACAGTAATATAGTACTGGTCTACGATATATATTATTATATTCGCAATTATTATATTCAGATTGCGAATACTAGTAATTGACACATTCGTTTTTGGGCACGGCAAGAATGAATCGACCAGCGTCGATTCTTCAATCGCTGATCGCTTTGAAAACGTCTTACTCCCACCATTTTCATCCTCCTCTGCTCGGCTTATTCGCACATCGACAAACGAGATACCTTCGTTCTTCTAGCGGAACCATCGCCAAAAGTGGTCGGCGACTGGAACCTGGCCACCGAAATGCCCGAAAATCTTCCTCTGGGTATCCTGCCAATCTAGATGGCCACGCCGTCTCAAACTCGGGGGGCGAACTCAACGCGACTCCTTATACTCGTGGGTCACAAGAGCCCAGCATTCTTTCACATGACGCTGTCGTCGTAGCGAGGCAAATCGAAATGATGAATATTTTTTTGGGATTTGAGCAGGCCAATCGGGTATGTGTTGCTCAAAAAAAACTGTTGAAGCAGTCAACCACATGCCTTCAATTCCAAGTACCGCATTCTCTCGCCACTGGGACAACCTTTGGGCTTTATTGCCGAAGAGCAAGGGTACCTAGGGCGGGTGATTCAAAGGCAAATGTTTCGAACACATCGGAGTGTGAGCGCGACTGTCATGGATGCAGAAGGGCGCGTCACACTGAAGGTGAGACTCAAAAATGAAGGCGTGTGCAGGTGAAAGTCCTTTATCGCAGCAAAATGAAGCTTTACAGGCCTTTCAGTTTCATTAACTCCAAAATGTTTGTTTACGACTCCAATGAAAACTTGATTGGCGAAGTACACCAAATCTGGCACTTGTGGCGGCGAAAGTAAGTCTTCACTTGGTGTTTGTACAGCATGAAGCATTTATATTTGCATTGAAATTAGATATGATCTCTTCGTCGAGTCAGTTGAATGAATTTGCTTCCGCCGATGTGCGATTTAGTGACACCCTGCAATAGTCGTACGCAATTTGCCCGCATCGACGCACCGTTTCTTTCATGGGACTTTGACATCCAAGGCCCATCGGGCGAGATTCTTGGAAATGTCAACCGCAACTTCGTTGGCTTTGCACGTGAGGTGGGAGAATCGCGTTGATGCCAGTACTGCGAGATAATGGCCACCGCACTGACGCAAACTTGCATCACAAGATCTTCACTGATACCGGCCAGTATGTTTTGCGGGCGTCATCCGGCCTGGAACAGCTAGGATTGCCATCGCCTCACCGCGATCTTTCGGCAAACGAGCGAGCGGTGGGCCGTCTTTGAAGTTGTACAATCTTCGTATTACGGCTAACACTTCGTGCTCATTTTAGGTAATGATGGCGGCAGCCATCGAAATAGACATCGATTACTTCAGCCGACTGAGCTCTGGAGGGTGAGCTTCCCACCCAATTCGCCCTCTCGTTATTAAGCCTAAACCGAATTTTCTAGTGGATTTCCGATGTTCCCTTTCTTGTTGATGGGGGGCAGTGAGATCATTTGAATTCAATGACTAGTAAATATACTGTAACTTTTATCTCTTCCCAGTCCACCATGACGTCCACGACGGCCAAAACACGTGGGGACGAGAAAGAGCATGTCTCCAAGAAGCCTGTGAACGCGCCGTCGAATGCCCCACCGTCTCCTCCCATTACGCCGACCAGAGAAGCCGCTGGACGAGAAACGCTTGAACTTGACGGGCGTAAGCGAGCAGCAGGACCGCAATATGGACTTGAAGCACGGGAAATAACCGAATCGGACAAAATGAAGGCCGAGGGGCTGAAAGATGCGGGAAACAAGGCGTTTGCCGCAAATCACTTTGCGAAAGCTATCGACCTCTACACGGAAGCGATTGAACTCAACCCGGTACTTTACATTCATTGTTTCTACTCCGCTACATGTTTGAATGTGTCTTGCTGCGCTCTAGACTGTGCCAGCGTACTTCTCCAACCGCGCGTTCGCGAACATCAAAGAAGAGTTCCTGGGGGCCGCTATCCAAGATGCTGGTACTTTAACCCTTGAAATCTTGTTTGCATGAATACACTAGGAACCAAGGAATTTCGGTCTTTGTGTTGCTAGAGCGCGCCATCGAGTTGGATCCCCGCTTTGTCAAAGCGTACTATCGACGGGCATCTGCGTACTTGGGCATGGGAAAGTTGAAAGAGGCAATAAAGGACTTGAAGTGAGTTACGGGTATGAAGCGAATGCGTTTGGTCGTTTTAATTCTTTGACTCTTTGGTCCCAGAACTGTGTTGAAACTGTCCCCGAAAGATGCAACGGCGTCCGCAAAACTGTCCGCAGCTGAAAAGGAGTTTCGTCGCAGACAATTCGAGCAAGCGATTGCCGTGGATGATTCTCGTCGGAGTGCTCTGGAGCGACTCGGCGATATTGGTGGGTTTCCGCGAACGAGTTTAGGTCAATCCACCCCCACCCCCCCCCCTTACCCCTCCGCCTCGTGCCTCTCAGACGCCATTATAGTTGAACCGTCTTACGATGGTCCACACCTTGACCCGCCAGTTGCCAGCACTGAGTCTGGCTTTGCACCTTGCGTGACCCTCACGGCCGAGTTCATCTCCGCGCTCATAAAGTACCTGATTGGGCAGGGGAAGCTACACCGCAAGTATCTGTACCAGATGCTGCGGCATCTCAAGGCCATTTTGGAACAAGGCGCCAGCGTGGTGGACGTGCCTGTGCCGGAATCGGACAAGGGCGTGGTGAATTTGGTCGGAGACGTGCACGGCCAGTTTTACGACGTGGTCAATATGCTGGAGCGGTGCGGGATGCCGGGACCTGCGAATTATTACCTGTTTAATGGAGGTGGGACATTGTTTTTAAACACTGACGAAAGGTTTGGCCATGATTTGAGGCTTCGTTTTCGTTGAAAAGATTTCGTGGACCGTGGATCGTTCTCCGTTGAAGTCATTGTTCTTCTTATCGCTCTCAAGCTTGCCTTCCCGAAATTCGTGCACCTGGCGCGAGGGAACCACGAGGCAGATGACATGAACAAGGGTGGGTTGCTTTTTGGGAAAGTTTGGCCAGTTTGAATTGAACTGATTGTTTTCCTCGGACTTTTCTACTTTCACCTTTAGTGTATGGATTTGAAGGAGAGGTGAAATCCAAATACTCGGACCTCGCATTCCGTTTCTTCTCGGAGATTTTCGAAGCCCTCCCTGTGGCGCACCTTGTCGGAGGCAAGATTTTTGTCGTGCATGGAGGACTGTCGCGAGAAGGGGAAGAAAAGGCGGTCACGCTTGGTGAGTGCCCATTTTTTTCCAAGCCTTGACCGAAAAAGCCGCATCCAACGCTCTGCTCCACGACGCACGACGGCGGTCAGATGATCTGCGCGCCCTCCCCCGGAACTCGCAACCGTCGGGAAATCCCGTGCTGTCGGATCTTTTGTGGGCGGACCCGTCGCCCATTCCCGGATACACGGCATCCAAGCGCGGGCAGGGATTCCAGTTCGGACCCGACATCACGTCCAAGTTCCTGGAACGCAATGGGTGGGATCTCGTAGTGCGCTCGCATGAGGTCAAAGAGGAAGGGTATGAAGTGCAGCAAAATGGGAAACTCATTACGGTGTTCTCTGCCCCGAATTACTGCGACCAGGTTTGTGGATAGGAACTGTGTTGTGGTTGAGTTATCCGCAGTGCTGACCGGTGTATTTTAAACGCCACGCTCTATGGTAACTCTGACCCCGGCCCCGGAATTAATGTGCTCTCAGATGGGCAACAAGGCGGCTGTTATTCGGGTATCGTCGACATCCTACCCGGCTCCACCGCTTCAGCTACCGCCTCCGACGCCCACTTCCACGTCCACATTGCATTCGTCCCCGACCCCACCAAAGTCTGATTGGAGTGTTGCCGAGACGATGACGATCGCTTCCGGCAAGCTTCGTCTGGAAGTGCGAACGTTCTCGCACGTTGGACATCCTCCCGTGAAAGCAATGGCGTTCTCGCCAATGGGGGCAGGAATGATGTCGTAAATAATGTAGCAAACCGGTATTTGTAGTGGAAGAAATCAATTGCACACTGTGGCCAATCGCCAGCTTTGGAGACTACCAACAACCCACGCGGACTCTGCACGATCCCAGCCTGTGTGCGCGATGAACACGCCGCAACCGCTGCCACCCCTTCCTGCGCACTCGGGATGCGTAGTCGCAAGGGCGGAGAGACATCGGTGCGTGGACATTGGAAAGGTGTGTTCGATCGTCGCACATGCTCAGTCCTCGCGGCGACTCACACTCCAAACCACGGCAGCTGTTTTGCGGCGCACTTGCGGAATTCTGCTGGAATGGTCAAGGACGTGCGCTGGACACGCTTGAAATCATGTGGGCACCTTGTCGATGTCAGCGATTCTGCGCTGATTTATGACGGTGGGACCCCAAACGCAGCGAACGCTCCCCTCTGAGTTTGGTGGAACATGGATCCGATGGAGCATTGGGTGCTTTTGCGGCGTTCTGCTCTGCACCGCCGCCATTTGTCACGACACCCGGTTCTGACATCGATTCAGAAGGAGTGCATCCAACCAAACTGCTTTTGGAATACCTCGCACAAAAGTTTGATGTACCTGCGGGAATGAATGTGAGGAGCGGAGCAACAGGCAGGCCATTCTATCCTACAATATCATGACAAGCTCGCGCTACCCCACTAGGCTGCCAACACAACCTTCCTATGGACTTTGGTTCCAAACAATGAAAACCCGCTCTTCCTTCACAGATCTTTACAGATGGCATTCCGGTCATTCCCCCAATCAGAGTACATCATGTTCGTTTCCCAAAACCCACCACCCAGCGCCATCCACACACACCTCTGCAGCACTGTCCGAGACGAGTTTCGCGCGGACGAGGAGCGCGAATACCTCAAGCGAATGAATCGAGGACACCTCGACCCACAACGCTATTTCACCCCCGCGGCCCCACGGTCGTCCGCGTCACCAGACGGATGGACGATGCTGTACTGTGAACGAAGCACGCTTACTCAAAGCGTAGTGATTCGACGAGCCGTGACTGAAGACTGCGACGATCTCTTGCCGATGCTCAGAACTCACAACGTTGGTTCATGACTCGCACGCCACACTTAGACATGCATGAGACTGACGAAAACCGTTCGTACAGGTCATAAAGACAGAAGACTCGGGCGGGGACTATCTCCTTTCCGAGCTCATCGAGTCGCAAAGCCCCCAACGGCTCTCCCTCGTCGCCGAGGTGAGCTTTGCGATTTTTCCGCGGTTGGATCACACCAGCTTGCTAAAATCGAGTGTACCGTTGGCTCAAAGTGGTGTGGGAAAGTCGTGGGCCTCATGCACTTGACCAACGGCAGCGTCAACCCGTCACTCATGTCCGACTTTGACTTTTCCGATTTCCCCACCGTAGTGAAAGGTGAGGCCAGGTCCTTGACAACAACGCCGCCAGTTTTCGTCATACGTGCTGAACTTGAACTTTCATTTTTCTTTCGGCGCAGAGATAACATCGCTCGGCGCGATCGTCATCAACCTCTTTGTCCTCGACGACGAGTTTTCCGACGAGGGTATCCGCTTTGTCGCGTTTGCCTTTGAGCATTTCGGCGCCAACAGGCCGTGTCTGATTTCAGTGTCGGCCGAGTCTCGAGATTTCCCGCTGTTAAGAAGATTCAACAGGGTTCCGTTCGCGCCGAGCAGCAGTACAAAGTGAGTTCGAAAAATTGGATTGGGGAGGGGGGGGGGGGGGGGCATCTCGACCTGTATCTGAATTATTATGCGTAAACGCGCTGGCGTTCTGCTTGGGCGATAGTCAGATCCTCTATTTCACCACGGCAAAGAGTCTCCTTCCCATTGACATGCAGTGCAAGCGAGATTCCGAAGCCTGTAAGTACGACGGCCCCCAGCGAACATATTTTGCTCCGTGGCTTATCTTTCACACCTTGCACGCACTCGAAGGGACCTTCACCTTCTCCGTGACCAACCAGCCCATGGGCAGTGCTCTCGTCGAAACGCACACGGACGAGGGACTCTCGGAAGACTGTGACGTCGATGATTTCATTTCCAGCGACAACCGGACGGGCAAAATTGGGGTTTTGCGGTCGTTTGACTTGTTGGATGCGTTTTCGCAGGGTGAAGCGGTGAGACTCGTTCGATTGTGAATGTGACGTGGGAGGTACTGATGATACGACTCGGCCTTGTCGCCCTCCCAGAAGCGTATTCTTGCAGACATGCTCACGTACACGGGACTCCATGCTTTATTGTGGCAAGCTCGCGATGAGGACGTAGCAAGCAGTCGACTTTGTCGGGTTGTGAAGCGTGATTTTTTTCCAATCAAACGAAGACGGCGGTGAGTGTTTTAAACCCTTTGATTTGCCAGCAGTGACTACATGAAAGCTGCAGAATTCAGTTTCCGAACAATGAGAAGGACGGAGAAGCAGTAACTCCTTCCACAAACAGGAACACGTGGATTTTGCCCCTGTGTTTGATACAGTGCCCAAGAGTAAGCAAGTCGTAGTGCAGCACTCCTTGGTTCAAACCATGAACCTCGTGTTTGATGTCCAGGTTACTGTTCATTCGCGCGTTGTTTTTATTGGAGCCTCAGATAGCGGGCTCAGTGCTGCCTTGAGGCTGTCTCAAGTGAGTTCGTGGAGCGTCATGAGAGCGAGATCGCAGGATGTGATCAGTTCGACGTTCAACAGCATCGATACCTCGACTTCTCCAACATTATATTTATCTCGAAAGTTTCTTGCACTGTTGATGTTCCTGACTATTTTGTGTCGCAGAGATCGTTCCTTGATGGCCAGTGAGTGTAACTGTTCAGTGACATCGATGGCACTACAATTTATTACGTCCCGCGACGCGGCTAGATTCGGACATCAGAATACATCTCAATTGATGAAATTTTTGACCGAAGAGGTGTGTGAAATTGATCGGGCACATCGGGTAGTCCGAACAAAGGAGGGAACATCCATTGGGTGAGCGTCAACGTTGTCGTCCTTCAATGTACTGATACCAAGAGTGTGGTGTTTTCAAGGTACGATGTGTTGGCGCTCACGACCGGGCAACAGCATCACCCATCATTGTCCATCTCAGAAAAGTTTGGAGAACTTGGCAACGTCTGTGGTGTGAATGTGAACAAAGCAGATCACATTGACACGCTCTTGAAGAATGCTGTCGGGGGAAGTGGATCTATAGTCGTGTATGGCTCAAGTCTGCAATCGTTGGGCCTTTTGAACAGTGAGATTTGCCCTTCAACACCCTCAAGGTTGTGCTATTTGAATCACAAACCAACCCACTGAACAGGCATTTTGCGACTTCAAATAGACCCAGCACGCGTATTCTTCGTCCAGCAAAGCGAAACGTACAGTGACGCCCCATGGCTCGATAGCACTGCACTGGGACACCTAAAAGCTGTTGTGTCGCGGCTCCAATGCCATGTCATCACTGGCAATCTTTTTTACTGGGAGGCAAAACAGAACAAATTGGCTGTGATGAAACTGACGGTGGGTTATTGAGAACGCAAGGAAGCGCTATGACGTTCTATGAAGAACTCTACTGACACAGAGAGAAGATGCCCAAGAAAACATCATCTCAAATATTGATGTCTTACTCTACGCTGGCGAAATGTCCGTTTCGCCTTCGACGTTTCGTATGATCAATTCCGCTGGGTTGTCGTTCGATGGCAAGTTAGTTATTGACCAAAATTGCTGCACCGTGGACCCTGTGATGTGAGTCTCATCATTTTTCTAATTCCAATTCATCACTAAGAAGTAACTGTCCCTCAGTTTTGGAGCAGGTCCTGGAACAAAGTATCAGAGTAAGCTCAAACAACGCACATCTCATGACGCTTACAATTCTTTTGAGGTTGGATTGAAGGTGAACTGAAACGGACACAGATGCGGTATTTCTTTCTCAAAGCTCCACACAAAGCTTGCAGATGCCATCCAAAGCGCGATAACGACTGTGGGAAGCAATACCGCGGGTCAGTTACCCTGGCGTGGGACTGCACCAAAAGTCGTGATTTCGGTTCTACCTGGTACGCCATAGCAATGCTATGAATTTCCTTTGTGCTAAAACATTTGTCGGTGGAAGGCGAAGTTCACTTCATCCATGTTCATGAACCAGAAGGATCAATTGATGAAGGGGTACGTGTCTGTCTTCTGAACCTTAGGAGCATACGAGTGGAGATTTATTGCACATTTACGTCAAATAAGGGTCGCGATCTTGAAACTCGAAACGACAACAAATGTCTGAGAGTTCGGATTGACAAACATGGTCGCATTGTTAGGTTGACGTCACTGACAGGCACACCACCGCCCTACGACAACTTGATCGCCCTTTATGGCCTCCACGAGCGTCTTTGCAATAACTTGGTATCTCGGTTCGACGAAGGGCTGATTAAAGATTTGGAGACTTACTTTTCGGAAGTTTGGGCGCTGCCTCTCTTCAGTGACCGACTCCGTGGCTTACTGTCGTTGTTCCATGAAGACCTGCGTAAAACTGGACGTGAAATACCAAGCATTCAAGTCTTACTTGAGAAGGCCGCGAAAAATCCCAACGATGTGGGTGCCCCATTGTAATCGCACATGATCAGAAAGTGAAGTCTCTTCACAGATTCAGAAAAACGATCTCATGCTGGCATACTCTGAGTTCGATCGTTCGACTAGCAGGCATATGTTTGATGTTATGGTATTTAAGTTTGTTAAGACGAACATTTGGAGGTCTTGGCCTGGTGCTCTCGAAGGATAGCGATTTTATTTTAATACTATATGCTAATTTATTACTCAATAGTCATCGAAGTCCTCCTCATCTGTTCCCGCCAGACTGCTTGCATCCCCAATGGAAAGAATGTCGCTAAAAATTTGCTGTATCGGGCATTGTTTAGGGTCGGTCGAAACTTGAGACTCTCGACTTAACACAGACCGACGCGCGTTTCCCATGAGATGCACTTGACACACTTCTGACAGCTCTTGGTGCAGGTGCCTTCTTGGGCGGTGAAGCAGCTGGTTGTGCCACAAAATTCGGCGTCTTGAGAGTGAAAAGGTCTTTCAGCATTGAGGCGATAATCACAAGGATGTTGCATTCAGTTCACCTGTGGTCGCCTTGACTCCATCCGAACATTTTCCGCAGGCGAAACGTCTGCTGTGAGCGATATGCTTCCACAAACCTTCAAAGCGGGCTTTTGGTGCAGCGCAATTGTGTGGAGTAAACGAGGCTCTTTACCTTCGTATCACACTGTACGTCAATCTTTTCCCGGAAATACCGGAAATCGTGAAGCTCAGATTTTTGTTGTTGTAATTGAGAGTAGCTCAACAAAAACTGTGTTGGTTGCTTTTTCTGGTAGCCCACGAAGTCGTCCAATCGATCGATTTCAGCAATCTGACGTCGAAGTTCCAGTTCGTCTCCACGAAGTGTATCAAGCTTATTCATCACTATATCATCCAACTCATGGCAAGCACACTTATAAATCTGATCAATTTGGGAGCGTAGAGCTTCAGCCATCGAGTGCACGGCTTTCGCACGGTCTTCAAGCATTGATATGTGGTTGTCAATTTTTGTCTTCCGTTGGATGAGCGCTTTGTCAGGCTAATAACCTGGGACATGAGCATTACATTCTCTTTGAAACACAAGCTAATCTCACCAGTGCAGTTTCCGCAATAACCGCTTGATAGGCTTCGTCCAAACGAAGCAATTTATGGCTAGCAGCGTCACCCACACTGTGACTACCTGTCATTTTGCAAACAACGCACACAGGCAAATGGCACTGATGGCAATAAAATTCCACAGGCTTGTCACCGTGGCTCTGGCAGTTGCCAAACACGACAACATTCTGTAAAGCAGTGAAAAAAAAAGTTATAAGGCGGTGCCCGATTACCAAAAGCATGACGCGAACCTGTTCCAAGGATACACGATTATGGCTGCAAAAGGTGAGTGTGGTTTTCCTTAAACGGACTTATGATTCCAAATTCTCACCGTCTAGTGAGCTTTGCAGCGTGCAACAAGGAGTCACAATCACTGCACAGGTTGGCGTTGTCAGCGGCACAGTAGACAGAAGCTTTTGTGGCTTCGCAGTTGTCGCAGCTCGGTTTCTGTTATCTCATGCGAACGGCAGAGCGCGAAAGGGTCGACCCAGAAGGCCCATTAAGACTCGCAATTGCAAAAATTCCATCCTTATTCACCTCTCGCGACTTCTTTTCTGCTTCAGGGTCGAATTCAACCTCGGCGAGACAAACCGGAAGCACCTGACTTGTCTTCGTTATAATGTATTCAAAGGTAGCACTTCCTTCATTGGTGACGATGAAACTGGTGTATCCAGTCGGCAGAGTCGGTAGTGGTCCCTCAGCCAGCTTCTTTGGGAGCACCCGTGCCCTCCCAACCGCTACTTCAACCAGTAACAGCTTGTGCAGTCGCGATGAGGCAACGGCATTCTTTTGCGTGTTTCCCGGATCGAGTTTGAGCCTGCCAAACGAGAACCTTGCTCCGCGCTCTCCAACAGCTAGCGTGTATCCTTGTGGAGCGAACTCCAATCCAGCCTTTTTCAATTGACCAACTTCCACCCATGTCTTGAGCGTCAGTCCATTGCTATAATTGCGCTCAAATTGCTTCTTGGCGTGGGAATTCGCGACCAAGTGAGCGGTGACAATCTGCGCAGTCGTCGCCTTAAGTTCCACTCTGAGAGAATACTGCAGCTCGGAGAAAAGCACGCTGCTGGGAGGGATGGGCGTCAACGGAGCTGCGTGAGCCGTGTTCATCGCTTCCGTTGATCTGACCGCGGTTACTTCCCATCACCCCATGAACCATCGTCTGCACCAGTTTTGAGGGTTAGAGCACCGTCATTACACCATGTAAAGTGTCATTCTACATTCGTGTTAATAAGATTGCGATTCTTTTTCATTTGCCTACCCCAGGAATCTTCGAAAGGTCTTCTAAAGACATTTCGTCGATTTCTTTGAGACTGCGTCCAATTATTTCGACTGCCCGATGAATCTGCTCTTCAGTAATCACCAAAGGTGGTGCCTTGTTCCCATTAATGATCAGAAGGTTGCAGTAATGATGCACCAACTAATTATTCCTCTCACCAATCGAATAATGTTTCGATGAGTCGGCTTAGCCAGAAGCCCATAATGAGCCATCAATAAGCAGATATGCCACGCAGTCTTGGCCGATTTCCCGCTGTTATCGTCAATCACAATAGCGTTCAGCAGCCCTTTCCCACGGACTGTAGTAAGAAGGGGAGAGTTGATTTTCCTCAATTCGGCTCGGAAAAGATTTCCAAGCTTTTCCGCCTATGACACATGGCCTTGTCAACAGCGCGAGGATACCAAGGGTCTTTCAATAATGCTCACATTCTCCGTCATGTGCTCATCTCTGAGTACGGTAAGAGCACTAATTGCCACCGCAGATGCAAGAGGATTCCCGCCATACGTGGAACCGTGTTCACCAGGTTTGATGCAAAGCATGATGTCCTTCGACGCGAGAATTGCAGAGACAGGATATACTCCACCAGAAAGAGCTTTCCCCAGAATAAGGATGTCCGGTTTTACTTCGTCCCAGTCACAGGCAAGCATTCTCCCAGTTCTGCCCAGCCCCGTTTGGATTTCATCGGCGATGAAAAGAACATTATGTTTCTTGCATAAATCATAGCACTTTTGGAGGTATCCGTCATCTGGAACGTTGATACTGGAAGTGAGGTGTTCCACGTGTCAGCGTTCTAACCCCATATTCGTTGCATCTTTCCTTACCCAGCTTCTCCCTGAATAGGCTCCACGAGGAAGGCAGCACAGTTCTGTCCATGTGCCACAAATGCTGCTTCCAAGTCCTCGGGATGGTTGTGACGGATGGTTTTGTGGGTCACTGGGCACACAGGACTTGGGAGACCGTCAGTGAGTGTTCAACCGAAAATTCAAGTTTTACCCTTACCCGACGTTTGGGAGATAAGGCCCAAATTCATTCTTAGCATCTGGGTCGGTCGACATTGTGATGATACCAATAGTTCTGCCGTGAAAGTTGTTTTGTGCTGCAAGAATTATCGCCTTGTTCTCCGGAATGCCCTTCCGCAGATAGCCCCATTTTCTGGCCACTTTCAAGGCCGTTTCAACAGCTTCAGCCCCAGTGTTCATGGGGAGCACCATCTCAAAACCAAAAAACTGAGGGAAAAGTAGTTTAATTGTCAAACTGCCGAAGAGCAACACTAAAGCATTGATCATCTCACCTTTGTCACAAACTCCGCGTACTTTCCGAATTGATCGTTGTAAAATGCCCTTGAGCTCAAAGCAAGGGTCTGAGCTGCAAAACAAATTAAATTGTGTGCCTGACCAATGACGAAAGTTCTTCCCCCGGTAATACCTTGAAATATCAATGTCCCCACAATCTTCGGGTGCGAATGACCCTGATTAACTGCAGAGTAGGCACTTAGGAAGTCCATGTACTGTTTGCCTTCGGGATCCCACACGTAAACTCCCTCAGCTTTCGCGAACACCACGGGAAGTGGATGGTAGTTGTGAGCAGAGTACTGATAACGCATCCGGTCGCATGAATCTCAAATAGCAATGTCATGGAGCTGCGAGCTAGTCACCTCGTGCTCTAAATGCATTATCTGCTCGGACGTCGTTCCGTCATTATTAGCTATCTTTCGCTTCAAAAGAGGAGTGGGCGGGGTAGATCGGTGAGCGACTTTGCGTTCCTCCAGTGAATCATCCTTGCCATGTGCCGACGCATGTGAATCGAGAGGTTTGGTTGGTGCCATGAGAGATGGAAATGAGGTCTTTGGCAAGCCAGCACAGGTACTTTCCACATATATTGTTACTAACTTGCTTCACTCTTTACATCCTTTTGCCCTTCGCCACCATTCCTCAACCCTCCATTTTGCATGCTGGGAGCCACTGGCGTCGACTCTTCTGTTTTTGCACCACTTTCTGTGCCAGCAGATTCCACCTCACCTGATTGTGGCTGTGGTGGTGGTCTGGGCGCTCGGCGAGGTGCGGGGCCCTGTCCAGTTGGGTTTATCTTGTTGTTGATGGAAAGTATGTCACAAAGCTCAAACGTTTGAGGGTTGAGATACGGACGGTCTGGGAAGAATGTCAGTCCTACTCAACAAAACCTCGACATCACAAGCTACTTACGAGCATCCTCTTTCTCTCTTCCAGTGAAAGGCAAACTTGGAGAATAAGGCGCGGCTGTAGGCTGAAAGTTGCGCGGAATTCGCAATCCATCTTGACGACTGCCGACGTTTGCCTCGACCCATGTCTTCTCCTCCGCGACACGCCTTTTGTGAATTGCACCAATCAGACACTTTAGTAAGGAAAAATTCTCATGAGCCACACACTTTCGAATCGTGGAGTCATCTGGCAGTGGTTTCTGGTCTCTCGATAGAGACAAGTATTCATTGCAGGATCGCATGATTGCAAGCCATTCTTCGTCGTAGTAGAAATCTTTGGGAAGATTGTTGTCGGAAGGAACATCAATAACCTGGGGACGCCAATGAGATGTGCAGGAGAGCAATTAGCAGCACGGATTCACACCTGTAAAAAGTCTCTCCCAGGTAGGCATTTGTCTAGAGCTAGAAATCTGGTTACTTTGACCGCTGGATTCGAAACATCAACGTCTGGAACCGAAGTCGAGGAGCCGAGTGCGCCTTGTGTGTCCGAGGCTTTATCACGATGCAATGAGCAACAGCATTCTCATATTCATGAACTGAAGGGTGCTCACCTTGCGCCTTGACAGTGGCTTCCTCCTCTTTGTCGCTCCGGACGTCATCGTCATCGTCCTCGTCGAGCCCAATGTCGATCGCATCAGGGTTTGTGGCTGATGCCTGCGTGGTCACGAGTGTCTCCGCTGAGAGTGTGTCCGCCGCTTCATGGTGTGGGTACAACGCCGCATACTTCACATGGAGGTGAGCGCTGAACCAATAGGATGGTCGCAGCTTTTTCAAAAGGGCCTCAGCTGGTGGGGAGCCTAGGGTGTTTGTTCGAACCTGCAGAGCGTGTTAGCGGATCACCAAAACAATGCAGTCGTCTGCCACCGACCTCCTCGGCGAAAAATGGTCTGCGAGTGACCAACCGTTTTGTATTTCCAAAGCCAGACATCCCCCGAGGCCAATCATGAGATAAGAAAATGTCCAGAGAACTTTGTATCTGCATTGTTGCAAGTAGTCAGTCTCTTTCTCTCTCTTGTTCATTGCCACACTTACCTGCATTAATCGAAATACATTGTACTTTCGAACGTGATAAATGCTCCGTTGATCAGATTCGCCGTATGGTTGTCGTTCGAAGTGTCCTTGGCAATGAACCTCTGCAATGTAGTCTGACTCTAAGTCACGAGTGATCACTCACCTAAGTTGAAGTGATTTTGTTTGAAAATGCCCGAAACGCCACCAATTCGGATGCCTCCGAAATTCACTACTCCCGCGAATCTTCAGATACATGGACCACTGAAGTCAGCACAGGGAATGTCCATATTGCCGCCACGCCCCTTACCCAAGGAAATAGATGTTTGGGGCAACCCAACCCCCATGGTACCTATAGCAGCAGATGTCCCAAGAGCTCCCTGTGAAAGAATGCTCAACGGACTTACAACTCCCACAAGTAATTGGATGCCTCATGGTTCCCCCCGATGAAAATTGTTGGAATTGGGGCACGGAGTTCTCCACTATAATACTTGTAGAATCCACCCATTCGTCGATACTTCGCGGGGCAGGCGATTGATTCCATGTCAGCTTCATTTCGAATTGCCTTTATAAAACACTGTCAATCTGCCACGAAATGTCCACTAATCGCTGAAAAACGAACCTGAAAGTCCCCGCAAATGAGCAAAAGATCGATGACGATGCCCTGTGTCTGTTCAATGTAGGACAACGTTCCATAAATCTTCTCGAGCTCCCCGTGACAACAACCTGCAATTAGAGGCGCATGGACTTAGTACTAGATGATTCGATCCTCCAGAGAGAATGCTGAACCACCTTCAATCGCAATTTTCATGGTGAAAGACGGTGGGGATTTCTTCGGCAACGGATAATTTTTTTTTTCCTTCACACATTCATTCAATTTACATATTTTGCAGGTGGGCATGGTACCAACGCAATGTCGCTTGAGGACAGCATTGGTAGCTGCCCGGGGACGTTTTCAAACGAACGAAAAGCAAAAAGCACTCTCAGTGCACCTACGTTAGTTCTACATCCACACAAAACTTTCTTCCGTTCGAGAGCCAGCGCACCTGTGCAACTATTTGCTTTGTTTGGCTGTCCCGGAATATGTCAACTACCTCTGCCTTATCTGCTCAGGGACGGAGGACATTCAATTAAATACAAATGGCGATGGTTCCATTTCTTACCGTCCCAGTTACTCGGACTCGGAGGCCACCTCTCTTGGTCATCGCTTTGAGCGCCGTGGGTGACGCGACGCTTGACATTGCGGCTCTTCCCAACAGCCCGATTTTGGGGTCCAGATGGTCCAGATGGTCCAGCTGGTCCAGCTTGTCCAGCAGTTCTGAATTCATCACTGTCATCCTCAATTGCTCGAGGTTGTGAGTTGTTTCTTGCAGCTTGTTTTTTCCTCACTGAAGCGGTTCTGAATGTTGGAGATGATACGACCTGAATGATTTCATGTCCGCATACCTGGCTTTGGCCCCGTTTTTCGACGCCATTCCCGGAGTACATCCATTCCCTTCAATTTACTCGCGGGTTCCTTTTGCGTAATGAGGTGGTTTCGGTCGTTGCAAGATCGCTCTTTTGGAAGAGAGTGTCACACAGCGTACCCATGTCCATTCAGATTCCACTGGATAGCCCTCCCACTAAAGCGATGCTTAAAATTTTCGAAGGAGGTCATGTTTGAAAACGAAAGGTGCGATCGCCCACCTCAACTAAGAACTCGATGTTGGATCCACTATGTCGCTCGTCGCGGATTTCTTTGATAACGTACTCGTCCGCCTCATCACCTAAATCCACATTTTCATCGTCCTCGTCGTCATCTCTTATTCGTCTCCGGCTCATTTGAACGATTCATTCAACTGTGGTGAGGCAAGACTGCTGCGGCCAAACCTACCACGCCCCCAATGAATCACCTTCTTCCCCGACACTCTGCGTTTTTTCGCTTCAGATCTCCTTGCGTGCCACTGGGACAGCGCTGCTATGCCGCTAGCAGCGCATCACCCCCGTCAGGCCCACCTCCCGATCTCCGTCGCATGATGCGCGGGTTACCAGAGAAGAAACCGATCGCAGGAGTGCGCCATACTATTGCTGTCGCGGTGAGAGATTAACTGGCTTGTCAGGTGACGACGGTTTTACATTTTACATTTCAATTTGGCATAGTCTGGAAAGGGGGGAGTCGGCAAGTCCACCATGGCAGTGAACCTCGCCATTGCACTATCGCTTCTCGGAAAGCGGGTGGGACTATTGGATGCTGACATATATGGGCCTTCGCTCCCAACGATGATGAATTTGCGGGGACCGCCTGAAGCGGATTTCGACAGTGCGTCCCATTGCGATTGCGGACTGAAGTGACAGCTGTGATCTTGGATCCTCTCTTCAGAGAAAATGTTACGACCTTTGGTCAACTATGGAATTTCTTGCATGTCCATGGGTGTGAGTACGAGAAATCCCCAACAAATCACCAATCTTCACACAATGTTCAGTTTCTTCTTGATGAAGGCTCCGCCGTTGTCTGGCGTGGGCTCATGATAATGAAGGCACTAGAACAGCTCATTCGACAGGTGGACTGGTCGGGAAATGACATTCTTGTGATCGATATGCCTCCAGGTGGATATTTGTTGGATGTTCATCTTGTATCAAAACCGTCACCGCGATTTGTTTTTAGGCACGGGAGACACGCAGCTGACAATAACACAGCAGATTCCACTGGCGGGAGCCGTTATTGTTTCCACACCACAAGATATTGCTCTTCTGGATGCCAAAAAAGGAATCGATATGTTCAATAAGGTCCAAGTCCCGGTAAGGGTCTCGAATTCCATTTCACGTATCTTTTTGGTTTATCTCTCTGGAACCGCAGATCCTCGGCCTGATTCAGAATATGTCGATGTTTGAATGCCCAAACTGCCATCACCAAACTCACATCTTTGGAGAGGGAGGTGTAAAAGATACTGCAGTGCGACTCGGAGTTCCATTTCTGGGTGATGTACCACTTCATAGAGAGATCATGGAGGGCGCCGACAAAGGACGGCCCGTCACTGTGACTGACCCACACTCAAAGTATGCACAAACATTCATGGACATCGGGAAAGTGCTCCTTGAAAGATTGGACTATTGAATTGCATACGTAGGGTATATAGAACAAAAAAGATTTCTGGTGTGTAAAACTACACCGCAATACCCAACATTCTGCGGAGGCCTTGGTTTTCCTCCAACAATGCGGAGACTCGCACATTTTGCTCATCCTCATTCTCGTCCGCCTCCAGAGCTTCCCGCATGACCACCATTGCTTGGTTAAGCCGTTGGCGAAGCAAGGCATTCTCCTCGGAGAGTACATAGCTCTTTTGCTGCATAGACCGTGTTTGCAAGATGTGCTCCAACAAAAGTATCAAGAATTCTTGCTTACCCGCTCCTCCTGAAGTAAAGCGTTTGCTTTAATCTCCAGTTCTCGTTTCTCGCGCTGGACGGAGTTCTGTTGTGACTGTTAGATATCCCTTCTCTCCCAGATACCGCTCCGAGTACTCTCACCGCCTGGGACCGGAACTTCCCCATGACCATTTCCAAAGCGGACTCGTAATCTCGAAGAACCTGATTGAGAGCTTGATTTTCTCGCACAAGATCACCCAGTTTGCCGGTCGTATCTAGAAGTATAACGGAGCTTGATGTGGCAAGAGTCCCCCAGCACCAAAGAGCCATGTCAAAACACAAAAACGCGCCTCGTGCAATGATTTCGTCTGCTTTCGGCATCCCTCCACGGTCCTGAATCCATTTCTGCAACCGAGATATCTTGGCTTCAGCTTCGTTTGCCCTGTCAGCGGCTTTTCGAGTCAACTGTGTAAGCTGATTGACTCTATCTAGAAGCGACGTGGGGAATTGCCCTGGATTTGGTGGTGGTGGGGCGGAAGCGGGTGGGTTTGGAATCATTTGCAAAGGGGTTTTCGCTTTGGACGCCGCCAGCTTGTTGCCTCAAATCAATTTTCTAACCTTACCGACACAAATGCGATCTGGCGACGATGGCGGAAACAGACACCGACCAAGAAACGTTCAAGTCTCGAATAGAAATGTCCCTGAATCTTGCTCGACAGACGGCAGCTTCTTGGGTCACAGGGGATTGGCCAGATGATGATCCCAATGAAGAGATTTCTGCGACAACAATCATGGGAAAGTCTAACAGGTATGGACCTATTATTGCGTGAGATTCTTTAAAAGCAATGCTTCATGACAACGAATCCTTCGAAAGACTGGGTTTGGGTGCCAAAGCTAGCACCTTGCCAAAACCTTCCTTGGTCGACGAACACTTAAAGAAGAAGCTGATAGGTTCAGCAATACGGAAGTCAGAGAAAGCGGACGCTAACTCGGACAAGGGCAAGACTGGCGAAACAGCGGGCAGAGGTGGGATCGCAATTTCTATTTTGATTTTCTTCGTACTGACTCCATCATCAAGACAAAACTTCAGCGACAACCTCGAAAAGCGTTTCTGAAGAGGACAGTAAACTGAGTGCAGTTGGAAAAGCAAAGAAGGAGAGTGCAGGCACTCAAGGATTGGATCCAAACAGGAAACGTACACAGACTGATGTATTGGAGCATTACTTGTCGAAGAAGCGGAAGCCGCACTAGAATTTATAATGGGGTCCATCTCAGGGCCTTCCACCCCGGAGAGCGAGTACCAGATGCAACACGTTTCCACTTTCAATGCCGCTCTCCTTTGCAGTCTTTTCATCGCTCCTATGAAACGATAAGTAGGAGTAGAAGTAAAGCGGGATTGAGCTTCTGATTTAACCTTCACGAGTCAATCGATTGCTTACATTTGCCTGTCGGGGGTTGGCAGTATAAGAACAACACTTATTCCAGTCAAAGCAAACAAAATCACTCACTTCCCGCCGAAAATGAGTCGTTGTTGGTCTGGCGCGATACCCTCTTTCTCCTCCACCCGCTCCTTGATACGTCGAATCTAATGCATACCGATGGTTTCTGAACACGCGAACCATTCTTCCAAAACAGATTCTGGACCAACCTTGTCCTCTGGCTCGATATCGATTTCGATCTTTTGTGCGCAATCAGTTTGTCAGGGAATCAAGACATCCATCGAAAACAGTCGTTGGAAACCAAACGAACCTCGCGTCCCGTGAGAGTTTTGACCTGGAAGCCAACAACAGTGAGTATCGAAGGCAAGAAAATGCGGAGCGGGAGGCCCCATTCACCTTAATCAGCATGGTGGAATGAATGAATTGCAGTTGATTCAACAGCAACTGTGGCCACATGAACTCGAATTCTGTCATTGCTCGATTCCGTTTTTCAATACGAATCTAACTATAGACCCTCGCTTTTCCGAATGTATTTCCTGCAGCTATTATCTCCTCGCTACTCGCGCGGTCGAGTTTGACAAGCTCGTGCCGCACATATTTGATTGCCGTGCATATGTCGAGAATGGAAACGTCACTCGACTCAGAGAATAGATTCCTGTCGTGGTGTGTCGTTCAGGTCACTGGGGTGATGGTGACGCCGAAAACAGGCTCACCTCCACAGTGCTCCAGCAAGAATCGCGTCTCCCTTTGATAGTCCCTCATCGTAAGCGAGCAAATGACCGTAATGAGCAGCCAACAGATCTTTCAGCCCTCTGTTGATCAAGGTGAAATTGGTGACCTGACGTCGATAATACAGGTCAACCACTGGACAAGCAACGATCCATGAAACTACTCACCCCACCCTCGTACATTCTCTTTTCACAGTCAGTCCAAAGGATTTCGGACATGTCCCGCCACATGGACTGCCACGCCTCGCCAGCTGCACGCCCCCGCGTTGAGAGCATCCACATATGGAGTGTGGTGAGGTAGAACCAAGTTTCGAATGTATCTGGTAGCTTCAAGGCTGACACCGTGGATGTAAAACCATGAGCACACGTTAAAGGAAAAGAGAATGCCCACTGACTGTTGATAAAAAATTCCCGGTTTTCTTTATCTTCCACGTGTGCAGTAATATTCTGATATGAAGTGAGTGCGTTTTGATATTCCAGACGTCGGTTGAGAATGCGTGTGATGGGGTTGAGCGTGAACGCCGATGAAGACTTCCGGGCTTCAAGAGACTGATGGTAGATCCCATCGCGGTAGGCGAGAAACGTCATGATTAGTAGAAGGCCATGTCTATAAGTCCTTTGAAGCTCACCGGTGTCGCGACCGTGAATCTCCGTTTGGTCAAGAAAAACTGGGATCGAGCCAATTGGAAAGAGGTCATCGCCGTGGGCAGCATGTACATGGGTAGCCGAGAGTAGAGCTCCAAGGGCAATAGCGCCTGTCGAGGCATATCTTTTTCGATTTGATGTGAAGATGTGTGCAGTTGATCGTGGCAGCGAGCTGTGACCAAAGGACGTTTGTTCGATCTCGATTATGTCGGAGTCGAAAGACTTCACGTTTTGCTATACATCGGTAATGATACGCTGTGTTCTATCTCTTTCTTATGGTCCATCCCCCTGAGGAATGATCCCTCTTGTTCAAAACGCAACAGGATGTCGACCTCACCGTTTCTGTTCGAATGTAAGCTTCGACTCCGCAAGAACGCTTTTTGCAAAAAATTCGTCTCGATCGACACGTTTCCCAGTGCAACCCTTGAAGGGAACTTGCCCAAGGCTGGTGGTTTCGCGCTGCTCGAGGATCCATATTTAAAACTATCGACACTGTAAGCGAACGTTCTGGATCTGCTATTGCTACACTACCTAAAGCTGTTTTGTTTCTCACAGAGCGGAATGGCCGGAGCTCTTCGTGACTTGCGAATTATGGGCGGAGAATTGTCGTCTTGCGGAGCCGATAAGCACTTCTTACAAGGTGTTCAAGAACAAACTTGCGTAAGCCTCGAGACTACTAAAGTTTATCTGGTCTCATCGTTTACTTGACTGGATATTGGGTAGATGGAACGAATGGATCACGTTCCCCGTCAAGTTCCGCGACTTGCCCATTACTACACAACTTGTCCTCAATGTTTACGAACCTTACACTCCCCAAAATTATAAAATTGTGGGAGGAACTGCTTTTCGATTGTTTGGCCCCTCGAAGTAAGTGCCACGATGTCCTATGACTTCCGCGACAGCTGGCTGAACGACATCGTTCTGAAGCACTCTGAAGACCGGAAAGCACAAACTTCTTGTTTCGACAGGAAAGAAGGCCGATGGTCGGGTAGAGTCAACTACTCCTGGATACGTTTCCGGAGAAGATAAGGAGATGGACAGAATCGGAAAGGTGCGTCTGTGTGAGAACCCACCATATGTCGCTCCCTCGAACGATTAGTCGGGCGTGCAGCTCATGCGCCGATACGAGCGGGGAGACGTTCAACGATTGGATTGGCTCGATAACCTCGCTTTCCGTGAGATTGAGAAAGTCAATGCGGTACGTGGGTTTGCCTGATAAATTGCAGCCGTCGTACCAAACTGAAGGAGCGACGATGTAGAAAGAAGTTGCGTCATCGAAAAACCTCTATTTGTACATCGACCTGCCGCAGTTTGACTTCCCTCTCGTTTACCAGGAGCGGGTGAGTGCAACCCATATGCAAACATTCTCTCGGTGTACGACTGAACGCACCCCCCACACCCCTTACTCCCCGCGTCTTGGCTCTTCTATGTGTGTAGGAATACAGTAATCCTGTGTCTTCCCGCCTCGCGGACGCGGAGATAGTCATTGTTGCGGACCCCGAGGCGTTTCTGGAGAACATCTACGAGGGCAAACACCGTCGGCTGGTCCGATCGCACAGAAACGGTCCCATGGACCGAGATTTGAAGCCCAACGCGAGGATAAGAGACGAACTGAACGTGAGGTGACCTGGTAAACGTTGATAAATATTTTGTTAGAATTATTTTTCTGTTCCTCCTTAGCGTATCGTGCAGTATCCTCCGACGCACTCGCTGACATCGGAAGAAAAGGATCTGGTCTGGAAGTTCCGCTACCACCTGACGCGGGATCGGCGGGCGACGACCAAGTTCCTGAAGTCTGTCGCGTGGTCGGACCCCGTTGAGGCCCGCCAAGCCGCCGACCTGCTTCCGAGCTGGGGCGAAGTCAGCGTAGAGGACGCCCTGGAGATGCTCGGGCCCGGGTTCGAGAATAGGGCTGTGAGGGGGTTCGCGGTGGCCCAGTTGAGGAAGGCGGACGATGAGGTGAAGGGGGGCGACGTGCAGTTTCAAATGTTGGACAAGATATTGATTTGCCTCGGTACAACAAGGACCTCGCACTATACCTCGTGCAGCTCGTGCAAGCTCTGAAATTCGAAGGGCTCAAGTCGGACACAGCAGACGTTTCCGAGTCCCCACTCGCCGAATTTCTGGTAGCTCGGTCCATACGGAACCCCTTGCTGGGCAACTTGTTCCACTGGTACCTCATGGTCGAGTGCGAGGACAAGGTGTGGGGAAAGTTGTATGCCAAGGCGGCGTATCAGTTTATTGGGGCGTTGATGGAGGTGGTTTCAGTGAGGGTTTGGATGGTAGGGGGAAAATGTGATAGTGACCACACCATACCATTGCCCGTAGACCTCCGACGGTACCCACCGGCGAGACACGCTGCGGCGACAAGGCGAGCTCGTTGGCGCTCTTGTAGGAATTTCCAAGGAAGTGCGCTCGAGCAAAGAGGCTCGCGCCAAGAAAGTGTCGCGGCTGCAATCTATTCTGTCGGACCCCAAGAACGGCCTCGTGTCCTTCCCACCCCTTGCACTTCCCTTGGACCCCTCGGCACAAGTAACAGGCATCATCCACGAGCACGCATCTGTGTTCCGGTCCGTGCTGAGCCCACTCCGGATCAGCTTCCGGTGCACGGACGGCAGCGAGTACCCCGTGATCTTCAAGACCGGCGACGACCTTCGACAAGACCAGCTGTGCATCCAGATGGTGACTCTGATGGACCGCCTGCTGCGCAAGGAGAACCTGGACCTCAAATTGACCCCATACAGAGTGCTGGCAACGGGTGTGGACCACGGATTGGTCCAATTCGTGCCCAATTTGGCCATCGCGGCCATTTTGGCAGATTATGGAGGGAGTTTGTTGAACTATTTGAGGGAGCACAATAGGGACGATGCGGCCGAGTTTGGCGTGTCGAAGGCGGCAATGGACTCGTATATAAGGAGTTGTGGTGAGTAGTTGGGGAGCCTGACGGTGGTCAGGGTCGGGGCATCATTGAGGGTGGTATTTTTTTTGTGGAAGGCCAGAACCAGGAGATTTTCTGCGTTGAACCTGGTGTTCTTGTGTGCGCGGATGGTCAGTCTGGCAGTGAGCGGACAGGAAAAACTTTGGGGTGGATGCCTTTGAGGGAACATACACCTCGGAGCTCTGTAGTTGTGCGATCGCGGTGCCCTTAGCCTTCGAAGAATTGCACCGGGTTTGAGATTGGACGACGTTGTGGTCACACTACAAGCGAACAAACACCAGGAGCTGCCTCCTTTCATTTCGTGCCCCTGATGTGCTCATCCCGAGGAAGAGGAATGGGCACTGGTGCCCTCCGGGTCCTCCGGGGTGGATCTTGATATCCCTTTGCGCCCCGCCCATGCTAAATGTCCCTTCTAACTCTCCCACCCACCCACCCACAGCTGGCTATTCCGTGGTCACGTACCTATTGGGCGTGGGCGACCGGCACCTAGACAACCTCCTACTGACCCCGGACGGCCGGCTCTTCCACGTGGACTACTCGTTCATTCTCGGGCGTGACCCGAAACCCTTCCCGCCCCCAATCAAGCTGTGCCGGGAGATGGTGGAGGCCATGGGCGGCACCGGCCACCCGCTGTTTGGACAGTTCCGGAGCTACTGCTTTGTGGCATTCACTATCATCAGGAGGAGCGCGAACTTGATACTTAATTTGATGAGCTTGATGGTGGAGAGCAAGTTGCCGGATATCGCGATGGAGCCGGATAAGGCGGTGTGGAAGGTAGAGTGTGGGAGTTGGGGGATTGGTTGCTCGTACCTGTCTCACCCAGGTCTTCATTTTACTGTCCCTTCTATCACCTACTCGCTTCTCCCCCTTGCACTTGACGATCACCTCTCTCCCACCCCACGCACACCTCAACCTGCAACTCACCGCAACGCAACGCGAACCCCCCAATCACGAACCCCGCCAACGGCGTGCAGGTACAAGAAAAGTTCCGTCTGGACCTGACGGAAGAAGAAGCGATCGCGTTCTTCGAGACTGTGATCAACGACAGCGTGGGGGCACTGTTCCCGCAGGTGATGGAGTTTGCGCACCAGATGGCCCAATACTTCCGGTCCTAGACGTAGACACGCACGGTAATGGCTGCAGTGCTTGTGCTTGTGATTGTCGACTGAGACGGCACGGCATGGCGTGTGGGTGTGTTTGTCGAATTGAAATGAACTGTATATAAAGCGCGACAATACACGACGATGCCGAGCCGAGCCGAGCACCGAGCGCCGTGGGGGCGGAGCGTCTCGCGTCTCGCGCCTCGACTCGACTCATGCACAACGAAAGCGAGCGAGACCCGTCTATTGCCAGTTCCACCACGCCGGTCTGAGCGTGCCGTTTGCAGAGTCGTGCGCAAACTGTTTGGCTTCGATGGCGTTTTCCTTCCAGCCCCAGAAGCGCACTTGGGACAGGGGGATGGTGGTGAAAGTGCAAAGGTGCAAAGAAAGGTGGATGTAAGGAAGTGCAAACAGGTAAAAGTGGAAAAGGGGAAAAGGAAGATGGAACAACGTAAGCGACGAGAAAGAGAAAAAGAGGGCCAAGGAGACGCACTGAGCGAGTTTATGTAGATTGCAGCGAATCCGAGTGTCGCGTACATGGGCACCTGGAGGAGGGCGGCTCGGCCTACGAATCGGGGGTGGCCAGAGGGGCGATAGCGTTCTGTGCAGTATGGAGAGAGATAGCGTGGCGTGGATGGGAATGGGGGTGGGAGGTGGGAGGTGGGTGAGTGGATCGGTTTGATTGATTACTATCACACCTAGGCCTCGGGTTCGCTCCGCTAGGGACATTCCGCTTCGCGGTGTATTCGCCTCCGGCGGACTCCTCGGTCAGCGCTTCGCGCTTAGGCCTCGGGCTCTCTCCTCCGGCCTTGATAGGCCTCCAACGGTCGCGACTCACAACTCCGGCCTGCTCGCTGTGCTCGCAGGCCTCCGTTGCTCGACCCAAGGGACTCACCCAAGAGGAAGAACGCCGACGGGAACCCAGCCGCGATTGCGCCGAACGCTAGGTAGTCGGACGCTCTGAGGTAGCGCACGACTGTGATGGGGTCTGGCTCGGCCGTGACGAATGGGTAAGGGGTGTTTTTGGGGAGGTTGCTGTGGGAGGGGTGGTTTCAGTTTCGCGGGAGAACGGAGAGTGGGGAGGGGAAGGGATGGAAGGCAGTGTGATAGAGAGGACGAATGAGGGGGGAATTGCGCGGAAAAAGCGAGGGATGGGAGAGTGCGAGGAGAGTCGGAGTGGGTGAGTGAGTGAGAGCAGGGGACGCGGGTGTGGCAGTAGCGTGCGAGGGAGAGTGGAGATGCGGGTGAGCGTAGACGGGATGCGCGCGCGAGGAGCAGACTCACGACACGAAAGGCATTGCAGTATGCAGGCAGGGAAGCAGACGCACAAGAAATGTGGCAGCGAGTGGCCAGCTTAACGACCACAGCAGCACTCGCTCAAATTCCAACTCACCCTGCAGACGCGGACACGCCACTCGCACCTTCCACCACGAGTCTCTAAGTCTTGGCACAGCAGACCACTATCGCTGCGCTTTCCGCTCGATTCCACTGGAGTGTGACCATCATTCGGCGGGCTTCGTCTGACTCCAGTAGTCTGGGCGGACCCGAGCACCCTTATGTTGTGTAGCACTGCTTTGCCCTCCATCCAGCAAGAGATTGCTGCGAAAGTGAGCCTCTGCGACGGACTGCTTCCGGATGGTTGGCCCATCCACCGCGCACAGATTGCGCATCGACGACTTTCAGCGGCATCGGCAACCTCAAACGATGTCCATTTGCGGCGAGGTAGACATGCAAGCTCATCTGCTTCACATTCTAGATGGACTGAATCTCTTCTCCAAAGCTTTCTGACTCCGACATCAAACTATTGGTCAAAAAGATTTGGTGGTTGTCCAAAGAGTGTGGTACAGCGGTCAAGAGGTGACGTAAATGGATGTCTTTTCTATCGCATGTTTGCTTGCTAAAGATGAGAAGCCGGCGATCATCATCGACAAGGGAATAAAGCAGCGAAAATATGACCTCCGGAGCCTTGCCAGGACGAACGCCGGCGGTCCAGAGAGGCCAGGTAGGAAGATGTTGGTGAAGAAAGCGAGCTGTTTTGAATTGCTTCTCCCATATTGAAGGCGGCTCAGGAACTGAAACGGGAAGGGAAAACCAGTTCAAAATTGTCGCGTTCTACGGTCACAAGGGTGGGGTTGGCAAAACTACAACCACTCACAGCGTAGCTTGGGCCCTCGCCATGCATGGGAAAGCTGTGGTGTTGGTGGACATGGATGCGCAGTGCAATCTCACCCAATTAAGTGTTGGAGGTGACGTGGAAAGGGCGGGAGTTGATGTATGGGATCAGTTTGAGCGTGACTACCCAACAACCGGTCTTTCTGCCCTCAACAATTTGCGTCGTGCTGGGGATGGAGGCACTCCTCAGGCACCCGATCTCATAGAGATTGCCCCCCATGGTGAGTTTCCCTGCAATGATGCTCAGCTTGCTGATCTGCATCCAGGGTTTAACCTATTTCGAACATTGTTTAGACATCAAAATTACCCTCAGGAGGGAGACTGTATTTCCTTCGCGGAGACAATGAACTTACTACGATGGATGACAATATCATAAGGGCCAAGAGTGGTGGAAACGAGGATGATCTCCTGCGCGACACCCCCGGTGCAATCTACCACTTGTGCCTTCTTACGGCACAGCAATACAAAGCTGACTTTGTGCTTCTGGATCTGAGCCCGTCCAATGGCGCTCTAAACAGATTTGCGCTATCACAGAGCGACTACTTCTTGGTACCTTGCGCTCCAGACTACTTCTCAAGGCATGCAATCTCCTCACTCCTCGGGTGAGTGGTCGACACATTCTTCCCGGTCAGTTAATGAGGTCAAACCAACGTCCTACACCTTCCTAGGTATTTTAGCGCGTGGCAGTGGGAGGTGACGTCTGTCATGGAGTGGCGCACATCATCCGGGGAAAGAATTCTGGCTAACTCTGAGCACTTCCAATGTTATTTTGGTACACCTTGTAATGTGGCTTCACGGGACATATAGATCCTGTTAGGCAACCTGTGGCAAAGTTTGTAGGTGACGATATCAACAGGTTTGATCACCTGAAAAGGGGAATGCCCAGTTTCGCAATCACCTATGCAATCCGTACTGTTGGAGAAAGGCTGGAGGAACTCACAAGGAAGCTTCCAAGATCATGGCGTCTTACAGGCACTCAGTACAACAGTGTGATGGTCCCGCCGGATGAACGCAGGGATCATCAGGTCAACCGTGGAACCATAGCCATCGTGTCTTCCTATGGTCACCTCGTCGCAATGTCCCAGCGGAACTCCGTGCCAGTTGGTTACCTTACCAAGAATGAGTTGTGGAAGTACAAATTTGACGATGATAAGGGTGCTTGGGAGGAAGTTTACTTGGTGCTTGAGCTATTTGACCAATGTAGCAGTATGAGCAGCAGTGGAGAGCGGTTAAAGAGATTCAACGGGACGGTAGAAACATTAAGTAGAGATAATGACACACCTCCGTAAGCTCCTAACCCCGCCACGGTGACTGTAAGCGTTCCACTCGACGGAGCCCATTCGGTTTGACTCCGCAGCCTTTCCCAGTGGAGGGGCGCTCAGGCCCGGTCACGTAGTTTCGAGAAGACGAGGGCAGATTTACGGAGCGAGCGAGTGTGTGTGGGATGCGATACATTTGGTGGTGGCAAAAAGTGTGGAAGGCAATCAGGGATGACAAGTGGGCAGCGACTGTCCGCAGCCTCGATCGCACACACCAATGCCATCGCAGCCCGCAGACCCGCCGCACGCACCCGCGCAGCCGCAGCCGCACACGCCGCCGGCATCATCACTGGACTCGCGGTCATACTTCGAGCGCAACAACCTCAACAGGATTCTCGAGGCGATCGTCGCGGGTCTCTCCTTCAACCAGCCTAGCGACCCCCTGGCGTACATCGAGGAGTGCGTCGCGCATGTCAGGAAACTCACGTTCTCCGATCCAGGCGCGGTCATCCCATGGGACTTGTTCATGACACACGAGGGCACACTTGCGGGAGACAGAACGAAGCGACTGGCCGAGCGACAGAAAGTGTCCGCGCCGGTCTACGGGCCCGTGCAGTTCGAAAAGCCAACGAAACCGCCAAAGGCGTCCTCGCTCGACCCATACAAGTCCCTTCCCCCAATCCCCTCCGCCTCTTCCAAAGACACCCCCACCCCCTCGGCACCCGCACCTTCCATCACGTCCAAAGAACCCCTCCCCGCAATTGCCGCAGTCGACCCTGCGATCCTCTCCCGCCCCGCATGGTCCCACATCGTGTTCGTTCTGGGCGGACCCGGATCGGGCAAGGGCACCGTGTGTGCAAGGCTCAAGGACGAGTTTGGCTACGTCCACCTCTCTGCGGGTGATCTGCTACGTGCAGAAGTTGCAAAGGGGACCGACAGCGGGAAGGAGCTCGATATACTCATGAAGGAGGGCAAGATCGTGCCTGCCGTGAGTGCTCGTTCCTCCGTGTCTCTCCTCTTTGGCGGTCTCACGTGTGTCCTTGCTCATTTGCATCTGTCTTTGTCTCGCGCTCCTGCTCTTGTTCTGTTCGGCGGATCTGGACTTGTCTCTTTCTGATCATACCTGGGCCTATACTCTTCCGTGACCGTACTCTCCTGTCGTATCGTCATTCGGCTTTCTTTTGTGTCACTCGTGCAACCATGCCCCATCTCCCCATGACTCTCCTTGGTGTCTCTCGTGTCGCCTTTTGCTCTTTGCTGTGCTCTCCTCTACTCTGCCTTTGAACTCTTCACTCAACAATCTTCGCCGGCCACAATCTTCCCATTCCCTTCCCACCTTTCCCCATCTCTGCTCGTGAAACTTCACCTAAACTGCCGAACTACCAACTGCCAACTGCCGACCTCACCTCAGGCAACAACACTCCGCCTCATGCGCGCCGCAATGGAATCCGCACCGGCCTCCGCTGCGGGCTTCCTCATCGACGGGTTCCCGCGCCAGATGGACCAGGCACTCGAGTTTGAGGAAAAGGTCTGTTTTGTATCAGCTTGTTGCTCGTTGTGCGCTAAAGCTGTTGCGGTGCTCGTGGTGTTTGTGCTTGTGTGATGTGCGGCATATGGCAGATCGGTTTTCGTGGATGACGGTGTCTGGAAAAAACACTCTTTCTTTTCTTTCTTGCTCTTCTTGCTTCTCCACGTTCTTCTCTGTTTCTTCTCACCACTCTTTTCAATTTAAACCACATCTGTCTGCACTTTCGTCCCTCATTCTTTCCATCACCGCCCCGCCCTCCCTCTACCCTGCCTCCCACCACCCACCCTTCAGATTGTACCCTGCCAATTCGCCCTTTGCTTCGAATGCCCGCTTTCCGTCCTGGAACAGCGCCTCCTCAAACGGGGCGAAACGTCAGGCCGCGCAGACGACAATGCCGAGACCATCGCGAAGCGGTTCAGGACCTTCGAGGAGGCCAGCAGGCCCGTCATTGACTATTTTGAGAGTAAGGGGAGGGTCGTCAAGGTGCGCGCTTCTGTTGGTTTGGGGAGTCGCTTGGCCACCACATTGAGCCTCTTCCGCCAACGCGTGCCGCACCCTCCTCCCCCTCCTCCGCGCCCACTCCCAGATCTCCTCCGTCCCACCCCCGGGGCACGTATACCAAACGACGCGGTCCCACTTCATCGCACACGGAGCCGTGCCGATCCCACCCCTGACCAACCCCAACATCATTCTCGTCCTCGGCGGGCCCGGCTCGGGCAAGGGCACGCAGTGCGCGCGGCTAGCCGAGTCATTCGACGTGGCGCACCTGAGTACGGGCGATTTGCTCAGGGCGGAGGTCGCGAGCGGGTCAACAATGGGGAGGGAGTTGCAGGAGACCATGAGTAAAGGGGGGTTGGTGCCCACGGTGGGTTTTATGACACAGTGGTGGTTGTTGGAGAAGGGTTCTGACAAGTGAATGTGGACAAGGCCGTCGTCCTGCGCCTGCTCAAGCGCGCCATGGTGGAGCGCGAGGACGCGTTGGGCTTCTTGGTGGATGGGTTTCCGCGGTGAGTCTTTTGGTCCGTTTTGCTTGAGCCCTTCCTGCAGTATCACACAACACCCCACACCCCACGCTCGCCCGCCACCCTCCCTCAGGGCGCTGGACCAGGCGCAGGAATTCGAATCCGTGGTGTGTGTGCTTTGTGGCTCTCCCCACTCTCCTCGTCCATCCTAAGATCACACCATCCCGCCCCGCGCCACCATACACATTCCACTTAGATCGGCACGGTCCGTACGTGCCTCTACTTCGAATGCGGGCTCGAAACGCTCGAAGCGCGCCTCGTGGAGCGCGGCAAGACGAGCGGACGGGCTGACGATAATGTGGAGACGATTCGGTTGGTGCGTTTGCGGGACTTGGGGAGGGGGTGGTTTTGGTGGTGGTGACTCGTGCGGGTTTTGACTCGTGATGGTTTTGGGGTGCGACAGAGGTTCAAGACGTTCCAGGAGCAGTCCATGCCCGTGGTGGAGTACTTTGAAAAGATGGACAAAGTCGTCAAGGTGAGTCCTCCCCCTGTCGTTGCGGCAAGTCCTCGTCATCCACATCTCCGCCGTGCCGTCGTAGATCTCGTCAGAAGCGCCCGTCGACGAAGTGTACGAAAACGCGCGAAAGCATTTCGAAAGCGCGCTCACGTTGCCGTTCCAGGACGCGAATATCGTGTTCGTACTAGGAGGGCCAGGTGTGTTTTTTGGTCTCTTTTTTTTTGGCGACAGTGCTCGGTCTGACCAGAGCCGCGCTGACGCCTGCCTTTCTTCCATCCCTCCATTCCCACCTCACTCCTGGTGAATAGGATCCGGTAAGGGAACACAGTGCGACAAGATTGTTGACACACTAGGTTTTGCACACTTGTCGACGGGGGACCTCTTGCGCGCAGAAGTCGCGGGAGGAAGCCCGTTAGGGAAAGAGATCGAGGCAGTCATGAAGGAGGGCAAGAGTGAGCGATCTTGCTGCAGTTCTTCCCTACGTTACTCTAACATAAACCCCATATGAAAGTGGTGGACCTCGCCCTTACGAAGCGGCTCCTCCTCGGCGCCATGAAAGCCGCGCAAGAAAGCGGCGCGCGGGGGTTCCTCGTAGATGGGTTCCCGCGCACGGTGGAGCAGGCGCAGGTGTTTGAGAAGACCATCGGACGACCAAAGATGGTACTGTTCTTCGAAGTGCCAGAAGACGTGCTCGTGCAGAGGCTGCTGAAGCGGGGCGAGACGAGCGGGCGTGCGGATGATAATCTGGAGAGGTGCGTGTCGAGGGCGTTCGGGGAGTTGGTGATCAAAGATGGTGACGTTATTGGGCATCACACAGCATCAAGAAACGAATCGAGATGTTCGTGCAAGCATCGCTACCCGTCGTGCAGCACTACGAGGTGGAGGGCAAGACGAGCAAGGTGGGCGGTGTGTGCGGTGTTGTGATTTGCGTGGGGCCAACCGTGGGTCCGAACAGGTACCAGCGACGGGGACCATCGAGGAGATCACCCAAGCGACGTTGAAGGCGTTTGAGGATGTGGGGATTGGGAAGGCTCATTGAGAGTGTATATACATATTGTTTATAACTAATGACTCCAAAAAGTTCGGGCAGAAGTCCTGCTGTGGCCAACGTTTCTCTCAGACAGCAATTCAATGCCCGTCACGCTCATTTCATCCGCGCCGTTCCAAGACGGTGAATCCATCGCATCCGATTCGGCCGAAGATGCGGCCCCGTTCCACCTTGCCAACGTTCGCTGTCGGTTCGGGCCTAGTCTGGCACCAGTCGGATTGGAGGGAGACGGGAAGCTCTGGGTGACAGCAGAGTGAGTCTTCGCCTTAAGTTATGGTAGTGGGATCGGCAACGATGAGAAAAACTCGGTTCCAGCGCCCTGGTGTGGTTCTCTCCATCAGGATGTCGCGGTGTCTCCATCCCTCTCTCCAACCTCGCTGTGTACGCCAAGTCGCGGTCTCCGACCGTGCTCCGTGACCTTCCCGAACTGTTCCCACCATGCGTGTACTGCCAGCTGGAGGACGGCAAGGTCACCGACGAGCACGGTGTGGACGTCGAGGAAGCGAAGGCGGCCCTGGCGGAGGGATGGAAGGCCGAGCTGGTACTATCGCGAAAGAGAGAAGAGGAGGAGGAGCGGGCGGCGAATGGCGAGGGGGGGCATGCCAATGGGAATGGGAATACCGGTGGTGATGGCGATGAGGAGTGGGAGGATGTCGAGCCCGAGGGAGGTGAAGATGACTCGGAGGATGATGGGTTCGAGAAGGTACTGGAGATTCGTCTGGCGCCTGGGGATACGAGTCAGCGTGAGTTGTCCGTTGCACTTGTAATCCCGGGTTTGTGTTTTCACCGAACGTCGTTCAAGTCGATGGATTCTGGCAAGCCCTATCCTCGGCAGCTTCTGCACATCAATCTTCCTCCGGAGGTAACGCCATGGATGACGAGGACCCAGGTGACGCGTTCATTTCCGCAGACGACCCGGCATTCGCGGAAATGGATCCCAGCGAATGGTTTTTCACCGCTGAAGGTGCCGAGAGACTGACCGAGGAAGGAAGACGGAGACTCGAGGAGATGGAGGAGGCGCTCGAGGTGAGTTGGTTTACTCCTTCCCGTCATACCTTTTGTTTGACAAATCCAATATCATGCTTACTCCAATAGCCGCAACCGACTGCCCGTTTTCATCCGTACGCGGCGCGCCGTGGTCGTCGAGGTGGAAGTGCACGGGGTGAGGGGTCTGATAGTCACGACAACAGTGCTGCACCCGGTGGAGATGATGCCATGGAGGAAGAATGAGCACCCTCTAGCAGTATATTTAAGCGCCCGACTCGATAATAAAGGCTCCCTTTGAGATCACCAGCTGAGTCAGAGCGAGAGCCGTCACCACAGTCGTCACTTCGTGCCAGTATGGGCACTCCCACCGCGCCTCCAGAAACGGCTGGGCAAGAGCCCGCGGTCGCATCAGAAGCTGCTGCTGGAAGCTCGATGGAGCCACGTCCTCTGGAAAATGGGGGTGATGCTTCCCAACCCCCACGATCTTCGAATCAGGAAGAAACGTTCACTCGACCCGCATCGATGGTCTTTTCCCCCCAACAATCTTTGGCAACGTCTTCGAGTAGCTTTTCTCCCCGCCCATCATTGTCGAAGGACCGCTCGGCCAGTGGGCTGAAGGCTCGCCACCTCGTTACGTTCTCTGGCGCAGAAGTCGTTGGAGTCGGGGCATCAACAGATGAAGAAGGAGAAGACGAAGGGTCGGGACCCTCTTCTGCTCGAAGACAAAGGCCAGGGCATTCACCACGTCTCTCCAACACCTTACGGCTCTCTGCTGACCGTATTTCATCTTCCCTGGGCTCCTCACACCCTTCCATCTCACCCAGACACTCTTATTCGCTCAGTGGAGGTGGACGCTTTAGAAACCCGCCACTTCTTCTGGACATCACCTCTGCAATTAGGGGTGCTGCGGGCTCTGGTCATGGAAATTTCCACGACTCTTTGACGTCATCCGACCGGTCATCACCGCGTTCCCCAGAGTCGCCCAGAGGCCGCAATGGTGAACCGGAGTTTACGGGCTCTGCTCTGCGCCGACCTATTGCGTCCCGCCACACCTCAAACACCCCGCGCACTTCGATGCTTCGTCGCACCTCCGAGCCGGCGCTCTCTCTACCTTTACGTGCGTCAGTAGAGAGCTCTCTCGGTGCACTATCTCCCCGAGCTCCCTCACCAATCAGCCCAATGCGACCTCAAAACGAACCGCTCCTTTTGGCTCGTGAATCCATGGCGTCAGAGGCCTCCTCGGGAAAGCGTGCGTCGGCTGCTCGAAATCATCCACGATATCCTTCGCGTGGTCCACTTCATCCACTTACGATATTCAATACGATGAGGCGACATTTTCGTGATGCTCTTGCCCCAGTACTGCCAAAGAAGACACCATTCGATTTCGATTTCCGGGTGACAGCTCGTCCGTTTATTGATGCGTTCCAATATGTGTTCGTTGGGAAGCAGCCTAAAAAGGAGCGAAAGCTGGAACCTCGGAGGATTTTCGTGAACGTTGAACCGGACGGAGAGTGGGCGGATGGAAGAGGTGGTGTGAAACAACGGTACCCGGGCAACGCTGTCCATACAGCCAAATACTCCATTGTAACCTTTTTGCCCAAGGTATGTCCTTGATGACACCAATCTTCCAATTTTGTTAAAACTCACAACCCCTAAAATGTCAAAAGAACTTGTTGGAACAATTTCGTGGTTTGGCGAACTTTTACTTTCTCGCTCTTATCATCCTGCAAACGACCCCTGAGTTCGCTGTTGTGAATCCCATCATAACTGCATTGCCACTGCTGTTCATCATATGCGTCACTGGTGTGTGGCAATATTCTTGTGCGATCACGATACTCCGCGCTAATTCAACCTTGCAGCTGTGAAAGATGGCATCGAAGATTATAATCGTCACATCCAGGACAAACGTCTCAACGAGACCCGGACGCTGACACTGTACTCAACGAATGCAGTGGAGTTCACTCGTCCCACCGTCGCCGGTGAACCAACAACTATTGAAGAAGTGAAGGTTGATCCACTGTTCAAACCTCCTCCGGCTCGGTATTCTTCTACTCTGGTGGCTGACCAAGCGGAATCTCATCGGGGTCAGCAAGATCGGCCACCACCTGCCATGTACACAAACCACAATGTTCCTCTTGTGCGCACAGTGGGATGGGCAGATCTTAACCCGATAATATGGCTTGAGAATATAGTTTGGTTCTTTGCGTACATTGTGTGGTTTTTGTGGAGCGAAGTTCTCTATTTTTGGCAGCTTTGGCGATCACACAAGGAGAACGTTGGAGGCTCCCAACAGACTTTAAACACTTCTGGGCTACAATCTCAAGCGAATTCCTCCCAGTTAGACACGGATCAATCAAAAGACGTTGCCCCAAACGATGGTGGAGGTGATATGAACGGCTCCTCCCAAATACCGGAAACTGGCGACCCTCAACCGACGGAACTTGAAGATGAGACTGACGAAAAAAGGTCGATGGATGGTTGGGGCTGGGCGGAGACAATGTGGCAAGATGTTCGAGGTGAGATTCCATCTTGCGTGGAGGATGAGGTCGCTTGATTTACAATATATCCACCATTCCAGTTGGTGATTTTGTGCTGCTGAGAAATAATCAACAAATCCCCGCTGACATTCTTATACTCGGGAGCAGTGAACCAGAGGGGGCATGTTATCTTGGTGAGCTCACCTTTGGCCATTCCACTCGAATCCGAGGCTTGTCATAACAAAGAATTTTCTGCAGAAACCAAGAATTTGGACGGTGAAACGAATCTTAAAATCCGCCGTGCTCCACTGTTAGCTCTCAACTCCCCTATTCATTCGGCGGAATCGTGCTTGAATGTCAAACTGCGAGTCGACGTCGAAGCTCCTTCTGTGAACATGTACTCGGTAACTGGCTCGTTGGAATGCGAAGGCGAGGCTTTTGAAGTGGATACTTTCGAAAGTGATCAACCGACCCACGATAGTGACTCGCCACGTCCTCCTAAATTCGACCCCGTAGGGTGGAAGAGAGGAAAAAGTCTGGACTTAGATCGTCGAGGAGTGAGACCTACCGCGTCAACTCGCGGCAACGCAATTCGGAGCCAACATTTGAAAGCTCTTTCGACTGGTTCACGCGCTCTATTCCTACAGCCGCCCCAACGTCGGGAGATGAAAAATGACTCGATTTCATCTTCTCCGGCAGAAACAGAAATGGCTGCTGTGCTCGATGTTCCCAAGGAGCGCAAGGGAAGCGTCACTGCGTCGCCCACTGTTCTTGTTCCTGTATCGAAAACTGGTTTCAATTTGAATAACGTTCTTTTGAGAGGATGCTTTTTGCGAAACACTGGATGGGTGGTTGGGGTCGTCATATACACTGGAGAGGACACCAAAGTATGTTCTCTTGACGTGCCCTCGATTTAATTGTCTTTGCAATGATGCGCCGCACACACATTCAGATTATCATGAATTCTGGTGCTACACCCTCAAAACGGTCCAACATTGACCAAAAAATGAATGCGCAGGTTCGAATGTCATTATAGAATCTATTGTTCGTCATAATAATTGTTGATACCCAGGTTCTGATCAATTGCATGATCTTGCTCGCCCTGTGCTTGATCATGACAATATGTCACACGATATACACCAATGCCTTCAACTTTGAAGGTGCACCGTGGCTAATAGGGGAGAAGGGAACTCAGGGCCAACCTGCGTGGCAGACCGCTGTCACAACATTTTGGCAGTCTATGATCCTTTTTCAGTCGATCATCCCCATTTCCCTTTACATTTCCATTGATCTGGCAAAGTCCCTCCAAGTAAGCGTCTTGCATGGATCCCACCTGACCCCCTTAACTGAGAACCTCTCCGTTTTGCAGGCGTTGTTCATCTACTACGATGAGTTCATGCGATACTTTTTCCCCGACGACGGGCCAGATGCTGAAGGTGTTCCGTGTACACCTCGGTCATGGAATCTCTCGGATGATCTGGGACAAATTGAATATGTTTTCTCAGACAAAACAGGTACTCTCACCCAGAATGTCATGGAGTTCAAGCGTTGTTCTGTTGCTGGCGTTGCTTACGGACAAGCGCCGGAAATGGCGGACGAATCGAAGGGAGTAACTATTGCACAGGTTCAACTCAAGGAAGCAACCATCCGTGCATCCGCGCGTAAAGTGATGGAGGAGCTCCTCCCGCCAAATTCTCGGAAGTATATCAGTACCAGTGCAAAATATGGTGACTCGCAGATGTGGATGGATATGATTGGGGATGGTCTCCCGAAGGATTGGAACATTTGGGAGATCGACCATGCCATGGGTTACCCGGATAGGCACGACGATCCGACGTACCTTCGGCGCCGCCTCATCATGTTTTGGATGCATCTGGCAATCTCTCACACGGTGCTCGTCGAAAAGAGGCCCGCAGCCCGTCAGGAAGACGGAAACCTTTTGACGCAAGAAGTGAACTACCAGGCGTCCTCACCCGATGAAGCTGCGTTGGTGTCGGCAGCCCGCGATAGTGGTTTCACATTTATACGGAGAAAACAGGATGAGATCCTGTTGGACTTCATGGGTACGGAGCTGACGTACAAAGTTTTACAGGTTCTCGAATTCAGCAGGTGAAGGTTTGTCGATCTTAGTTTTGAAACATGACTTTAATCTTGCTGACGCTTACCTAGCGACCGGAAGCGAATGAGTGTGATCGTGCAAACCAACACTGGACTAATCCTTCTCTTGTGTAAAGGGGCAGATTCTGTGATTTTCGAACGACTTGAGGGCTCTGAGGGCATGGATACCCTCATCAGAGAAATGAAGCTTTACTACGAAGATGAAACTCTCTTACACTTGGAGCAGTTTGCATCGGAAGGGCTTCGCACACTATGCGTTGCGTATAGGATCCTTCCAAGCGATTACTACGAAACTTGGTCGAAGAAGTACAGTGACGCCTGTGCTGCCATGAATAACCGCGATGCTCTGATAGAAAAGGCCGCGTCGGAAATTGAGTCTCAATTGACATTGCTGGGAGCAACAGCGATCGAAGATAAACTTCAAGAAGGAGTGCCAGAAACAATAGCAAAACTCATCAAAGGGAACATCAAAGTTTGGGTTCTAACGGTGAGAAATGTGGTTTTATTGAATTGCACCCGTGTGTATTTCATGCCACTTCTCGTTCTCACCAGGGCGACAAAATCGAAACAGCGATCAATATCGCCTTCTCGTGTTCTCTTCTCTCAAGAGATCAACAACTTTTGGTCGTTAGAGGTGGGAGCTCAGTGGTAGCAGTCCGCAAAGTACTGCTAGCAGGACTTCGGGACGTTTGGGACCCCGACGGAGATTTCGCGCTCGTCATTGATGGAGAATCTTTGCGTCATGCGTTGGATAAGTCGAACCAAATTCTGTTCTTGGAACTGGCGTGCAGGTGCCGCTCTGTTGTGTGCTGTCGTGTGAGCCCACTGCAAAAGGCTCAGGTTGTCAAACTTGTCCGACGAAACCTCGGAGCGATGTGTCTTTCGATTGGAGATGGAGCCAACGACGTGTCGTAAGTATATTGCGCCATCAAACAAGTGGCATTCAATGATGTATTGAGACTTTATTTTTCCGATCCGAAAAAGGATGATTCAGGAGGCAGATATTGGAGTCGGGATAGTTGGACGTGAAGGCATGCAAGCAGCTGTTTCCGCAGATTATTCTTTTGGCCAGTTCCGATACCTTCAACGATTATTGCTTGTGTACGTTGCGATTTTGGTCATGACATTCAGTGATTTAACTAACATAAACTGCGAAGCCACGGGAGGTGGTGCTACATGCGAACCGCAGAAATGGTTCTGTAAGTGGATGATTTGCCACCGGTCCTCGTTGAATCCTTGTGAGAAGCCGATAATATTTTAGGGGCTTCTTTTACAAGAATGTAGTACTACTCTTCATCGCTTTCTGGTGAGTCGTAAATGTCATCGGAGGAGACACGAGAACCCACTCTAATAGCGACTCTCGACCATTAGGTATCAATTCTATTGCGGGTATGTCATTTTCAGGCACTCATTTTATCCTTTGAAGCACTGAACTTGATACCCAATGAGCAGATTCAGTGCCGGTGATTCCTTCGACTTCTATTATGGCATGTTTTATCAAACATTTTTCACGTTCGTCCCAAACTTCTTGCTGGGTGAGCGCGTGACATTACCTTTGTTGGAGGCATTTGATATGCTGACCCTAAACCCCGATCCAGGTGTTGTTGATCAGGATGTGAACGATAGAATTGCTCTTGACATACCCTACCTTTACCGCCGTGGCATTCGGCAAGAAGAGTATACGATGGAGAGATTTTGGTAAGTGATTCTGTACGAACTGGTAGCTATCGTCACCACTCAACTTACCTCAATCCCCACCATAGGTCTTTCATGGGTGATGGGATGTATCAATCTGTAGTCATATTCTTTTTCACACTTGCTCTACTGGAGGATTCCGCGCCAGATATGGGAGGTCTCGTTCCTGATCAAGCCATGATGTCGGGCATCTTCGCCTGGACCGTCATCATCAATGTTAACATATTTATGTTGCTCAATTTCAAGAGTTGGTCGTGGGTCGCTATTGTAGGCTACCTGTGAGTTCCCAGCTGTTGCTCTCTTCCACATTTAACATTTATCTGCGAAACCTGACAGGGTCACTCTTGCCTTTTGGTTTGCATTTTGCTTCGTGTACTGGAATGTCCCGGACGCTCCTGCCTATGGAATGATGTTCCGGTTATTGGGCATGCCTTCGTTTTGGTTTCATTATGTCCTCATTACTGTTGTGGGATTCGCACCACGTTACATATCGAAGTTTGTTCGACAAACTTTCTTCCCTTCTGATGCCGGGATCTTTCGTGAAATTCAGAAGTTTCACATTCAGTCGCCAGAGCTTCGAGGTGTAGATGTTTGGAGTAGTGATGATTTGAAAGAATTGTTCCGATCAAGGCGTCTGCAAGGGCACATTGACGTGTCTTCATTGGATGCCGCGGAAGGGGTGCCGTCACAGAACTCAAGCTCGTCCCTTGAGTTGATACCAAAGTCTGCGGATGGCGAGGAGGCGTGGCAACATTCTGCCGCACCGACTGGAAGCAGCAGTTCGCGCGAAATGCGCAGAAAATCTGTCGGGTCGGCCTTCAACGCGAAGCGCATGTCCAGTATGGTATTCTTGCACCAGCCGGATTATGAGTACGCTTTTACCGGGTTTGGATTTTCGCAAGATGAGGGCGCTGGAGATACCGTTACACACAACGCCGCTCAAGCCGAAAATACCAACGTGGAGTACACTTTTCAACTTCGGACTCCGCTCGCAGATTCCAGCACAGGAGACCCTTTTTCTAATGTACGGGTCTCGCTGAGTGCTTCCCGAACTTCGACTTCAACGGATGGGGATGTAGTCGCCATCTATGTTTCACCACCGACAATAGAGCGCGACACTGCATGAATTGGCATACATTATCTACTAGCAGCATACAGTTTTGGAACATGTAAACAATAATCTTTGCATATGGTGATATTGTATATGCCAAGAATTAAAGTAACAAGCCGAATTCGCAATGACAAAACATTCGTTATGGTATTTTCTAAGAACTCATACTCTACAAATCACCCTCCCCTCCTCTTACTCCGTAAGGTTCGTCTCTCGAAGGAGGGCTTGAAGGCAGTTGCACCGGTCGAGGCGCCAAGAATGGGAGAGGTCTAATCACTCCGTTAAATGTCATCGTGCCCTTTTGCGGTCACAATTAGTTAGCAAATTCGAAACAGTCTCTGAGGTGGGTAGAGGCCAGCTCAGCTCACATAAAGAAGCACACAGAATCCTAGGACTTGAGTGCCACGGAAGTGCTCCCATCCCAGATACAGGGATATGAACCAAATAAGGATAGTCCTTTCATGACGACGGGGAATAAGCTCCCGTTAAACAAAAAGAACGTAGTATTGCTCTCGCACGAACCTGCACGTATCCACCGTACTCCTGCTCGTCGCGCTGACTCTCCTCGTGACCTCCAACCCGCACCAATTAAATACCGCGATACTGGCGACGCATCCAGCCCCGGCGAGGGTGACGGTGGGGTTCCTCAAAAAGGTGTCTGCGAACCCTTCGCGGAGGTCAAAGTAGGTGCCCGGGTTGTTTGGGGTGATCAAGGCGTCGAGCACGAGGAGGGCGGAAAGGGAGGTGAAGAGGCCGAACGTGCCTTCGAGACCGACGGCCATGAGTGGGTGGAGATGGTAGCTTTTCAGAGAAGGAATGAGGGCACGGAAGGTTAATAACGACTTGGAGCAAAAAGAGGGGAGCCCGACTCTGGAGACATGTTGGGGCACGTCCTCCGTCCTCCATCATCCTCCGATTGACTTACCCAGACATGATCTTTTCCTCGAGAATGAACTGGGTCGCCGTGAACATCTGAGCCAGCAACACCATACCCACGCCAAGCACGCTTGCATCCACCCCTGCAATCCTCAACCCCAATTCGTCCACTGCGCCAGTCCCACTACCACTCTCCTGTCCCGCCTTCCCACCACTACCCTCCAGAAGCGGACTCGCTCCCACGATCGCCACGCCCGTAACGACAAACGCCAGCGCGGCCCACTGGAACCGTTCGAAGCGGCGGCGAAGGAACACGGATGAGAAGAGGGCGGTGAAGAAGACGACACCGCCGCGCAGCATTTGGTAGACGGAGGCGGCGATGAGGATGAGGCCGACGTTCATGAGCTGGGGGAGGGCAGGAGGTGGAAGGAGGGTGAGGTGGAGGGTGAAAGGGTGGCAAGGTGGAAGGAAGGGGTGAGAGGGTGAGAAATGGGGGAGGTGAGCAGAGCAAGACCATCTTCGCTCTTCGAGTGGAAAGTCGCACGTCCGTGACCAATGGACCTCATTCACCTCACTTATCGCTCCCAACACGCCCATCCCTCCCATCCCGCCAGTCCCCCCTGTACGCTTCGTGAACGTATATTCCACTTCCGCTTCGCGGATCACTCGCCTCCGGCAGAAAGCCTCGGTCACCAGTTCGCACCAAGGCCTCGACGTTCGCTCCGCGAGAGTACATTCCACTTCCACTTCCGCTTCGGACATCAATCGCCTCCGGCAGACACCCTCGGTCATCGCTACCGCGCCCATACGTCGGTGTCCTTGTCCTTCTCCTCGGCTCGCTTGTCCAGCTCCGTCTTACGTAGCTCCTACTCCAGACCTCGCTCGCCCCCTTCCCCCCACTCAACACAGACTCACCGTCGTAGCGCAAATATCACACAGCGCAGGAACCCACAGCATCAACCTCTTCCATCCGTCCAGGGTATTAAGCTCCTCCTCCTCCTCCGAGTCTAAAGCAGCTACAAGAAGTGAGTCGTCGTCTGCGACGGGGTCCGGGATGGCGAGTGCTGTGGCGACTTTTGAGCGGGTGCTTGTGGTAGTACTGGAAACGGGTGATGCGGGTGATGTTCCATTGCCTGCGGCAGTACTGGAGGCAGGTGGTGCGGTGTGATTGTCTGCAGCAGCTGCCTCGTCATGCGAGTTCAAGGGTTCGTAGCCGGTCCTGTGGCCCCAAATACGTTGTCGAATAGAGAACAGATAGTCTGACAAGACGCTATGCGATCCTCGTGCCCTCCCTTCAACTCTCGCAACATGGAGAGCGTGAACAGCATGACCCAAGTAGACTGCAATAAGGCACAGAAACTCTCCGAAGAACATGACCATTGTCTGCCAGACCGGTTGTTCGTAGTAGACCGGTCTCGGTGGCGGGGTGTCCGAGTCTCCTGGGAGTGGGGCCTCGCAATTGCGGACGCACGACATGTCCTGCAGCTTTGTGAGGATGGTGTTGCATGTACCTGTGACGAGCATGAGGCAGATGAGGAACTTTATGGGCGGGACGGGAAGGGGGGCGGGAACAGGAAGCGGGAGTGGATAAGAGGTGTGAGATGGGAGATGGCACGGCTGCAGAACTTGAAAAAACGGGTGCGGCTTACAAAAGTAAAAGCGGGCGTAAACTGTTTCCTGGGAGGCGGTTTTGGCGGTGGAGACGTCGGTGTGATGCGGGGAGCGGGAGCGGCAGAGATCGCGTGGGGTGGTGCGGGTCGCGAGTCTGAGTCCAGGTGCGGTGCCACGCGAGTGGTCTGTGGCGAAGGCGGCATCGTCGAGTGAGCGCGGGAAACGGGCGACTGCAGTTTCGATCGGTCGCGCGACCTGCAAGTTCATCCGGGTGGAGTCCGGTTAATCTTCTGCAGAGACAGACGATGAAGATGGCGACTCCGCTGGCTGCAATGAAGCTCGTTGGTGGGATTGGCTGCGGTTGCTTTCTCTTTCTGCGGTACAACTGAAATGCGGTGATGCCCTCGTCCCCATACAGACATTGGAGTCAATCTGACCGGTGAGTTGACGTGCTCCTCTTTTTCTGCGCTCCTGCGCTCTCTTGCAACATCTGCACTTCAGATCCCATGTTTCGGGGTGTCTACCACAACAAAAGAGCTCATGCCGGTACCGTTCTGCTCAAAGAAATGCCCATCTCAAAACTGCAATTGAAACTCCAACTCGCTTTCCAGACGATTTCGCACACGTTCTGCAGCGTGCGCGCGACTCCAACGTCGCAGGAATGATTATTACAGGCGGCACGCTTCACGAGAGCCAGGAAGCTCTGGAAATCGCCAAGTCGGACAGTGAGTTTGGTGGGGGGGGGGGGGGGAGAAGAGGAGGCGAGCGCAGCGAGGAGTCCGATGCCTAAGCCCCGCTAGGCGCTGACCGAGGCTGTCGAGTGAAGCGAGACGTCCCCCAGAGGCGAATACCCAGCGGAGCGGAATGTATTCTCGCGGAGCGCACATTGAGGTCTAAGCGCTGCACGGCGCTCATCGAGGCGTCAGCCGGAGGCGAGTGACCCGCTAAGCAGCATAATCTCGCGGAGCGCATATTCCCCGGGGTTAGGGGAAAGCACATTACATAAAGTCTCGTTCATCTCGCGAGGCAGAGCACATCGCACGTCTACTTCTTTCTCACATCTCGCTTTCGCACACCCAGGATCACTCTACTCAACCGTCGGATGCCACCCTACCCGATGCAAGGAGTTTCTTTCCGACCCCGACAGATACACGAACAAGTTACTTGAAGTCGCGAGAGCCGGTATGGCGGATGGAAAAGTGGTTGCGGTTGGAGAGTGTGGATTGGACTATGATAGGTTGGTTGGTTTGGGGGGTCGAGCGACGGAGGCCTAGCGCCGCTAGGCGCTGACCGAGGAGTCCGCCGGAGGCGAATGATCTGCGGGGAGCGCGAATGATACAGCGCATAGCGCATACTCCCGCCGGAGGCAAATTACGCCGTAGAGCGGAATGCGCTCTCGGAGCGAAATCGAGGCCTAAGCGCGAAACGCTGACCGAGGTTGTCCGCCGGAGGCGAGTGATCTGCGCGAAGCGCGAATGATACAGCGTGCATTGGAATACACTCGCGAGGACGGAAACGAGACTGGTTGTGCACACTCACTTTACGCACACATTCACATTCACTTTAACGCAGACTGCATTTTTGCCCTAAGGACGTGCAGAAAAGGTTCGAATGACTTTGTCGTGATTTTCATCTCTCTTTGCTTATTTTAGAACGCCGAAAATCCAGATTCTTCCCTTATCATTTCCGCTTATCTCGCGAGACGGGGTACGTAACTCAATCGTTCCCCCCTTACCCCCCCTTTTCCCCTTTCATCTTCCTGACCGTCTCGTCTCGTCACCCACCAGCCTCCCTCTCTTCCTCCACAACCGCGCGTCCACTGCAGACTTTGTGCAAATCATGCAGGAGCACTCCTCCTCCTACACGAAGGGCATCGTACACTCCTTCACGGGCTCACAAGAGGAGTTGGACCAGCTGCTTGCGATCGGAGACGGGATTTATATCGGTGTCAATGGATGGTATGTTGCTGTTGCGAGATGTCGAGGACAGGACCCGGTGAAGACTTGTGGGGAATGTCTGATGTCTGATCAATCGATGTGATGTGCGTGCAGCTCGCTCAAGACCGAGGAGAATTTGGACGTCCTCAAGCGAATACCGCTTGATAAGTTGCTTTTGGAGACTGGTGTGTTCTCCCGCTCCTCTTATCTGTTCAAAGCCTGCTCGTCAAGCGTGTTTTTCACCCCACGGAATATCGCGATTCTGTGAGATGCACCCTGGTGCGAGATTCGCCCCACGCACGCGTCGTTCGCCTACTTGTCCCCTCCTGTTCCCAAGGATAAGAAACCTTCTTCGAAAAGCAAACCCATGACCGATAATGCCGATTCTGGGTTTATAAGACGGCCAAAGGAGAAATTCCAAATGGGAGACATGGTCAAGGGCAGGAATGAACCATGCACCATGAGGTGAGAGATACCAACCATGTACATACCAAGCACTCAGCTCGTACAGATCTCTTCTCAAACTTGGGTACAGGGATGTCCTACGAGTAGTCAGCCGGGTGCGTGATATACCAGAGGAGGAGCTCGCAGTGCAGGTCGCAAGAAATACCGTGGCGGTTTTCCCAACACTCGAATCAATCGTTTCGGATGTACTACAAGTTGAAGAAAGAGCCGCTTGATTCATACAACTATCCAAGTATCACGAAGAGACATTTTTTTATAAACAACTGAAACGACGACATATAATTCGAAACGTATTATTTATAAAACAAAAGTCAAAAAGTACCACCAAATGTGCAGCTAAAATGTTCATCTGCCCCTGCCCCTGCCTCTCCTGCCGCGCCCACGTCCCCTTGTAGTACTCTTGGTAGGCTTTGGGGTCGATTCGGGCTCCGAGACCACCTCGACCTCCACCTCCGCCTGCGATTCTGCTTCCTCCTCCTCTTCTTGCTTGGGCAGGTCGCTCCCATACAACGCCGATTCCGGCTTCACATCATCATCTTCATCTTCCACGTCGTACTCGAGCATGCTGTCGCCTTGAATGTCCGGAATGTACATTCGAGCGACTTCGGACGAGTGCGCAAAGAAGAGGCGGGCGTCTTCGAACGTGTCGTTGCGGATTCTGTACTGGTTGCTTCGCGGGACGAAGAACGAATCGCCGGGAATGGCGTCAAACTCTGCCTTGTTGATGGTGACGGTGACTCGACCCAAAAGAACACAGAAGACCTTCGGAATGGGAAACAACACAGTCGATATGTGGGCTGGACAACATTTGAAAATACATAATTCGAAACCCACCATGGCATTACCCCTCGTGTTCTTGGCAGGTTTCTCACCTCCTGCAGGAATGAGCATACTACCGGCGGCGCAGAATTCACCCTCTGAAAACGTTTTCGCAAATCGGTAGCGCTCATTGGCTATTGGACGGAGGGCAACAGCCGACAGAGGAACGAACACCTCTACAAAAATGAACGTCGATCAATCGTCAGTGAGGACACTTGGCGATGATAACATATGCAGTGCTCACTTCTCATTGCTGTCTCATCACCGGGAAACACTAGAACCTGGGCCTCGATTTCTTTCCTTTCATCAACTTCCCCGCTTTTCTTCGTGTTCGAATTTTGGTTCCGCACCCTTCCGGCCGTTTTAATTGCTTTCTCGATGTCGACTTCCCCTTCCCCCGACCGCTTCTTGGCTCCTCCATTTCTGCCACCTTTTTTACCTCCGGTCTTCGGCCCGGGTGGGGGGGAATATTCCCGCCTTGGTGGTTTCCTTTGCCTTTTATCCTGACCTTCTGCCCCCAAAAACTCTCCAAACGGACCGGCCAGCTTTTCGAGTACTGTCGTAGCTTTCCGTTTTGTCCCTCTGGGAGTTGTAATGTAAAAGGAACGATTTGGGTTGATGGGTGTACGAAGTGACGAGGATGGGACACGTGACCGTGACCGGGGTGGTGGTGGTGAAGGTTCTGCAGGGGGGCTCGGCATTGGGGGGGGACCTTCGTCTTCCAAAATCTCGACACTTTCTTGGCTGTCAACAGATATAGCTCGATCATATCGAGCGGGGGGAGTGACCGATTCGCGCGACGCCCGTTCAGGTGTCCTCTCTCGTCGGAGCATCGGAGCAGGAGTGTTGATGGAAGACGACCCAGCGGCAGTTCCAATGCGAGATCCTTGCCTCCGCGGAGCAAGCTCAACAGTCTCGTCGAGTCGCGTAAATAATGAAGATCGACCGCGACGTGTGGATGATTGCCGTCGCGGAGCCGGTGATATTGAAATCTCGAAATCAGGCGGACTCATAGGTGGTGGTGCGGCCGCAGAAGCAGATACTTGGAGCTCATCATCATGAGCTGGAGCAATTTGCTTGCTGAATTTGCGTTGTGATGATGGTGTAGATGCTCCATCAGTCGCTCCAGACTTTGGTGGTGCTGCCAGCCTGGAGCTCGGTCGTCCACGAGGAAGGGACCCAGGAAGAGATTTAAGTGTGCGTGTAGTGGACGTTTCTTTGGGGCAAATGAAGGTTTGGGAAGTGGGATCAGGAAATGAGAAATGACAGTCACGGTGAAGAATATCCGGACTCGCAAGTGCAGGTCACATTTCAGGCCCGTTTCCATTGCAAGCGTGCTGTTGGGCAGTGCAGCGCTCAATTGATACTCACTGATTACAGTGGTTGTCTCCTCGTTCATGGCATTCCAGTATGCCTCGGGATCCGCGGTTCCGTGGGATGTATACTGTACATTAGTCGGTGCCCGAAGACCCGTTTTTCTGCAAGAAAGGCTGGTGATGACCCCATGGAGGGTGGTGGAAGTCATTGCCATTCACCTTCCTCGCAATCCAGGCTCATACACCGTAGTGGGTCGCGTCTTGACCAAACGATCTTTGTGCTAGCAGATATAAAAGTTTTGAAGTGGAATAGGGGCGATCGAACGAAAACAACCGGAATCAGAGTTCAGAGAAACGATCAGCGAACATCATTAATAAGCGGTCGAAACCAACCTTAGTGGATTTGACTGAGGAAGACATGTCGGGTTTCGTTTAAGAGTTCGCTGATAAGTCGAGAATCGCCGATGTAGTGTGGTGATGGTTTGGGTGGGTGGAAGGAAGAGGGAGGATCCAGCACACCTGGCGGCAATGCGATTGTAGGTCAAAGAACCCGAATCCAGAAGAGCGCGTTGGCCGAAGAGGGGATAAAGGAGGTAAGGAAGGGAGACGGTAGACGGGCTCGTGCATCGTTTGCCAAAGTATTTTGTATTCATTGCGTCAGACACTTATCTCCCTATTTAAAAAGTAGATCTTCTTCGGAAGGCAGTGCATCTCCAAATCTGCCCTGGTGTGGCTCGTAAAGCATCCTTCTTCCCGCTGTCGCTCCTGCAGCAGGCCTGGACCGGTCTGTTCCCGCCTTGGATCCACCACCTTTCGTCCCAACTCTTCCTGTATCGACGGGTTGGCCCTGCTTTGCATAATAGTCAGGACCAATGCCACGGGCTTTGGAAAAGGATGGAGGTGCTGGCAGCTTTCTCGCACGGTTGGACTGTGGAGGAGGATCTTGCATGTCGTAAATGTCTGGCGAAGCACCGTCGAGGCTGTCTGGGAGAGCCGCTGGCCTCCTACCACGAATTCTGGGCTGTAAGGAGCTCCGAGACTGACTTTGTGTCGAAGACGTCTACCACATTTGGATTCGACATGGTTGGTTTGAAGTATAGGGATCCAATTCGCGTTCGACTCACTGCAGCACCCTTTCGAGTCGCGATTCGTGTTGCTGGAGCACTGTGGTCAGAGTCCTCGATATCCTCCTCTCTGGGGGCATTTTCACGGTTTTGTGACTTCGTCGTGGCACGTCCCGCAGGATCGATGCTCAAAGGGTTGTCTCTCCTCAACGCAATCTGGTTCTGAGGCTTCTCCTGTCAGATTTCATCAAAGTTCTCTTTTCGAAATTTCGGGTGTTCCCACCTTCTGCAAGTTCTGCCCTCTTCGCAATCCACCGCGTGTTCGGCCAGAAACGTCCCCGGTAGGACTCTTGTCAGGATCGGATTGAAATTTCTTCGACTGACTCTCGTTTTGTGGAAGAGCTATCCTCGAACTTTGCGTATTGGGGCGCTAGAACAATACGTGAGAATGTGAAGTCAGTACCGTATCATTCCTAATATTCTACTCACTGTGCGAGGTGCCTCAGACCCCGAGTAGTGTGTTTGACTTGGGAATATTTCGTCCATGGCACTTTCAAGTCTTTCTTGCGAACGTGCTGCTGTATTCCTGCCCGGTCGCGGAGTCACGACGACTGGCAAGTTGGTGATAACATGCATCTTCAAAAGTCCTACCATTAGACAACTAAACAATGCAAAAAAAAAAACTCATGTCTATAACTCACCCCTTCAATATTAACGCCATCAACAGGTTCCGCCTGGGCAAGTCCAAATCCCTTTGAAGGAAATGGCTCTTAACCGATAAAGGAGCAGTAACAAATGCCTTAATCTTACCTGGATGAGTTCTGACGATGTTTGCGTGGCAGCAGCCTCTGCGAATGGATCATCGAGAGCAGATCCGGGGTGTAACGACACCAAACTTCGAGAACCAGGGGTACGATGAATAGTAGATTGCAGTGCATTAAGTTGCTCAAGAGAACTAAGTTTTGTCTGAAGTTCCTGATTGAGTCCTTTTTGCGCGGCGAGATCTTGTTCCAAGCGGGCACGGTTCTCTAGCAATGTCCCATTATCTCTTTGAGACTCGTTAGCTTGTGTTCTAGCAGCGTCCAATGCGCTTTCCACATCTTTTAGATGATTAATCGTGGAATGAAGCTCTTGAATCATGTTCTCCTTGTCTCGAAGTTCTGAACCGTGTGATTCCAATTCTCGATTCTGCTTTTGCAAACGCGACTCCAACTCTCGTTTTTCTGATGCAATCTGAGCAATGGTTTCTTTTCGCTTCTCCTCGTCTGCGTTAAGCTGATCGATCAGACGTTTCTGAAAAGCAAAGCGGTGATTGTTTGATTACTACCACATAAGGCGTGAGGGTCGAGCAGAGAGAGAGACATACATATTCCTCAATGTGTGATTGTTTTTCCCTCTCAAAAAATTCAGACATCTTCTGATATCTGGTAGTGAACTCATCCTCGAAGCGCTTTTTCGTATCCTCTTCTGTAGGCATCGATTTGGCAACATTCAAGGCTTCTGCGAGGGCGACCTGGAAGAGTACAGCGAAGTTAGTAAAAGAACATCCTTAAGAGGGAACTCGCCTACCTGAGCCTTTTCCAATTCAACTTCATTGATGCGCAAAGCTGCTTCTGCTTGTTCGAAGGCACTTTGAAGCGTGTTTAATTCACCATCCTTCGCATTGAGACCAAATTCGGATTGCCCGAGGGCATATTCAAGTTTCTTTATACATTCATCCTTCTTGCGAAGAGATGCTTTAGAGTTCTCAAATTCAGCCCGAAGCATCTGAAGATCACGTCGCAGATCATCGCTTGTCCGCTGCCACAAAACAGATATAAGCAGGTGCTAGCAATTAGATGGTGTTCTGCGCTTACATTCGATTCCTCCAGCATCTTGTGCTCTGCTTCGAGAGCGAGCGAAGAATCCTGATTGATGTGTGCGTTGTATCAGCAAGCCGCACGAGTCTTTTGCAAGCCACCACAAACCTCGTGCTTCCCCCGCAACTCCATTATTGTCCTGCGTAGAGAACATTCAAACAAATGACGCCAGCAAATGAAACCCAACACAATCTTACTCTTCTGCTGCCTTCAGGTCCGCTTTAGCTTTTATATCTGCAGTTTCTGCGTTCTTTATCAGATCTTGTACTCTGGTGGAGGCATATGCGGTGATCAACGACAACTCAGAACAGATAGAGGGGGAATACTGACTCTTGCCGAAGTTTTGCTGTTTCGTTAGAAAGCTCTCGTATCTCAAGTGCATCTTTGCGTTTCCTGAGATCCCAATATCAGGCAACCATGTCTTTAACATTGGTCATCTTATATAACCCACATATTTTCCAAGTCCGTGCTGAGGTTTTCTATGCGCGACTCTGCGTCTTGAATTGATGATACAAGAAGTCCAATTTGCCCATTCAGTTGAGCAATTCTGCGTTTCGACGTTTGCAATGAACAACCCATCCACTTTAGGGAAAACTGGACTTACTTATCCTCCTTGCTTTGAACTTCAAATTCATACTGGGATTCTGCTTCAGCAGCCTTCTTGGTTGTTTCTGAGAGCTCCGAGCGAACACTGAAATGAGTTCCACATAGATAAGTTCTTTTGCTTCAATTGTCCCGTGACAGGATTTTACCTCGCCAACTCTTTCGTCAATTCGGCATTTCTGTTTTGCTCGTCTCCAAGAGACCTACGAGTCACTTCAAGCTCGCCAGAAAGATCCACCATTTGTTTCTGGAGGGCAGCTGAAATGATGAAAATTACACTCATGTCAACGTAAATACCTCGTGTAATACCTGCCTTTTGACTGATCCAGTTCATGTGATCTTTTTCTCGATGTTTCCACAACATCTTTCGCTTTCACTAGCCGTTCCGTGAGAACACGACACTTATGGGTTAGGGTTTCACCTTTAAGTTTGATCCATAACTGAGGGACGATTGAACGAGTCTTAACGCCTCTGAATTACTCACATTCTTTGCCCAAGCCATCTTCCTCTGATCGAGCGCGCTCCTTCGCTGCCTTTGCGCGGTCCGCTATAGTTTCGGCGACTTGCCTGGCACTCTCAAGCGCTCCAAACATACGGCGTGCATCTTCAACCTGCTTTTGCAGAGGACGAAGTTTTGCAAGAGCTGATCGACTTGCGCGTTCGAGGCGCTCTCGTCTAAGTAGTAGGTAGGAAAACTGTTGGTGAAAACTCATTTTATCCTGTTCGTAGAATGGGTACCTACTCATTGGTTTCCTCTTTAATAGCCGCTACAGGTTCACTAACACCACCTTCCCCGGGCTTGGACGGTGGAAGAGGTTGACGGTCAGCCACTGCGCATGCCAGGGCGGCTTCTCTGAAAGTGCGATCGCGTGACCTGGCAGCCTCGCGCAAGCGGAGTTCCAGGTGAGCAATACGAGCTCTTAGACGAGTCGCTACGTTGTGCAGCTGCGCCAGGCAGGGGTTTATGAAATGTAAACTTTATCCAATTATTCCTCGAACCAACCTCAGATTTCTCTTTGAGTTCCTCCTCTCGTCTCATTCGTTCCTCTTCCTCACGTCTACGGTCTTCTTGATTTCGAATATCGGCTGCCATAGCTAAAGCGACATTCGAAGTCAGTCCTGCCGGTGCACCGTAACCCATCATTGGACCACCGCCTTGGTAACCCCAAGTTGGTGCAGCTTGTGTCTGGAAGGGTACCATCATCCCGTCCCCGTTGTGAGAGGGGGCGACCATTTGTAGTTGCGACTTGACCAGAGACTGGGGGTTGGATTGCTGTGTGGCGCCTGTCGAATTGGAAGATGAACGGGCTTTCTTCATCACTTGTGCGCCAATCTGAGCAGTTGGAGTCGCAGGCGTCCCCGGAAGTGCCCCCGGTGCTCCGCGCTTAAGAGTTTTCTGTTTTGTTTGAGCTGACACAGTCTCCCCATTTGCATTGTCGGGCTGAGATTGGAGTGAGCGCGAAATCTTTGGTGGCCTCGAGGGGTGTGGTTTAGCCACAGCTTCTGTACTCGCTACCGGCGCTGAGACTTTCTTCAAAGGCTGTGCCGTGTGTTGAAATTGCCGGGAGTTCGAGGCGTGTCCAGACTCCACACTGCTCCCAGACGAGTTTGATGGCGCAGGAGAGGGAAGGTACGATAGATTTTGCGCTGGGAATGAGAGGTAACGATTGATTATGTCAATAAAACTGTGTTGGTGGGTGCGTCCCTTCAAATCCATCCTAATCAAGTTATAATACTCACAATTCTCTGTATTCTGATTCCGTGGGACATGAAATTGATTGCCCACATCGTATTCATCTCGAAAATCGAACTGATCCTGTCCGTTCAAATCGTTTCCACCTGTTTGATGAAGGCCCAGGGACTCGGTCGACTTGGCGACGGAAACCTCCTGCTGGCCGATTGACTGCACGTCAGCTTGAGTTTTTCTCAGTATATCTGCTTCAACCGCTGGGGCGTGACGGGATTTCGAAAACGATTTTATCACCTCGGCCTTTGTTGGTTGGGAGGAACCAGACACCGTGCCAATCACCGACTTTGACAACAGCAGAGTGGTGATATGTGAAGGAAGGAGGAAAAAAGTTACATTAAAGACCTCACACTTGTCTGAAACGTTCAGATCCCCCATGACCGACCATAGCAAACAGCCAATGATGACTCACCTGCCCGTTCCCTTGAGCCGTTGCCACCTGAAACCTGCTGGGACCCCTCGTCACTGCTCCAAACGACAAGCTCTGCTTGGGATGGGCCTGTTGCTGGGTCTTTCCGGCTGTTTGGTTGACAGATCCGAGTTTTTGAGGAACCGAGAAGAAATTCGGCATGGGTTGGGGAGCGGGCCCAGAATCTGGCGCTCTTTTAAATGTGAACAACGGCTGTCCGCCCGGTGGTCGCTGCTCGCTCATTTTTGTGGTTGTGGAAAGAAATGTGACTGTGGTCAGAGGCTTTTCGTTTCGATACATTCACACGCTTGCGAGGAAGAGGAAGAGCAGGTTCAGAGACTAGTGGCACTCAAAACTAGAAAGCAGTAAAAGTAGCACCACATCGTTGGAATATCAGATTGCTCAGACACCATATGGGTTCTGATTTTGAAAATATCCCTTTCATTACCCAAACACGGTTCTCTCGACACATAAGTAGTCTTCCGAGCCCAAATAACAGCGACGTAATGGCTTTCTTTGGTCGTCCGTTCCCAAACGAAGATAGAGACGTATACGTCTCCAGTCATAACACATTCACCCGAAAGAAGAGCTAACACACACCGAATCCAGCTCTAAGCCATCTGTTTCAAATGTTACAAAAATGCAGTCATAATCGCCAACGAAATTTCGCGCATACAAGCTACGACATAGTTTAAACAACATCAGGTCACAACCATGCAAAAGTCCTCTTCGATCCCCTCAGAGTGCGCAATCCTCAAACTACAGACCCTATGTGAGGACGTGTCTCGTCCGCGTTCCAAGCTTTAGCGCCACCGATCCGGCGGCGACACCCACAACGACGAAAGCCAGGAGAACGGGGAAGTTGAGCCCTGAGCAAGTTTTCCAGGTCACTAGACGTAAACAGATCGCAAGAATAGAATACTACGCACAGTAGCCGTGCAAGACGCACAAATCCTCGTTTAGCGATGTAGGACAGGTGGTCTCGAATCCAGTCAAATCTTCGCTGTTGGCTGGGAAGGAGTCACCAAACTGCGACTGGCCGTACATGCACATCTGCACAAGTGTTGAAATGCATGGTGAGACTTTCTACCAAATCCCTTACAAGCAAGATGGAGGACTCACCGCGAATTGCGCCGGATCTCCATCTTTTCGAGCGAATCCATGAGACAAGCATTAGCATGAAGGAAATTTTATATCAGCCAGTAGCAATGTCACCCACATCTACTCCATGGAACCAACTTGTGGATGGACGCAAAGTATCCAGAAAAGCATGACGCGACAAAGGCGAGCATTGAAGCTAGGACCACTCCGACTTCGATCTTTGGAGAGAGGGCGCCTAAATAACGTTTCAATGGTAGGGGAAGCTTGACTGAGAACCCAAGGGTGGTACTTAATGAAAACCAACAAGTACTCACCAATTGCAAGACCCATTGTTAACCAGTAAGCCCTACCGCAAGGAACACCACCACAATCCATGAGCCAACTATTTATTCACTCCGCCGTACTCCGGTGTTACTCACGTGTAAAGAATATTAGTGAGGGCGAATCTTCCCACGTCGGACAGGCCGATCGACAGCCAAAACACGAACGCCTCGAAAATGGCAAAGAAGCCGTACAGAGGGAGGAGTGCGATCCAACGCGCGAGAAAGAGCCTGCGTGAATGAAGTGTGGGTTAGGTACACGTCATCCCACCGAGTACAACTCATGTGGAACTCACGTTGACGACCGGTACATAAATGAAGCTGCCGTTCCAAGCGAACAATGACAAAATGCAAAGGGAGTATAAGGTGAAGAAGATCGATCGCCACGACGGGAGGATGACACACCTCTCTCCCTCCGAATAACGTCCCTGTTGGTCAAAAACACAGTGATCGGGTGCGTGCCGAGCTGGAACGCGATGGAAAGCTCTGGGTGAGAGTGAAGATAAGGCAGGAGTGAGAGTAGCGTTTGGGGTGGATAAGGTCAGCGGAACTCTCACGGTACAGATACAATGCGCCAAGTCTGTCACGGCGAGTATGATGTGAGTTTGAGGCGAGGAAGTGTACGAGGTGTGGTGAGGGTGGTAAACGCGCAATGAGCAAGAGCACAACACAATGTACAACCACACGCATCCCACGTCCATCAACTCACAACGACGCCAGACCGTCCACCGTTGTCGGGTCCACTCTGAAGAAAAGCAAAGAAAACAGAAAACACAAGCCGACCGACGCGAACGCTACGATTACCAACGTTGCGAGTAGTTGTGAAATCGACCGCCATTAAGCAATAGACAGTACACAATTAGTCGCACGAAAAACCAAGCGCCCGCACAGCCCCAAACACGCACCCTTTGTCCGAATTAGCACGGGATCCCTAGTCACCAGCGTCACAGACAGCTTGAACAGCTCCCACATCTCCACGTGCCATGGGAGCGTGTAGGATTCCTGTGGCATCTCATAATTGCGGGCAATAGAGAAGCGGGACGAGACTGAACGATGCCAGAGGATGGGACAAGCATTGCAGAGTCAAACAATCATACCAAAGAGAGGAGCCAACAAAGGGTATCCCACCTCCTCTCGACACCGCAGCCCTGGCGCGATCCATCTTCTCCCAGGCTTCGACCAGCCCGCTCACTCTGGCCGTGCTGGACTTTTCGCGCGACATGTCGCGTGTGTCGACTGAAGACACGTCCAACCACCTGGTGGAAGGGTTGGATTTGCCAGGTGATGAGCAAAACGATCAAGGTACCAACAAGGACATCGACTTCACAATCCCCATTTCTTTTCGTCACCAATATCTCCCCCCCCCCCCCCCCCCCCCCCCCCCCCCCCCCAGCACCACCAACTCACCAATCCGCCGGATTCGTCCCCGCCGGCACAGGCACCCCACACTTTGCGAAAAACTCCGACGCGCCCTGAACAGTGCCGAAATACACGGTCCTGCCACCCGCCATCACGGCGACCTTATCGAAGAGCTCCAACATTGTCTCCCTGGGCTGGTGGACTGCCACGACGGCGGCGCGGTGTCCGCGGCGACACGCCATGCGCAGGTGCTCCACCACCGACAGCGCGTGGAAGGCGTCCAGGCCCGATGTGGGCTCGTCGAGGAACAGCACGCGCGGGCGGCCGAGGAGTTCCACGGCGAGAGAAAGACGCTTGCGTTGGCCCGTGGATAGGCCGGGGAGGTTCAGTGCGGGGCTGCCCACAGGGGTATCAAGGGCGGCGTACAGGCCGAGCTGGGAGTAAGGGTATGAGGAACGGGGGTTGCGGGAAGAGGAAAGGGCGACCGGTAAGCGTCGAGAACCATCAATGTGCGTGACAGCAACTCCGGTGCCTCGACTCCCTCCTCGTCATCCGTGCACTTTCCATCCCACAGACACATAGCATTCCACGTTCTTCGTTCCTTCCACACGGGCTGTCCGCTCTTCTACGATGACCCTCACGCCTTCCCCCCTCCTGCACCACCTGGCACTCCGTCCCATATCCCCTTCCCCCTCCCCCCAAACTCCCCACACACTAACCTCCCCCGCGACCTCCTCGCACCGCGCCTCGCGCTCCTGCTTCGTCGCCCCGCGCATGCGGAACGTGGCTGAGTAAGCGAGGACTTCACCCGCTGTGAGTCGGACAAAGTGCGCGTCTTGGGATTCGACTAAGGGTGTGGGTGAGAGTGTACGGTGAATGGGGGTGGAGCAGGGGATCGGAGGGGAAAGTTACAGCTGTAGCAACCGACATCGATTCTCCTTTCTCTCAAACCCCCTACTGCCCCCCCCCCCCCCCCACTGCCCAGTCCACGAACGCCCACCAGCCCCCACTCCTACTCCCGCCCCTTCCCCACTTCCCCACTTCCCACCCACTCCCGACAACTCACCAAACCCATACTCCCTCGGCCAGGTCGCCGGGCCGCGGTCGCGTCCGCCAAACGTGATTTCTCCCTGGACGTGTCCGCCGTGCGGGATGCGGCCCGAGAGGCAGTGGAGGAGGGTTGTTTTCTGTTTCGGGGGGGAGGGGGCGGGAGAAGGGGGTAGGGAAAGGGAAGAAGCAGGGGACGGAATGTGAGACGACGAGCAAAGAGGGAAATGAGAGAGGATTCAGAAACGTACGCCCGATCCAGAGCCGCCGAGGAGGGCAAGGAGTTCGCCTGGATGGTGGGGAGATGAGGAGAGGGGTGGGGTTGGGTAGGAAGGGAAATTGAGCGGGAAGACGAGCAAGAATGTGGGGATGAGGAAATGAAGGAAGTGGCATCGATGAACGAAGCCCACGCAGGGCTCCAATTAGAGCACTCCGCGTCTCCGTAAATTCACGTCCGGACGCCTCGGTCATCACTCCGTGCTTACGTCTCGGTTTCGCGACTCGCGTCCGTCATGCGATATGCATTCGCCTCAGGCGGAATCCTCGGTCAGCGGCCAGCCCTCCGCCCTAAGGCCTCAATTCACGCTCCGCGATGCGTCCTCGGTCAGCGCTCCCCAGACTCGGTACCGAGTGGCGCGATATCGAGGCCTGTCTTGCCTCGGTCAACGCTCCGCGCTTAGGCGTCGGCATCTTCGCATCCACTCGTCCTGCACGCCACCTCCACCCCCCCGTCGACTCAAACATACCGTTATGCATAGCCCCATTCAACCCAAACAAGATCTGCTTCCTCTTCTTCCCCCTTCCCTGGTCCACACTGTAGCACACGTCTGACCATCTCAGGGTGGGCATGTGGGTGCTTCCGCTTGCTCCAGCTCCGTCGAGGGCCGAGTCCATGTGAGAAAGAGGAGGAGGGGGGCCAGGAGGTGCGAGGAGGTCGAGCGCGATGTGCGGTTCGGGAGGCGGTGGGGAAGAGGAGGTATCTTTGATGGGGTGGAATGCCAAGGCGAAGGTGTTGGATGCGGCGAATGCGAAGGAGGAGGTGTCCGAGTGCATCGAGGCCGGAGGCGCGGTTGAGACGGACGTGGGCGTGCGGGAGGGCACTTTGACGGGTGCGGTGGAAGTGGAGGCGGCAATGGCAATGGAGATGGAGGAGGGGGAGGGGGATGGGAGGGGCAGGAGTGATGTCATCGTTGCGTTGAACGTCTGGGAGGCGGGTGCGTCGCTTGTGAGCGGGTGCGCGCTTGCGCTCGCGGCAGTGGTAGAGCTCGCGGAAGAGTCCGAGTGGAGCGTGGCCGCGGGCAAGGGCAGGCCGTCCGGGTGCGCGAGCGGTGCGATCGTGGAGTTTGAAGCGTCGATTGGGGACGAGTTCATTGCGGGGGAGTGAGTTATAACGAGGGACGCTGCGGCGAGGGGCGAGGAAGGCGCCGAAGCCGATGCGATCAGCGGGATGCGGTCCAGCGAGAGTCGGGGTCGCTGGAGTACGAGAGGGCTGCGGTCGGCGGAGGGAATGGCGACGGGGACCGAGACCGGATGCACGCGGGCGATGGATCGCGAGGATGCAGACAGCGATGGCAGGAGCGCGAGCGAGCGCAATCCGAAGGACTGTGCCTGCGGGGATGGCTGGGACGTCGGGATGCTGGAGTGATCGGAGGCCAGGATGAGGGGGAGGAGACCTCGGGGAGGGCAGAGTCGGAGAGCGGGGGTTAAGAATGCAGAGATGGAGGTGCTGCAGAGCGAGAGTGCGCAAAACTGCGAGGGCGCTGAGGGTGCGAGGTGAGGAGTCAGCGGGGCGGCCGAGTCCGCAGGCAAAGGAAAGGCAACTGAGAGTGCACCCCGGCGACGACGCCTGCGCACACACGCACACACACTGCGATCCAAGTGGCTAGTAAAGTGTAGTCGCGAGTATTCTCCCGTGTGCGTGCTTCGGGCAAACTCTTGATTCACTTTGCTTCCGAGGGGAATGCGGGTCCACTCTTCTGGCCCGATGCCCCTTTCGTTTACCCGTCCCTCAAATCGTAGTCCACCCTCCGCGCTGAGTCCGCCTGCTGCACTCACTCTCGCCGCCTGCTCCGTCGCTCAATCGCTCAATCCGCGGGTCGCTACGGCCGTGACGAGTCCGGGCTTGGCGATGGTGCGCTTGGCGCTGGGAATTCGTCCCTTCTCCCCCAGTTGCTTGGCACTTCGCAATAACAAATCCATTTTAGTGCACAAATATACTCTCTATTTCCTTCCACCCTATTCCAACTTCTGAATAAAGTATCGCACCCCCACCCCCGCACCTCTCCGCGGCCACACGCACTGAGATCCAATCTCCATAAACGCAAACCCAATCGAGATCAGCCAGCGCGAGGATCCACAGCCCATACATTTGTACTATGCACATGAATTATGAAAACAACCAAGGTTTCCCCGCACCTGGAACTGTTCTCACCCGTCCCCATCACCCATATATACATGCGCAGTTTGTATTGCGCCTTCCCCCCGTCTCCCGAACCACGGCCTCGGATGCGTCCCCTTCCATTCGTAGTATTGCACGCCAGTCAAGGTCAGGTTGCCACTATCTCTGCAAATGCAAATGCAAATAAATTCTCTCCGTCAAGGTCAGGCTACGATCTTCTTCTTTGCAAATGCAAATGCAAATTTAAATTCTCTCAGTCAAGTCAGGCTACTAACATATGTTCGACCTGGGAAATGCAATAATTTTCTCATCAATCAAGTCTCAGGCCACGAACTACCACGTTGCAAATGCGAATAAATTCTCTCATCAGTCAAGTCAGTTTACGAACTACGTGCCACTTTGCAAATGCAAATGCAAATAAAATCTCGGCGACCCAGGACCCGGCTACATGCTCATCGTTCGACACACCTCAGGCTCAGCACATCCAACTCGCATTCCGCACCGCCTCCCCCCCGTTCTCTACATCCCACCATGCCCCACACCGTGATCTCGCAAGATCTCCCACACTTACACTTTCGTACCGATCCGATCGAGAACGCCGCAAATCCTCCTACCTCCTAACACGGCAAAAAGGTAAACTGTGGGGACACCACGTTTGAGGACACGGCGTCCTCGCTCCTAAGGCGATGACGGAAGGGTGAACTAATAAGTTTTTGCGTGCGGCGCGAGTGAGGTGGTCGTGGTGGAAGGGGTTGGTTTTTGGTTTGGTTTTGTGTGGCGGAAATGAAAGGTCAGCGGTGATGTGTGACCATGATTCCGGGGAGACTTGCCTTGAATCTAGACCACTTCAGTATTTTTGCATTCCAACTGGGGTTATCTCCAACACCAAGCTAAATCAATTTTTTTCAGTGAAAGAATTATATACAAACGTTTTGCGATACTACTGTCAAGGCGTACTCGACGAGCGAGCGAACAATAAAGAGACCCGGTCATTGACCACGTGCTCACGCTTCTGCACCTGCACAATTCACGCTTGGACCGTGGACGTCACCCGGCTGCAAGACAGAGTCATTATGGAAAGACAACACGATGACCAAGGTTCTTCTGGAACAATGTGTGCTCTATCTTACCTAGGCTTCCCACGTGTGTGACTGACGTCGCCGACATGGCCTACTTGACGACCGGCAAGCTGTCAGCCGCCTCGCGCATAAAAGGCAGCGAAGACGATTCCCAGAACGCGTGCCGCGGACGCCGCTTGCCTTCGCGTCCCAAAAATGGTTATCCACACCATGGGAATTTTGAGCGTCGCATATAAAGAGAATAAGAGCTCGTCAGAAGCCTGATTATGACTGATTCACGGCGCACAGGACCACCGTAATACGTATCTGGAGCGCGGACTGATATGTGCTTGCTACCATCCAGTAAAGTGATTTCTGTCCACGCACCCAGCACGACGGAGCTAGAACCGCGACGAAGCGCAGCAGTCTGTGACTCCGTACTCCAACTCAATTGTTTCGGCCTGCCGGCGCTCCGGGTCCCGTCCATTCCGCAGTCGCGTTCCGGGTCCGCGTCCTGCGCCGACGGCCGTCACGCAAGAAGCCACAACTTTTGAAGCGTCACATGTGCTCTGTGCCGTCACTCCCTCCTGTTCCTGTTGTGATTGAAGGAGGCGTGGATGGGGTTAGGTATAAAGGGGAGCGAAATGTGGTAAGCCGACGGTGAGTGATGCGACGTTACATGTCGAAAGTTGGTAGTCGAAAGTGAAACATGCGTCGAAACAAAAGTTGCTCTCCCTTGTGAGTGTGAGTGCTAATCTGTAATTTTGCTTAACGGCGGATACCAGCTTACGTCACTGCCGATGCTGGTGCAAAATAATCTCAATCTTGTTGGTCTCACTCAGTGGTCCTGTGTCAAGCATTACACATGGGCTCCTTATTGCGCAACAATTTCATTTTTGATTCTCTTTCGGTCTCACTCGGTGGTCCCCCGTCCGTGCCAAGCCGATCTCTTTCAGCCATTTGAAGTTTTCGTTTCAATTGGTCAGCTACTTTGCACGCGAAGCACTTTTGATTACTTATTTTCAACGGTCATGTACATTGGATCATTAGAAACTACACGGCAATTGCGATGGGGACAAGATGAGATGAGAAAATGCGGGGTAAGCGCGTCCTTGGTGCCCACCGGGCGAAAGGTGCGCCGATAGGGTCTTTTTTTGTCGGGTGGTCTCTTCGGCCTTCGGCGAATACGGCCAAGGGCGTGTACAATATTACCGACGCTTTGCGCCTGGACAGGGTGCACCCAGAATACGCGCTGTACGTAACAGTGCAGCCTAAACTCGGTCGACTCAGCAACACGGCAGCCAAGGTCCCATTTTGGATCGGACGGGAGCGCGGCTAAAGCCTGTTTAGGCGACATTCAGCCGTTTAGACACCGACGCCTTTTCACGGTGACATAAGCGACCGCCTCTCGCCGCCGTCGCCATCGCGCAGATGTCTCCGCCCCCGGACGGATCCTTTGTCGACTCGCACTCGCAATCGCACTCGCAGACTCCCAGCGAGGACGCCAAGACGCCGCACCACGCACTCATCCCAATCGACGAACTCAGTCTTCACTCCGCGATGGAACACAGAGACGAAAAGGCAGAGTCTGTGCCGCTCCTCCCCTCCTCCCTCCTCGCCCCAGTCCCGATCGACCCCGTCCCGCGCCCGCTCATCCCGGCTGTCTTCAACGCGCTGCACTCCTTCCTCACCCCCATCACGGGCGGCCTTGTCCCGCTCTCACTCCTCATCTCGCGCATCTTGCACAACGCGGCACAGCTCAACTCGCCCGCGGCACCATGGCCGGCCCAGCTCGGTGGTACGGACGCCCACGAATGTTACCTGGCCGATCTCACCCATTGCCTCAACAATGTGCGATGGGACCAGCTGACGCCCTTTGCGCGCTTGTTTGTGCCCATTGCGTTTGGTGCGGGTGCCGTCGAGTTGAGGAAGAGGCTTGGTGATAGGGTGAGACAGGACCAAGAGGTCTGTGAGACCGTGCTCAAGCCCATTTTCGTGGTTTGTGGCGCCATGAGGTCCGGGACGTCGTTGATGCAGGTGAGGTCACGTCGAGCCCAGCGAGACTCCGACGCCTAGGCGCGATAGCGCTGACCGAGGACCATGCGCGGAGCGCATACTCTCGGCGGAGCGGAAATGCTTTTCGCGCAGCGAGAAATGAGGAGCCCACCGAAGGCGAATGTACCACGCGGAGCGGGATACTCATTGTGGAGTGACATTGAGCAGAGCGCTGACCGAGGAGTCTGCCGGAGGCGCATTTCCCACCAAGTGGGATACTCATCGGACGAGGCGAATGGTCCTTCTTGGGGCGTGATTATTCAATCCTGTCTTGGCCGTGCTCGTCGCCACTACACCTCCTAACCTTCCCTCCCCACCTTCTCTCCCCCAGAACGCCCTCTCCACCCACCCAACCCTCCTCACAACCACGGCCTCCCTCAACGCGCTCCGCTCCTCCCTATCCCTCATCCACCCGACCTCGCACGCCGAGCTCGCGCACCACACTCGCACGACGTACGAGCGCAGGATCAAGGCGGGATTGAGGCTGTTGTACGGCCAGGGGTTCATGGATAGAGTCGATGCGAGCCATATGGTGTTTGGGAACGCGATGGAGGCCGAGGAGGACGCGCAGTGAGTTTTGGGACAGCGACGGAGGCCGGAGACCGGAGTCGCTTTCCGAGCGGAGCGAGGACACCGAGGCCTAAGCGCGGTAGCGCTGACCGAGGCGTTCGAGCAAACCAAATCGTCCGCTGGAGGCGAATCCACCGCGGAGCGCAATACACGCGCGGAGCGAAGATATCGACGGTTAAATGCAACGCACTGACTGAGGAGAACGGGAGCAGAGCGAGGACACTGACGCCTAAGCGCGACAGCGCTGATCGAGGTCAATGGTGTCCGCCGAGGCGAATACCTATCGAAGAACGAAGAAGCGCTGACCGAGCAGGACGCGACCTGGGGTCAGAATTCGTTTGTTCGCGTGTGTCGCTTACCATCCGGTAGGGGAGCAATTCGATAACCTCCGTCACTCACCCCTCCCCCCCTCACCACCACAGGCTCCTCTTCTCCTCCGCCATCTTCCCGCTCTGGGACTACACCACCACCACGCACCGCTACGTGCGGGGCCACCCGGGGGCCGACCCGCGCAGGTGGCGGTGGTATTTTGTCCTGCTCAAGGCTTACTACCAGATGTGGCAGAGCGGGTGGGAGGACGGAGAGGTTGGGGGGTGGGTGTGTGAGTGTTGGTGGTTGGGGGTGGGGGAATGGGGATTGGGAGGTGTGGGGCTTGGTGGGATCGGCAAAGTGGTTTGCAGTGACGAAGTGACCATGACAATGCTTTGGGATCGTCGATGGGTGGATGAGGATCAATGCCGGACGACTCTGCGAAGTCTGCAACACTTTCTCAACCAATTCTCATGAAACCATTCACCCACCCAAACAGTGAAATCCCCCTGCTACACCCGCCCAATCACCACCCTCCTCTCCGTCTTTCACAACCCCACCCCACACACCCGCCTCGCCTCACTCGCAGACCCGCCAACAACCCCGGTTTCCGCACTCTGGCTCCGCCGCCACCCATCCCGCACCGTGCCCTCCTCCGCCCGCCTCTTCGAAACCCTCGTCGGAATCGCCCTCCCGCCAACAGGCGCCTCCGAGCTTGCCGACCGGCGCAAAGTCGGCCTCTACGCCGCGCGGTACGTCGGCGACCAGTGGCGCCCGCTGCCGGGTGAGGACGACCCCAAGGGCGAGATCCACGCGGCGTTCCTCTCGCGCGTCGTCGAGGTGCGGTACGGGCCCTTCGTGGCCGACCCCGTGCGGTGGCTGCAGGACGCGATCCGCGCCCGCCCGGACGTGCTGGGCACGGCGCCGGGTGGGTGCGGGCTTGAGTGGACGCCCGAGTGGGAGGAGCGGTTCCGGGCGTACGAAGAGGAGAACGACGAGCGCCGGAAAAAGGTCAAGGAGGCCGGCATGGGCGGGCAGTGGAGCGCGGCGGATTTGGGCCTCTCGGAGAGGGAGATGATCGAGGCTACGGGCGTGGGGTGGGACGAGGTGGATGAGTTGATGGAGTGAGGGCACCGTGGTTTGGAGTAAGGTGCACGGGTGGGTAGAACGCCAGGCGGGGGAGGGACCTGGTTTGGCCCCATTGGCGGGCGCCGCAATGCGTGCTGTTGGAGCTCTGCACTTTGGAGCTCGCCCATTTTATTATTATTTTTTCTGCTCGTTGGCGCGATTTTGGATGCTGTACTGCTCTGTCTTCTTTTTTGGTACGCCGTCGCCGTTGGGGCGAGCCTCACCGAATCGGCATTCTGCGTTTTTGGCGCACGAGCTGTGTCGGACGAGGGAGATTTTGCACGTCGTACATCAAGAGTTTTTTATTGGGTAAGCTTGTAGGGTAGACATCACTAGACACGTTTCGCCTTGTACCTGCACGTTGCACGGAAAGCGTTTGGATGAATTTTATCACTGTTCACGAGATTTTACGCAGAATGACTGGTGGTGGACGTTTCACACAATGTCATGTGTCATGCCATTCACGTCCAACATCCCCATCGCCAACGTCCGTCCTACCCACACCCCTCCATCACACTCTCATTACCTCGCCCACATCCACACCCAGCGCCTCCACAACCCACGTCCCCACAATCTCGGCCCACGCCACGCACTTGTCCACGTCTACCGCACCAGCATCGTCGCGCTCCGTGTGCCACACGCGGGGGAAATCCTCGGGGCACAAGTGCACGCACGGCACGCCGAGACGCGCGAAGGGAAGGTGGTCGTCCTCGACCGGGCGACCGGCGACGGAGTAGGACGATCCGGAGGGGAAGAAGAAAGGGCGGCGGCGCGTTCGGTCGGCTTGCACGTCCCCGTTCCCGCGCACCTTGGCGACCCGTCGTTCCACAGACCTCAAATGCTCCCACGCCTTCCACGTCCCGTCCTCAAAGCAGGGCACGCGGTCGGGTTCCCCCCGCGCGGCGAGCAGGTCCATCACGACGAGGAGCGCAATTCGGTGCAGGAACCCCTCGCTGTGCCATCGCGACGCAAGCGCGCGCGAGCCGTACAGCCCGTCGGTGGACGACCAGGGGCCGACGGATTCTTCGGCGTCGAAGAAGACGAGGCGGACCGTTGGGGGGGCGGTGGGGGCGGTGGAAGAGGTGTGGAAGGCGCAGCGCGATGTGGTGCGGTTGGGGGATTGGAGGAGATGGAGAAAAGGGGGAAGGTGGCGGGCGAGGTGGAGGAGAATGGCGACGGAGGTGGCGGCGTCGGTGGCCCCTAGGAAGGGGCGCGGGGTGGGAAGGATCTTGGAGTCGTAGTGGGCTGTGGGTTGCGAGGTGAGTGGGACAGGATTGAAAGATGGAGAAGAAGGGTTAGACGCGATGTTTGGGTGGCGTGAATGGTCGAGTGCCTGGGCTGTTCCTCCAACTTCATACACCTTGATGTCAGTCCCTCGCCCCGCTCGGACAGGCACCCACCTCCAAGCACCACCGCCACCCCCTCCTCCTCCATCCACCCTCTTCCAGGCCACGTAGCCACCACGTTAACCACCTCGACCTCCTCCCCCATGGGCGTCCTTGCCACACTCGTATCATCCTCAACCTCCCACCCTGCCCTTTCCAACGTGGTGCGTAAATACGACCTCACGTCACGGGACCCGTCTGAGCCCGGCACGCGAGGAATGAGGAGAGGGGCGAGAAGGGAGTGTGGGTGCGGGGTGGGAGAGAATGCGTGTGGTGGGGGGTGGAGGGAGGAGAGGACGTGGTGGAAGGCGGAGGGGTCGAGGGTTGAGTAGGAGTAGTTGAAATTTCGGGAGAGGTGCAAGTGGCGGGACGGGGCAGTGCGCTGCGTGGTCCCCCCGTGATAGGGGACGCTACCGGTACGGGGCGTGATTGCGCATGCTGAGACGACTGTTGGAAAATGGCGGCGCAACCGCAACGAGTAAGACCTCATCCACATCTTGATGGCGACCGCGTGGCATGTCCTGTTGTGGCGAAGGTGCGAGGTTCGCCGCGGTTACGGTTGCGACGGGCAGTCAACGTTCAATGTTTTTGCATACCTTTTGTTGATGAGTCGTAGCTGTTGTATGTTCAGCTGCGATTCCATTCTTGTGGAGGGAACATGACCCTCCGGAGTACGCCAACCTGCCGGGCCAACCCAGCTCGGACCCAGTCCAGTCCGCCCGCCTCCACTACCCGCCCAGTGCTTTCGGCCCAGTCCTCCTTGCCGTTCCCGCGAGTCTTCAGCTGAGACTTCCAGCAGCGCGGGACGTCCCCCAGCGAAGAGTCGCTGCTTTGGCCCGATCACCCCCGTCGCTGCCCGCATTCGTCGCCCCCCCCGCGCACCCGCTGCGCTGCGTCTGCCATGTCTCGATGGACGCATCCGCTGTCGCATCTCTCGCAGATCGCACACGACGACACCTCGGACACGGCCTCGGTCTCGGACGCAGAGCAGCCGTTCTTCTCGGACGTCTCCGTGCGATTCCTCGATGCTGCGAGAGACAACAACATCGACGCAATCAAGGAACTCCTGCCCGCAGCCTTGGCCGCAATTCAGCCTCACCATCTCTTCAAGTACGGGCGCCACCCGGGGTCGCGATCACACCCAGTGAGCGTTGCTGACGCTGCTCTTCCAGAGCCATTTGTACTGCACGCGGCGGCACTTCTTGGTGAGACGAGCGCAGATCGCACAGTTTCCGAGGCACAAGACTGAAACGGCCGTGTGTTCATCGTGTGACCCGGTGACCGGCGTCCTTAGCAATTCAACATCGCAACATCGACGCTCTGAAACTCCTCCTCGCAGCGCCAGTACCCCCGAATAATATCAGTTCCTCGCTAGACCCAAATGACTGGGCGCCTCTTGACCACCCCATTCGTGCTGTGAGGTTCTCCTCCAATGTCGTTGTCGTCACCCGTATCCTCACCATATATTCCATCCCCCATGACTATCACATCACCAGTTCTTCCCCCAACGCCTCGTCGACCAACGCTCCCCCGCCACGCTGCTCACCTGGGCCAGCGCCGACCCTGACGCCACGGCCTGCGCGCGCCTGCTGCTGCAACACGGCGCCAACCCCAACGCCAAAGACGGCAAGGGCAGGTCCCCGCTCGTATTCGCGGCGTGGAACGAGGCCGCAGACACGGTGCGCCTCCTGCACGACCACCGCGCGAGTCTGGACGAGCGTAACGGGGATAACGCGTGGACCGCCCTGCACTACGCATGCAAGGGCGGGCGCAGCGACGTGGTGCGTATCCTGGTGGAACTCGGCGCCGCGCTCGACATCATCGACAAGGAAAAGCGCCTGCCCAAGGACGTCGCCCTTGCCGAGGGACGGGACGACGTGGTCAAGATCCTCGAGTGGGCCGCAGACCCCGTCGTCGGGCCACTGCTGCGCCTTCCGGCCAGAGACGACCCGGACGTGACAGAGTTCCGCGACAGGGTGACAACACACCGCGACGCGCAGCTCTCGAACAAGGAGCCTGAGCGGCCCGCAGAGGACGACGAGGCAGCTGTCGAGCGAGCCGTGGCAGAATCGCCCCAGAGCGACCCCACGTTGACCCCGTCGTCTGCGGGACGCTCCTCGCCATCCCCATCTCTCACTCCACCCGCCGCCCCGCTCGAAAAAGCCGTCTCCATCCGGATGTCCACCATCTTCAACCTCGTCCAATGGCTCGACCTCGCGCGCACCCATGTCGCTTCCCGCCGCTCCATCGGGCTGGAGCTCGAATCCGTCGTGGCCTCCATCTCGTCCACCTGCTCCTTTCTCGACGCGGAGCAAGCCTCGCTCGCCCAGCGCGTGGCCCAGCTGGAAGACCACCGCGGCGCGTGCCAGGCCGCGGTGGCGAGGGCCGAGACGGACGTACGGTCGAGCCTGGCCACGGAGCTGGGCGAGACGGTAGGCAACCCCATCAAGGAGGCAAACGAGAAGATCCTCGCGGGCGTCACGGCAAAGATTGCCCAGCACCGTACCAGCGCCGCCCGGTGCGCCGAAAAACAGGCCCTGCTTCGGCGCGTCGCCGACGTGGCAGAGGCCGTCATGGAGGAGCTCGAGGCGGACATCTTGCGCTGCGAAAGGGGCATGGTGGAGGCGTCGGCCCGGCTGGTCGAGCGCGCCACGTCCTTCTACGCGTTCCTGGGCGACGTCGCGGACAAGGCCGAGCGGGCCAAGGAGGACCTCGTGGCCTCCATGGCGTCGTGCGAGCGGAGGGCCGTGCTGGCGCGAGATGGTGGGTTGGACAGGTGGGCCGACGACCTGGAGGAAGAAAGGCGGAGGTGTGCGCAGTATTTGAATGATAGCGTCGGGTGGGTTGAGACGATCCGCGGGCACATGGCGAGGCTGAGGGCGGTGCAGGTTGCGTATATGGAGGTGGGGGAGGATGGGAAGGTGTATTATGGCGATACGGTGCCCGCAGTGAGGGACGACATGCGTGTCGATCGGGGATCACATAAAAGAGCGAGGACACCCTCCGCATCTCGCTCACCAGGGCCGCAGCCGCAGCACATTCCCACGGTTGTGTACCGATACAAAACGCCCGACGGGTGCTGGGCGCACTTTTACGTGGACGACAACGATCGAGAAGTGCACTTTGATCCGCACTCTGGGGAGCAGTGGGTGTACGACGCCGGTGCAAGTCTCGCCGGCACCTCTGCCGCGGACGAGTTTGCGGATCTCGGGTCGCCGGTGGATATTCCCGAGTCCGAGAGGGAGGAGAGGAAGAAGAAGGCGGAGAGGATCAGGGCGGCAAGCAGAGCAGCGGCGGCGAGAACGGCCGTCGTTGCACAGTCCAAGTTCGACTCTCCCTTGATCGGATCGAAAAGTGGCGCCAACTCACACGGAAATTTGCTTTCGAATGCCAAAGTCGTAACAATCAAGCGACAACCGCGCGAAACTAAGGAAATGAAGGCCAAACCAAGTGAGAAACCACATGGCCCCAAGAGTAGTCCCGCTTCGCCGTCTCTTCGGGGCAGAGGGCAAGACGCGAAAGAAAAAGAATTAGAGAAGGAAATCATCCGTCGCTTTTTACATCAAGAAGCTGCCGGGTCAAGCTCCTTGTCTGCCACAGAGACTTCTTCAGATGAGACCACAGGCTTGTCTGCGGATGAACTCCTGGAACATCTCCGTCACGCACGGGGCCGTAGTCGTTCCACGGGACGGTCAAAGACTCCGCGTCGGTCGGAATCTCCTTCGGCGACATCCAAGAAGCCCCATTCGCGAGCAACATCCGAAAACCGTCGCAGTCAGGTCAAACCTCCAGAAATGCAAGTCGGCCCTTCGCACAGCTCCTCGCACATGGCGGACGGCTTTCATGTCCATATCCACAATGGTGAGAAAGAGAACGGCATCGCAGATTTCAGAGCGCGGCGTCGGGCTTGGGAAGGATCGGGATCCACCGACAGTGATCAGGATACCATTTTCATCGGCACAGCGAATGGGCACGTGCGAGAGTACATCACTCCCAAAAAGGCAATGAAAGTACTTGGAACACCTGCACCCGCAAAGGGATCAAAGGGTGAGCATGGTACCTCATCACCTGCGACTGGAAATCCATCCGCACCGGCAACAGTTGGCGGCGCAGTCTACAAAAACTACATCACCGTCAGTGGGGCACCGTCCCGCCTTGCCAAGAACCGCGTCACACCGCCTTCCAAGGCCAAAGAGCCCAAGGGCAAGTCCAAGTACGTTGAAGAAGACGAAACTTTCGGACCAATGGTTGTTAGCCCGTGGGGGTACCCATCCCCTCCTCCGATGGGATACCCCGGCCTCTTCATGGGCGGTTACGGACCCATGATGACGCCAGCCCCGCCGCAGATGATGTATCCACCTCACGTGCCGCAGTACCCTCCACCGCCACCGCTCCCGCACGCGCAGCCGCGGTATCCGCGGGGTCGCATGACGCCAGAACCGGGCCCTACTAGCCGGGCACACTCGCGTTTCCTTCCGCCGCAGTCGAGACCGAACACAATTTCGTACGCCGAGTATGATGAGCAGGACACGTATGAGCAACAACTCGCGGATGAGGGGTACGAGGCTTACAGCGGGGAGCTGGACACATACGATACGGGATACGCTCCCCGGCCGGCCAAACCTGCAGTTCGCACAACACCGAGGCCCGTGACGCCGTCCAGACCGGCATCGCCGCACCACCCGGGCCGAACAACAAGTTCCACGGCACATAGAGTGGCGCCACCACCCACCCCGGCGAAGCCACCGTCGCTCAGAGCTGCTGCGCCTGTGCCACGAAACACAGTTGTCCGAGTGAGCAGCCCACCGCAGCACCAGCAGCAGGTTGGACCATCGGTGGCTTCCTCCTCTTCCTCGAAACCAGTACTTCACGGTGACTTTGAGCGTGCGGAGTCTCAAATAGCTCGACTGTACGGACAGTTCCTTGTTGACCACGGTGATCGCCCGAGCAGAAGTTCACCCGCGCCAGCCGCGTCGCCATCAAATGTCGTACCTTCCCGTGTCAATGCCCACGCAGCAACTGCGAGTGGCCCGCAAGTCGCTGCCCAAAGTACACAATCGGTGACAAGGGCAACTGATGATGTGAGGGTGTCGAGCACGCGGACAACAAATCCCGTGGACTGGGTCGCGGTTGCGGAGGAGGAGCATTCGAGACTGTATCAAGAGTACCTGCACACTCACCGAAAGTAGATGCACGGATGCACGATTTTTATATTTGATTGGCGATTGGTTACTACTTGTGTATTGAATTCATTTATTCGAAAGAGAGAGTACGCCCCATGCGACAAGTAAAATATCTACAACGAGAACGGACACTACGGACCACTCAGCTAAATCAAAGTTTTTCTCCGAGCCCGCCGTCCACCACGCGATTGATTTCCTCATGTAGTTTGACCACAGAGCCACGGTAATCGCACCAAGGACACCCACCACGAGTATGAGGTATCCCCCGGTTTTGTGATATGCCCATATTTGTTTGAGTGTCTTTCCGCGAAACCATTTCGCCCCGCTCGTTCGCAGCGTGTATCCCGCAAGCGCGTATATGCTAAATATGGTCACGACGGTGTAGCCGATAGTGCCGTGCCAAGTTGAGGCATGCGGCCGACCTTATCAATGATATGGGGTAAGGCCGCCCGCCATTTGCACCTTGAATTCTTTCGAGACAACGCTCACCATTTGATTCCTTTATGTAGTATATGACGGTCGATCCGATCCAGGACGAGAGCAGCGCGGTTGTGTGGAGATTAGCGTGCAAGTCGATCGTTGCCCTCCTGGAGGTCAGCGGAAGCTGCATGGCGCGAATGGCGGCAACGGCGCACCAGACGAAGCCGAGCATGGATAGGGGGTGCAGGATGAAAACGGAGATTTGGTTTGCGGGCACCGCGAGGCCAAGGATTGCGAGCGTGAGTGAAGACAGCGCAGGATACAGCATTCCTGCGCCGGGCGATTGCGGCAGAGCTGCGTTGGTGGCAGTGGGGGACGCGGACGAGTCATCAGACCCAGCGTGTGCTTTGCGAGGTACGTTTCTAGGTGGCATCAAAGGTTGGACGCCAAAAGTTTCCAGCTACTTTGGCCATGCTGATCATATCGGTTGCTGTCAGTTGGCACCTCCTCCCTTTCCCTTTATTTTGGACGTGATTTATTGTGAGAGTCTGGTAAAGAGTCATTCGCTTACATGCAATCACAGAAACGCAAAGATTAAAATTCGAGCGGAGTTGACCACTGACGGAATCTAATTGCAATGTCGGGAACAGGGAGAAGTTTTGCCGCTTCGGTTCTCACGCAGCCGATCGAATTCCCAACAAAAGTCGCAAACAACCATCGCATTCAATGACTACTGTGCCTGCAAAGAACGGTTTTGGCTCTGGAGTGTGGCCGTGGGACTACTACGGCGTTGGGCCGAATATCAGCGACCGCGCGAAGCAAGCTTGTGAGTTGCTCGTCCTCCTTGTTTTTGTTGCATCAGAATGCTGTAATTTTTCGATTCTTAGATATCCGACTGGTCGATTTCGTGGAGAATGACTGCATTCCCGCCGAAAAACTCTACGAGGAGCAAATTTCCAAAGAAGATAGATTCAAGGTCAGTCCCCCATGAGAGACGAGTGGCGACCTTGGTGTCTTTGAATTGATTGATTCGTTGTTTGCATTAGGTTGTTCCCCCCATCATCGAGCAGTTAAAGGCGAAAGCACGGTCACTGGGATTGTGGAACATGTTCATGACGGCGGATTACTCCAAAGAATACGGCATCGAAGGCCCTGGCTACACCACTCTTGAGTACGCTATCATGTGTGAAGTTCTTGGGCAGAGCCCCCTTGCACCAGAGGTGAGAGACTCATTCAGTTTATTTTGGGTATCATCACACACGCTCAAAGATGCGTACATACGTCTAGGCTACAAACTGTGCAGCACCAGGTAGGCGGGCCCGCTTGAGTGAATATGGAGTTCCGTTCACCCCTCCCCATTCCTCAACCTTGTTCAGACACTGGCAACATGCACGTTATTGCCCGATTCGGAACACCCGAACAGCGCCAGAAGTGGCTCGTTCCTCTCCTAAACGGCGAAATTCGCTCTTGCTTCGCCATGACGGTGGGCGCATTAGTCCTTTTCACGATCATATCGCGACAAGTCACTCTGACACCGCGTCTCCGTCCGCCGACGACTCTTGTGCCACAGGAACCCGCCGTTGCCAGCTCCGACGCGACAAACATCTCGGCAAGTATCACCAAGGACGGGGACTACTACGTGCTAAACGGACGCAAGTGGTGGTCCAGCGGGTTCGCCGATCCGCGGTGCAAGTGAGTACCAAACCCTCTCCAAACACCGACGTTCGTGTGCTTTAACCTGCACAATAATATAAATTTTGTTTGTCAGGATCCTTGTGTTCGTGGGCAAGTCCGACCCCGGCAACTCGGACAGGCACCGGCGGCAGACGGTGCTGCTTGTTCCCAAAGACACTCCGGGGATAAAGCTGGTTCGCAACCTGACCGTGCTGGGCTACGACGCAGCACCGCACGGGCACTCCGAGGTCGAGTACACCAACGTGCGTGTGCACAAGTCGAACCTTGTGGTGGGTGAGGGACGCGGGTTCGAAGTGCTCCAGGGGCGGTTGGGACCTGGTGAGTAGCGGAGCCGATTGCGGGTGTGCAGTGGGCGGTGGGTGACGTAGCTTGGCGTATTTAANTCCTATATACTAACTACTGTAAAATAATTGGGGGGCCCCACCTTCCCTTTGCCTTCTGACGCTGTGGAAGGGGCGTATGGGGATGTCGGGTGGCGCCCAGGCTCAACCTAGACGCACAAACAAGCTGGTCAAAACTCCAATGGGGGTAAAAGGGGAATACAGCTGTGAAGAATGGAAAGGGTGCTCGCTTCCTTGGGTGCTTTGGTCCACGGAACATGGGACGCCCTTTCAGTCCGTATCAGAATCCAACTTAATTGCGGTGGGGTGGTGTCAATACCGAAACAAACCATCGACGGAATGAAAATTGGAGGCAAAATGGTCATGACCAGAGGAGGGAAACGTCTGAGACTTTTCCCTGGCCCAGCCAGGGACTTTTCCCACGAGGTGCCGAGACTTTTCCCCTGTCAAACGCAGAGTTGGAACGACTTGTTGTAGTTCAACGTTCATGAGAAGAAGATGAATTGCGCAACTACGTAGAATCATTCTTACAGAGTTTAACTCGCTATCTCAATCTCCAGCTTGTCTGTTCTCCGATACGAAGCCTTGACATTCATACTTCGGTCCCAAAACGGAAATACGGGCATCTTAAGTAAACGTGGGGCTTTGAGAAAAGCCGAACCTGTCATTGATACATCCACTCCTTTGCACTTGTATTGGATCCCGGTAGGTGAATTCAAAATATGACGCACCCATTTTCTTTCACGTATGTAAAGTAACTTGAGGGATGGCGAAGAAAATCGTGATATTCGCGATGTTTCAGCTTCATTTGTACATGAAACGAGGTGCTGGTTGACCGCTTGTAAAGTAATCAAGACTGATGCGATGGAAGAAATTTTTGCTTCGATCGCCCCACACACCAAGCACAGGTCAAGACTCACACTTCAGGAAAGATTGTATGGCTCCAATATGCATGGTGGGAGAAGGACAGTCGACGTCATGCTTGCAATCCAAAAACCGTGAATCCTGATTTCACGCATGACCCCAAAGTCCAAGCAACACATTTGTGTTTGCTCTCACCAAAGAAGACCTATTCAGGCACTTTTGCGAGATACCTAACAGACATCCCAAAGAAAACACTTAATTCTGGCCTTCGGCGGACAGGAGAGAAAACTCACACAGGTTCAAGTGTTGAAAGCGTCTTGCCTTCACACTGTTTGCAGTGATGTACCACACTCCGACGGTACTCTCACTCGGGAACCTCTCAAACCCGCTCCCAGCTCTACACAGGCATGGGTGCTCTCGCCAAAACCGGTCCCACATCGTCCCTCGGCGTGCGCCACGACACAGGCGGTATAAACCCGTGCTGCACAAGCCGCCTCCCGGCGACTCATACGTACGATCTCGGTACGGGCAGGGTGCGTGGTGTGGGCGCTCTTGCCGAACTTGCCGTGCAGTTGCGCGTCAGGGGGGGGGAGCGGTCCGGGGGCTGGTGTGGACCCAGGTGCAGGAGCACAAGCAGGCGAGGGCGACGCGCGTCATGGCGGGAGTAGGGAGAGCGACGCCAAATCGCCCCTGGTTCTCGGCTCGGCGCGTACGGCTCCACCTGCAGCCGTAGAACGGTTATGCCTCATTGCGGCTTCGAGCCACTTCCACAACCACGACGCCTCCGCCGCTTGGTCTTCCATCCCGTCAACCTTCCTTAATTCCTTCCCCTCACCCCCACCACTCCCCAGCCGGGCCTTCTCATCCCTCCCCAACACCTCCCTCATCTTCTCGACCGCCTTACTCCTCCTCCCCCCAGTGTCACCACCACGCCCTTCTCCGGATGCTGGAGCACGCTCTCGGCATGCTTGTTGCGGGTCATGTGCGACCACAGGACCGAGCAGTGCGCAGGTGAGCGTTTGAACCGCGGTCCGCCAGCGCGGGTGGTGCCAGGTGGCCGTCGAGGCGGTCAGTCGGTAGAGGTGCGCGAGAAAAGAGAGGCAGGAGTTGCGCGGATGTGGGCGCTGTGCGGCTTGGGGGGCGGCTGGGGCGGGAGGCGGTTCTGGTGGGGGAATGTACCGTCTCTGTACCATGTGTTCCAGGGAATCCTGTTGAGACCCAGCGGTAGCCCCCGCCGCCGGCTGTTGTGCGTAGTACAGAGTGAAGTCTGCAACCCGAACTTTGAAGAATTGGGCTGCAAAAGCTGCTGGGGTGGGCGGATTCCCAATGGAGAACTTGTGGTCTGAATACGGATGTAGTCCTTTAAAGACTGGACCATAGACAGGCATTCGAGCGCCCTTGGAGATATAGATAGTCACAAATTGGTTTGGTCCGTTGAATTGAAGATACGAGTTCATCCAACTCACCTTGAAAGCAAAATCGGCTCCGCCCTTCAAATTTCCGTTGATGCCCATGTGAAGAACGAATATAATAGTGCTAATCTGTTCCCAGCAGAATCGTTTACCTTCAGTCAGCCAGAGCCTGGCGAATCTCTGATTGCGTTGCACTCACCTTCGTGTTTCCACCCACAAACGCTTCCAGTGGGGTTGCTTCCGCATTCTGGGCGTCTTTAACCATCGTTTTGCGCTCCAATCTTCCAGAGGCTGTCCTGCGATGGGTCGTTGCGAACCAGGTGGAAACGGCAAGAACATTTCCCCCAACTCTGAGCAAGCAATCGCGACAAGGACGCGCTCCGGTGACGATCGTTGAGTTCAACCTCCCGAGACATCGTGGGCGCTCTTTTTTCGGTCGTTCAAAATGGTCCTGACCAGACCATTTTGACCATTTTGAATATTGCCCGACCATTTTATTAGTCGGGCCGGGGCATAAGTCTGGTCATGACCATTTTGCCAAACTGGAATGTCCATTTGAAGCAAATGCAGATGCAGCGTGGAGGCGATAGCATGGGAGAGTGTTGAGGGTCGGTCGTTTGAACGATCGGAAGCGAAGCAACTGTGGTTCAAAGAAAGACGCGAATGCAAACGTTGTTGCATAATGTGGTTGCAAAAAGATAGGATCCACTGAGATTCGAACTCAGGTTGCAAGATTCAAAGTCTTAAGTGCTGACCACTGCACCATGGATGGAAACATTATCACAAAAAGTGGTATATATTGTTTGTTGCATTGTGACCGCAGACCGTGTGTATGCCATGATTGTGGAAATAAAGACAAAAAAGAGTCAGAACGAAGTGTTAGCTAGAATCCGAGGAAACTGCCGAGAATCCCCTGTGTGAGTGTCAGCGGGTTGTTTGCACGACCACAAAACGGTTTCCAAAATCTCTTGAGAACAGTGGTGGACAGTTTCCTGCATCCAGTGATAGACTTTAATGAACTATCAAGAGAAAATCCTCATCTTGCCAACCAGACTTCCACATCTGTTTGCACACTGGTCCCATTGAGATTTCATCCAACTCCATCAGAGATTCATGGCGAAGGTCAATTCAACTTGCATTCGCTCTTACTACAGCAGTTCTTTGCGCTCTCAAGCGGAGAAGTCTGAGAGGGAAGAACAGGCAGTGAGGTCAGGTGATGGGTCAACCCTGCGGCCTGCGGCCCATTACCTGTGTGCGAATCGAATTGACAAAATGGAATTCTCGATTATCAATGGAGTGAGGCGTCCCCAAATTAATGGTAAAAGTGCATGTGCCTGATGAAATTCAGGGAGTCAGAGTCTCAGCAGACAGCTGCAGTGGGTGCTTGTCACCCACAACGGGTCCAATTTTGATGTTTTCACTGATTATTGATTGAGCCACAAGTTTCCTGGTAGCTTGAATGAAAATTTTTATTATCAAGCCACGCGTGGAACTTATTGCATTTCCTCACATATTGTATATCTCAATTATTGTTGTTGTACAATATGGGAAATACTGAATGAGTGTTGGGTGCGGAGCGGAGGATGTGTATGAGAAGGATGGAGAGGTGCAGATCATGAAGAGGTTCCATAACAAGAGAGTGCAAGGTCAACAGTGGTGCACAACACTACAACAGCTAACCACAGACCAATGGTATGACAACGTGGCTGAAACCCAGCAGCATTGCATTCATCCATCAAGCTTCTAATTCCTTGCAACTATTGTGACATCCCACCAGATACATAGGCACAGAAATTGACTGTATTAGTGGTGAGGATACAAGATTGAACACACCTCACAAACCAACTCTATTCCAATTCTTATTTCCCAACAAATTTGTAAATACTATCTCTAACCAAATGGGTTGGCGCCTGTTCAGTAGCTGGTGATATGGGTGAGCCCGGTTATGGTTATGGTACATGAGGCTGATCTTGCAAATTTCTGTGTGTCTGAGTGCCCAGATGTCACTGGTCTTCCCAACCCGCTTCGCATTAACTTGGGTTCCCACACCGTTTCTCTTGACCCATTTGCCCCCTTGTTCTCCACATGGCACTGGCAGCATTTTCCCTGGACTGACATCCTTTAGATGACTGGCAGCCTCTACCAACAACTGCACCTGGCCCTTGGGGTTTTCCGCCGCAAGGAGCTTGGGACGGAGCAGAATGGAGATGTCCACAATGGGGTATTTGAGGGTCGAAGGCATCAATCCCAGCAGCAAGGCGGACGGGTGGCCTGTTCCATTCCACAATCAAAGTAAGACGTCAATGACGCTGCTTGGTTGTAGTTGGCCCACCCAGTAGCGTCAGACAATCCCGGTGTCGATGATCCCTGTGGAAATGCCCTGACAAGCAACCTGTAACTCCTGGGGAAGGCTTGCAAGTTCCATCAACCCATTGGGGTAAAGCTCTGCAGCTGTCTTCAAACCAAGATTCGAGAAGGCCCCCTCCGATCTCTGCAAGCACTGGCCAAATGTTGACCATGAAGTCAGGTATATCATGCAGGAATCATGCATGGTACCAGCAAAGAGCTCTGATCTTCTTGTGCCGCTTGCCGATGCAGCCATATCTCTTATTGTTGCTTTTCACCTGGAGCTCGTGGTTGGCTAGGAGCCACTTTTCCTTGCACTCATCCTCCTCACACAAGTACACGCGGGACTGCTTGTTTGCTGATACAAGCCAGAGATACTCTGGGTCCACCATCTCCTTGAGGACATGACCCTGGAATGCTTGCACAGTGGTGTGCTCATGACAAACCTCCCTACAAGCTTTGTCATACGTTTGAGGAGCCCAAGTGGCGTAGTCCAACCCGGCGACATTGGCAACGAGGGCATAAGACTTTCCTCACCCCACTGCCATTGCCCACCACTTCCAAACCGCTCCTCCTGGTACTATCCCAGGCGGGCACAGAAAAGTCCTGGGAGGGTACAATTTGCCATCGATCATGGGAAAGTTGGCAACAGAGGTGAGGAATGGGGCTATCTTCACCTCCCTCTCTGAGGTGTTGGTGTCAGTGCCGGCAACGGTGGGATATCCAAGGTGAGTTGCTTGGGAAGTTGCATGGGGAGCAGGGGTTCTGACGAGACAGGTGTAGAAATACAGGGGGGGGGCTATGGGCTTTGAAGTATCTCTGGACATGGGAGGGGTGGAGGAAATCGAAGTATTACAACTGCCTAAAGGAATTTATTTTGATGAGTTGAAGAAACATTTTCTTTGTGTTAGGGACCAAATTTCAAGTTGAACTCATGCGTTCTGCCACCAGCAGCTCTCAAACTCTGGAACAACTGCATATGTTCCTCAAATGCCACTTTGCATTGGAGGAGTTTGTGATCAATCTCTTGGATGATTGGAAGCTTGTGGAAGTTGGATACCAGCTCCTCGAGATCCACCTGCAACTGTTGGATTTTATCTGAAGAGAGCAGTGCAATTGATAGATGTGTGGTTACAAATTGGAAAGATCAAACATACTATTGTGAGTTTGCATTGATGGACAGGTCAAACAGAATCTCACTGGTTGGCTGTTAGCGCCCCTGTACCAGTTGTTTACAAAGCTACTCATCAGTTCATTTTTGCACCCAGCGAGAGCATGGATCTGCCTTGTACAAGATTGGTGCTGTGAGAGGGTCGTACTTCATTGACCCTGGGTCCAATTGGGGGGATACGATGGTCCAGGAATCCACAGATGGACCCGCTTTACAGACAATAGGTTGGCCTGCCAACTGGTGAATGCCATTCTTGCACTGGAGGCTTTTGTAAGAGGCGCTCAGGTGATTAGACAACGCTGGGTTCACGTTGCTGCCCAGACGTTCATCTTCCACTAGATTGTCAAGGGCAGTGTCTTGCAATGAGCCCATTAACAAATACTGCTGTCACTCCCATGGCAAACGTTATAATGAGGCGTGGCCAGAGCAGTCTCAGTTGTCATAAGGAAACAGAGTGCACGCCACAACCATTTGTAGTCTGTTGTTGGGAACAGGTTGATGAAGGACCCAAAAGCTCTTTTCAGCAAGATCTTATCACAGTTTTGTGGCGCTTGCAAGAGGATGTGGTGGAAGATGCACATGGCAATGTCGCAGTCAATGATGGGGCCACACCCAGACGTCGGCACATAGAATGGCAGGCTGTTCTTGTACCTGTGTACAGTAACGTCCTTGCCAACCTTGATAGTGCAGGTGCGACCACCTTGGACATCCAATGGCTCAGTCAACTGAGCAAATGCAGCAAACCTGTATGGCACGTTGTTGTCTACCCCGAAAACTTTGGCAAAGCCCATAGGGGCTGAGGTAGAGCTCACTAAGTTGATCTTTCATGTGGGAGGCCGTGGACATGTCGTCTGAAGATGCTGCTTGAGATGAGGATTTTCTCTTGATAGTTCATTAAAGTCTATCACTGGATGCAGGAAACTGTCCACCACTGTTCTCAAGAGATTTTGGAAACCGTTTTGTGGTCGTGCAAACAACCCGCTGACACTCACACAGGGGATTCTCGGCAGTTTCCTCGGATTCTAGCTAACACTTCGTTCTGACTCTTTTTTGTCTTTATTTCCACAATCATGGCATACACACGGTCTGCGGTCACAATGCAACAAACAATATATACCACTTTTTGTGATAATGTTTCCATCCATGGTGCAGTGGTCAGCACTTAAGACTTTGAATCTTGCAACCTGAGTTCGAATCTCAGTGGATCCTATCTTTTTGCAACCACATTATGCAACAACGTTTGCATTCGCGTCTTTCTTTGAACCACAGTTGCTTCGCTTCCGATCGTTCAAACGACCGACCCTCAACACTCTCCCATGCTATCGCCTCCACGCTGCATCTGCATTTGCTTCAAATGGACATTCCAGTTTGGCAAAATGGTCATGACCAGACTTATGCCCCGGCCCGACTAATAAAATGGTCGGGCAATATTCAAAATGGTCAAAATGGTCTGGTCAGGACCATTTTGAACGACCGAAAAAAGAGCGCCCACGATGTCTCGGGAGGTTGAACTCAACGATCGTCACCGGAGCGCGTCCTTGTCGCGATTGCTTGCTCAGAGTTGGGGGAAATGTTCTTGCCGTTTCCACCTGGTTCGCAACGACCCATCGCAGGACAGCCTCTGGAAGATTGGAGCGCAAAACGATGGTTAAAGACGCCCAGAATGCGGAAGCAACCCCACTGGAAGCGTTTGTGGGTGGAAACACGAAGGTGAGTGCAACGCAATCAGAGATTCGCCAGGCTCTGGCTGACTGAAGGTAAACGATTCTGCTGGGAACAGATTAGCACTATTATATTCGTTCTTCACATGGGCATCAACGGAAATTTGAAGGGCGGAGCCGATTTTGCTTTCAAGGTGAGTTGGATGAACTCGTATCTTCAATTCAACGGACCAAACCAATTTGTGACTATCTATATCTCCAAGGGCGCTCGAATGCCTGTCTATGGTCCAGTCTTTAAAGGACTACATCCGTATTCAGACCACAAGTTCTCCATTGGGAATCCGCCCACCCCAGCAGCTTTTGCAGCCCAATTCTTCAAAGTTCGGGTTGCAGACTTCACTCTGTACTACGCACAACAGCCGGCGGCGGGGGCTACCGCTGGGTCTCAACAGGATTCCCTGGAACACATGGTACAGAGACGGTACATTCCCCCACCAGAACCGCCTCCCGCCCCAGCCGCCCCCCAAGCCGCACAGCGCCCACATCCGCGCAACTCCTGCCTCTCTTTTCTCGCGCACCTCTACCGACTGACCGCCTCGACGGCCACCTGGCACCACCCGCGCTGGCGGACCGCGGTTCAAACGCTCACCTGCGCACTGCTCGGTCCTGTGGTCGCACATGACCCGCAACAAGCATGCCGAGAGCGTGCTCCAGCATCCGGAGAAGGGCGTGGTGGTGACACTGGGGGGAGGAGGAGTAAGGCGGTCGAGAAGATGAGGGAGGTGTTGGGGAGGGATGAGAAGGCCCGGCTGGGGAGTGGTGGGGGTGAGGGGAAGGAATTAAGGAAGGTTGACGGGATGGAAGACCAAGCGGCGGAGGCGTCGTGGTTGTGGAAGTGGCTCGAAGCCGCAATGAGGCATAACCGTTCTACGGCTGCAGGTGGAGCCGTACGCGCCGAGCCGAGAACCAGGGGCGATTTGGCGTCGCTCTCCCTACTCCCGCCATGACGCGCGTCGCCCTCGCCTGCTTGTGCTCCTGCACCTGGGTCCACACCAGCCCCCGGACCGCTCCCCCCCCCTGACGCGCAACTGCACGGCAAGTTCGGCAAGAGCGCCCACACCACGCACCCTGCCCGTACCGAGATCGTACGTATGAGTCGCCGGGAGGCGGCTTGTGCAGCACGGGTTTATACCGCCTGTGTCGTGGCGCACGCCGAGGGACGATGTGGGACCGGTTTTGGCGAGAGCACCCATGCCTGTGTAGAGCTGGGAGCGGGTTTGAGAGGTTCCCGAGTGAGAGTACCGTCGGAGTGTGGTACATCACTGCAAACAGTGTGAAGGCAAGACGCTTTCAACACTTGAACCTGTGTGAGTTTTCTCTCCTGTCCGCCGAAGGCCAGAATTAAGTGTTTTCTTTGGGATGTCTGTTAGGTATCTCGCAAAAGTGCCTGAATAGGTCTTCTTTGGTGAGAGCAAACACAAATGTGTTGCTTGGACTTTGGGGTCATGCGTGAAATCAGGATTCACGGTTTTTGGATTGCAAGCATGACGTCGACTGTCCTTCTCCCACCATGCATATTGGAGCCATACAATCTTTCCTGAAGTGTGAGTCTTGACCTGTGCTTGGTGTGTGGGGCGATCGAAGCAAAAATTTCTTCCATCGCATCAGTCTTGATTACTTTACAAGCGGTCAACCAGCACCTCGTTTCATGTACAAATGAAGCTGAAACATCGCGAATATCACGATTTTCTTCGCCATCCCTCAAGTTACTTTACATACGTGAAAGAAAATGGGTGCGTCATATTTTGAATTCACCTACCGGGATCCAATACAAGTGCAAAGGAGTGGATGTATCAATGACAGGTTCGGCTTTTCTCAAAGCCCCACGTTTACTTAAGATGCCCGTATTTCCGTTTTGGGACCGAAGTATGAATGTCAAGGCTTCGTATCGGAGAACAGACAAGCTGGAGATTGAGATAGCGAGTTAAACTCTGTAAGAATGATTCTACGTAGTTGCGCAATTCATCTTCTTCTCATGAACGTTGAACTACAACAAGTCGTTCCAACTCTGCGTTTGACAGGGGAAAAGTCTCGGCACCTCGTGGGAAAAGTCCCTGGCTGGGCCAGGGAAAAGTCTCAGACGTTTCCCTCCTCTGGTCATGACCATTTTGCCTCCAATTTTCATTCCGTCGATGGTTTGTTTCGGTATTGACACCACCCCACCGCAATTAAGTTGGATTCTGATACGGACTGAAAGGGCGTCCCATGTTCCGTGGACCAAAGCACCCAAGGAAGCGAGCACCCTTTCCATTCTTCACAGCTGTATTCCCCTTTTACCCCCATTGGAGTTTTGACCAGCTTGTTTGTGCGTCTAGGTTGAGCCTGGGCGCCACCCGACATCCCCATACGCCCCTTCCACAGCGTCAGAAGGCAAAGGGAAGGTGGGGCCCCCCAATTATTTTACAGTAGTTAGTATATAGGANTTTAAATCCTGCGACCTCAGTTCGAATCTGAGTAAGGCCTCTCTTGTTCTGCCCGTCGACAGGCGGAGGTCGCGGAGGCGGTTTTGGTTGGCTGTTTTCTTACTCCCGCCCTTCTGAGTTGCTCTTCGGCATTGACCGCTGTTTCTTTCCTTGATTGAAGGAGTGCGGAGGGAAGCAGGTTGGCTGCCACGAAATGAATGTAGGACTTTGGTACGCTGAACCCTGTAAAGTGTCAACCCACAGCTCCCCGCTGCAAATTCTGCGTTTCAATACGGCCAACACCACACCTTTTTCGCACATCCCGCATTCTTATTTCACTTCATGGATCAGATGTACCTGTACTAGACTAAAGACTAGAGCTTTCCACTGGTCAAGAGCTCTGACTCTCTTTTCTTCCTCTTCTCCAGTTTTCTCCGAACCTCGGACGCCCGCTGCAGCTCTCTCCGCGACAGCTGCCACAGGTGCACGTCGTCTGGTCCGTCGCCCAAGCGGTAGATGCGCACGTGATGGAAGATGTGTGCGAGCTCCAGTTCCTGAGAGACGCCTGCTCCTCCGGCAATTTGGATCGCGCGGTCCACAATCTGCTGCACGGCGCGCGGAACATAGACCTTGCAAGGGATTTGCCGTTCGTTCATTCAAATGTGTTTGCACCAAGTTAGCATGTGGGAACGTAAACGTTCCACCGCGGACTCACCTTGACCATTGCAATCTCCCTTTGCGCACCTTTAGGTCCCAGCCTGTCAATGGCATCGGCCGCCTGAAGCACAAGCCCACGGCACGCAGTGATCTCCATCCGCGCCTCTGCTATTTCGATTTGCACCTTCCCTGGTGGACGGTGAAGGCGTTGCCGTTTGCATTTAACGTCGCACAAAACTTCAGCCCCCAAAAGTAGTTGTGAACCCACCCCAATCTGCTTTGATCTTTCCAAAGGGTAACTTATCGGGTCGAGTAGCCTCGTTCANTATGCGCTCAAATACTCGCTCGGCGAGACCAAGGCATCGCATGCCGTAATGGATGCGACCTTCATGGAGAGCAGAACACAAGTGCCNTTAAATACGCCAAGCTACGTCACCCACCGCCCACTGCACACCCGCAATCGGCTCCGCTACTCACCAGGTCCCAACCGCCCCTGGAGCACTTCGAACCCGCGTCCCTCACCCACCACAAGGTTCGACTTGTGCACACGCACGTTGGTGTACTCGACCTCGGAGTGCCCGTGCGGTGCTGCGTCGTAGCCCAGCACGGTCAGGTTGCGAACCAGCTTTATCCCCGGAGTGTCTTTGGGAACAAGCAGCACCGTCTGCTACGGAGTCACTTGCATGACACCACGGATGGGGAACCTACTTGACCACCAGTCTCAGGATCTTTTCGTCCACCGGCAGCCATTGACTACGCTCTTGTGCTCGGAAAGTTGCTCGTGCTCGGAAAGTTCAGGTGCTGCGACATGGTGATGATTTGAAGTCAACCTTAGAGAGGGAGGGGCTTTTTGAAATTAAGCATGCAATTATACTGTAGACGTAGCTGGCATTCGAAAAGGAAGACATATGCAAATGATTCGAAAATAAGTTCGAGTTGCTTCTTTCCAAATTTCAAGTACCTCAAAATTCAACTGAACATTCTTGAACACACAAACTCCGCCCAAATCAATGGACCATCTTCGTTCTCTCATCAGCTCTGGTGACATCCCTTCTCTCATCACCCACCTCGAGGGGCTGGAGCAGTCGTTCCTCTACGCTGATTCCATTCATTCGTTCCTCGCTGCCCAACCACCGAGATCTCCCAGACCCCAAACACACTCTTTCCCTCCGCCGTCATTCCCCGCTGCGTCACCACATTTAATCTACGCTCTGCTCACCCTCGCTCACTGTGCGGATGATGACCTACCTTCTGCCAGATTCGCATTGAAGCGTATTCCCGAATCCTTGGCCACGCAACCTCTCCTCCAAGCTGTGGATCCCATTTTCGGATCTCTTTGGTACAAAGAAGTCCCAAAATTCTGGGAAACACTTTCTTCGACTTCGTACCTTTCCCCAACGGCCACGGTTGACCCATCACTATCGGAGGAGTATGACCTCGCGGCTCACCTCACACGTCACCTGGCCGGCACCGTCCGTCATCGTACGAAAGTGCTATTGGAAAAGGCATACACCGCCATTAGGGTGCGGGACGCGGTTGCTATGCTGGGCCTTTCTAAGTCAGAAGTATCAGAAGCGCTGGCCAAGGACGGTTGGACCAGCCAGGATGGATATCTCATTGCCCCAGAACGGGGTGTTGCGGGCACTGGGTTTTCGGCGTCCACGGAAGGAAATGGCACTGTTGCGAATGGAAATGGTGTTCGTGGTCTTGCAGGGACTGGCTCGACCCCGAGAACGCAAATCGAAGTTCAAAGAGCGAGAGACATCTTACTGGAGAGAATGAAAGCCGTCGCGGATGTTGCACTTAAACTGGAAATGTAAAGGGGCAATTTGGAGGACTGCCACAGGAAAGATGCTGGACACTCAATTGAGGGCATTTGATTGGGACATGGATGGAAATCGAATTGATAAGTTGAGAACTGTAACACTTCTGTTCATAAATGAGGCGATAGTTGAAAGTATGATGAAAGTAGGAAAATAAAGTGTTTTCATTCAACATTCTTGAAACCGTTCTGATTGTGGTCACAGTGGAAAGTCCGAGCAAGGAAAATGGTGATTCCCTGCTATTCTCTGACTTGATGATGCAGACTCACAGTGAATCCTCCCTTTCTTTCCTTGTCGCCAGTTCAAACGTCCGTTTCAGATCAAGTCACAAGCACCCGTGCGATCCTCCGATCGTCGCAAACTTCGTGCCGATATCCTCGCGAGATTTTCACCTCTGTTGTTGGAAGATGATTTAAATGCGGCAGGATGGAAAACAGGAGACGAAGTGGTACACGAGAAGGTTGAAACTTCCAATGGAAATGTTGTCGCGATCTATCGAATTCACAACCAGCCTTGGTGGTTCCGAGCTGCTGACGAACGAATCTATCCATCCGGTCAGTCTCTTGACATCGCTAATGCAATGCAATGTTCAACAGCGTCACGCGTGATGATTAGTGTATACTCTCTGGTTGTTACCGAACTCCTTTGTGGTGCTTTCCACTCATGCGTTTGTTATGGGGAAGCTGCTTGGTGGAGCTGGTGAGACCGTTCACGAGCTGTGCGAGAAATAATATTGGCTGCACCAACGCCTTCCTTTTTTGCACGCTTCCCCAGACTTGATGTTACCGGGAGTCGTTATACCAAAGGCTGGTCTCCCACAACTGAGGCCTGGTGATCCTGTTTCTGTAAACGTTCTGGATCGGAAACATCCGGATGGGACACCATCTCTCTGTGTGGGGCAAGCTCTTGTATCTACCGAGGATGCAAAAGCAGAAGGAATGCGGGGGAAAGGCGTATATATACTTCATTGGACAGGAGATTGGCTGTGGAAATCAGGTGATAAAACGAAAGCTGATGTTACGGAGGGAACGGCGAATGAAGGGGTGTCTGACGACGACGAGGGACAAGAAGAAGTCATCTCCGATAGTGCTTTCGATGGTGATACTGTTGACGTGCCAGTCCGTGAAGAGGGGTTTCCCAGTGCTGAAGAGCGGATCGCTGATGTTCAAGATGCTGAAGATACCCCAAATCAGGACGCAATCGATGAAATTGCCTCAGTTGCAACTGGGCCAACGTATGAAGATGTCGATGGGTTGCTACAACAGGCTCTACTTCAAGCGTTGAAAGTGAAGTTGCTTCCTGTTGTGGAGAGCACGCGCGAGGTCTTGCCAATGGCAGGTTCGACTTTCTTTTCCGCATATATTCAGACGTCTGTACCAGGAGGGGGGAAGGTTGACGTAGCAAAGACCAGCTATAAAAAGGTACTGTGAGCTCGTCTTGCTGAGAGAACGAGCTGTTACCATTTTTTCGCGGTAGCTCTCCAAATTTCTCAAAGCTCAAGACAAAAGGGGCTTGATAAAAGTCAAGGAAATGAAAGGGGAAGTCATGATAACAGGAATCAACAAACTCCACCCAGAGTGCGTGCTTACGCATCCGTTCCCTTCTGTCATTGTGAGAACGAGTTATGTTCTCCATAGAATTGTCTCCTTCCAGCCGTTTCGTCAACCAAAGCTTTCGCAGGGGGCAGCTTCTGTTCCGGTGGCCTCAACTGCTGTTCCGCCGGAACCGGCCGGTAGCATTACAGTGTCAAATCTCTATAAACCGCATGGCACTGGAACTAAGGAAGTTTTCGCGGAAGCTGGGAAAGATGTCCATGTTCTTTATACGGCCTCGGAAGTTCGGGAAGTTGTGCAACAATATGTGAAGGACAAAGGGTTGGTTCACAGTGAGGACCCGAGGTAAGTACTACCGTCACACAAGGTGTTCTTTCAGCTTTGTCGAGCCGTTCTGCTTTAGAAAAGTGAAGCTCGATTTGTACCTTGTCCAACTGCTCGGAAAAGAGGAGCAGAAACAAGTTGATGTGATTGGAAGGGATGAACTCGGAAAGAGGTAAGATCCCACCGAAAGGCTTTCTATGGCACTGATATCGATATCTTGTTAGATTCTTGGAACAGTGCCAATCACATTACGAGCTGGTTATACCTGGGGAGGAACCGATTGTTCGGTATGACGTTTGTTGCCCCTTGGAGTCCAACCTCACGAACACTGTTCTTGCTAGCAAGGGTGCTCCGCCACCAATACTCATAACCATCGAGCGGAGGCATGGCAACAAGGTGGTCACAAAGGTGTCAGGACTGGAAACTTACTCCATCGATCCTGAAAAGTCAGCAGAAGATCTTCGATCACGATGTGGAACAGGAACCACTGGTATGCCGGAAAACGCTGACCGCAAATGCAACATCGAAATGACGATTGTGTAAAAGTTCAACCACAGGCTGGGTCGAATCCAACGCGACCACAATATGAGCTCATCGTGCAAGGGTCCAAAGCAAAAGAAGTGTGCGAATATCTTGACGAGCGATGGAGGGTGCCGTTTACGGGCAGGGGTAATGCAAAATCGAGCTCATTAATCCAAGTTACGGACAAGGTGCAGAACAAACGTCAATAAGAAATGTGGATGAAAATTCGTACATACAAAATTGCAGTGTCGAAACTAAGCGGTATATAGATGCTACCATCACTCCCACCATTAATCTCCTCTAACACTCATTGTCGATTCCATTGGTATTGCACTGTTTGCGCAACCGGGTATCCCTGCATTTGCATGGGTACACCCCCATATGTGTTCTGCGCGCCAGCGTTTATTCGAACGACCCGAATAGGGAACTCGAACATTTGGTTATTGGAAGGATCAATTCTAACGGAAAATCAAGCTGTTAATAACCCTATTCGCATTTTTTGGAAAATTTTTAACTCACCCTCGTGCGGTGCCATCGGACCACGCTTCCTGAAGAATAAGCCGCTGTCCCACTTGCAACCCCGGTATTTCGTTGCTCACCACCCTCGCCTCGGCACCCCGATAGTTCGGTAAGGGTTGGCGGCCGACTTGCTGTCCCGGAAGTACCTGCACACCGCGCGGCATCGCGCCGGGGGCCAGGGATACACTTCTCTGAGGAACTTGAATTGGGATCGTTCGAGATTCGTGTCGCGGAGGTGGTTTCGGACCAAGTGCAGGTGGGTAAGTGGAAGGGTTGAGGTAAAACTGTTGTGGGAAGTACCCAGGAGCAACAGATGGCACTCGGGGGAAAGCGAAGGAAGCAGGAGCGACGGGAGCGACGGGAGTTGTCGGTTCAAGCCATTGTTCTCGAACAATCTTTTCAAATGTTGGTCTGGCAGGAATTGACGTCAATCAAACGGCTTGCCGCTTTCGAAGAAGAGCGCACTCACCGTTTGCTCGGATCTTGGTCCCAGCACACTCGGATAACATCTGCATATCCTTTGGGAACATCTTTTGGGATGATTGGTCGCTCTCCTTTCTTCACCGCCTCCTCCACCTGTTTGTCGTTGTATTCTGCAAACGGTAACCGTCGGGTTGCGAGCTCATAAAGAACCATGCCAAATCCGTAAACGTCCGAGGCTTCTGTATTAGGTTCCAATCGGAAAAGTTCCGGCGCAATCCATCTTATCGATCCAACGACATCAGTGGACTTGGCTTGGAGCATTTTCGAGAGACCGAAGTCGCAAATTTTGGCCGCTCCCTGCGAACCAACAGAGACGTAAGAGACAGATGGGGACATTGAATCTTCCAAAAAAAACCCTACCAAATCCTCTCGAAGCATGACATTGCAACTCTTCAGATCCCTGTGCAGAATTTTCTGTCCAATGAGGTAAGCCATTCCTTTCGCAATGTCAGATGCGAAGCGGAACCTCCTGGGCCAGTCCAATTCCACTCTTTGGTTTGCAAGAACGTCGAAGAGCGAGCCTCGCTGCATATATTCCATGATGAGTGCATTGTGGCCCTGTTCGAGACAGACAGCCTTTTTGATGAAAAAGGCGAGGGTGCTATACTGGTGGGAGAGAAGCGAAGTACGCACGAAAGACTCACCATCAATTGGATTACATTGGGATGGCGGAGTTTTGCCATTAGTTTGAGCTCGTTCATGAATTCCCGATTGTCTCCCCCCTTCAGAACTTTAATGGCGACCTTGTCTGTTCGCCACCATCCAAGATAAACCTTCCAGGCGAGCGATTGTCAGAATGAGGTTTGGCACAGTGAATTTGGTCCAAAAGCATACCTCGCCGAATGCACCACCTCCCAACTTCTTTTCCAACTTTAGTTCAGCATACGGAACGATAAAGCCTTCGAGCAACGAGTCCGCAGTTTCCCTCTGCTCCTTTGGCTTCGGCACACACTCTTGAAGGATCGTCTGAAACTGCCTGCGGATGGCGGTGACTCGGTCGGCTGGTGCAGGATATTGCGCCGCAAGCCCTTCATCATGATTGGACAATTTGAACACGAATTCATCTGCCCAGGTGTAAGAGTGAGATCTCTTGTGGTCAAACGATGTGACCTGAATCGTTGCCTTACCCTCTCGTCGTTGCAAGTCAACCAGGTCCTGCTGGCGATCGGTTTCATCGTCTGAAGGGTTGAAAATTTGCTTAACTTGCAGGTCAGCCTGCAACAAGCCAACAGAAAAAGAAATGATGCATGAGATTTGCAATGGTGGAATGCATGAGACCAGCTCACATTGATTCCCTTGGCTGACTCCGCGAGACTCCGATTCAGCTGTTCGAAGGATACTGTATCCGTTCCACTTTCGTATACTCTGCGCAGCCATGACGGCGCTGTATGTGCTCGCAGCTGCTCCTGACATCTGAGAACAGCGACCTCCAAGAGTTTGATCCCAACAACGATGGATGGGGTTGCAAGGTCGGGTCGACCAGCTATTTGATCCACAAAAACGCCAATCATTCCCGAGCGAGTGACTTGGCGGATGGGAGAACGTCGACGGGGAGGTGTCAGCATCGGGTCTCCCGTGCCCACGCGGCCAAGTGGGTGCGGGACCCCAACTCACCCAGTCTCTGGCACTGAAACTTATTCGCCTCAACCGATGCCATCAGATCCGTCAGTTGCGCGTTCGCCATTTGGAAAGCTCCGACTGCTTCAGCAGCCATAGTGTCCTGGGTGTATGGTGAGGTTGCAGCGAAAGGGAAAATGGCAGTAGCAACGTTGGGTAGATTCGATGGAAAGTTCCGGCGATGCGGGTTTGGCGTTGGGAAAAGAAAGATGCGAGTGGGTTGGAAATTGGGATCCCTGGTTGGGTGGACCGGTCCCCTGCAGTGAGCCCACAAGATCGGATGGGGTCACCGAGACCCAAATTTTCTCGAAAGCAACAAGGACGATTCTTTTCATCAAGTGTGCTACGAAATAGACATACTTGATTTTTAGTTCAGAGATTTCAGAGTTTTTCAAAAAACCGAAAGTGGGACCCGTTTGGGCAAGGGGTGCGATCTTTGTGACCCAACCTTCAGTTTTATTGCATAGCCAATTTATTTCAAATTGATTCCATAGCCTCAACAGTGTCTAAACGACCAGATACCTCCCTTCCGGCCTTCCACCTCCCCTGGCTTCTTGTTCGGCCGCTTGAATGGCTGCTTCCTTGATCACTTGCATCAATTCCCATCGAGCATTTTCCACAGAATACTCCGACTCGCCCTCAACCACGAGATAGAGCTTACGTTCGCCAGGTGGAACAGGTTTATCAGGAGGATAGTAAAGACCTCGCGTGGTAATTGCTGCGCCAGTTCTCTCAATGATAGTCGAAATGGTGTCCTAAACACATGTAAGGTAGTAGGTAGTGTTGAAAACACCCAGACATCAAATGGAAGTCAATATGAATTGAAGCCACTGGTGTTATCATGACGTGACCCACCTTGTTGGTAACCTTCCACCTGGCTTTCTGCGGATAGTCATTAATCTCAATTTCGATTTGAACCTCAGCCTCCTTTGGTCTCTCCTCTTTGAAACCTTGACCCATAAGTTTCTGTCGAATTTCCTCAAGCTTGCTCGCGTGCTCCGACGTCCCGATCTTCTGAGAGACTCGCTTCGCCGCCTCCTTTGCCGCCTTAATTGCGTCTGAGACACCAGTACCCGACATATGGGACTCGCTTCCCGCGACAGTGGTGGCGTCTCCGTTTTGGCCGGGAGCTGCGGGATTGGCTTGCTTCTTAGGTTTAGCGGCATCTGGTTCAATATCGTCTTCTTCTTCCTCATCTAGGCCGCCGCCATGGAGCTGTTGATATCAGCATGCGACATTGAGTAATGGTCTCGAACGGTGTTGACAAAATGCTGAACTCTCACCTTCTTTTCCGCCTTCTTCACGCGGTCTCTCTCGGCATCAAGTTTCTCCAGTCCTTTTCCTCCAAAGCCACTACCGGCCGCTTGCGCATTTCCTGCTTTCACCTTGGCAATAAAGGCATCCGCGAGCTTCTGGACATCTTCCGGAATCGTAGCCTTGGACGCTATGAGCGCTTTTACAATGTCCACAGAGTAGCGATCCTGTTCCGGTGTGATAAAAGTGTATGCAACACCCTTGTTACCAGCACGACCAGTACGCCCAACGCGATGAACATAGCTGTCAGGGTGAGCGATCGCGTTTAAATCTACGATGGCCATCGACAAGTAGGGAAGTGCACTCACTCTTCCATGTGGTTTGGGCATTCATAGTTCACAACAAGATTCAAAGATTTCACATCAAGCCCTCTAGCAGCCACACTAGTTGCAATCAGAATCCCAATGTTTCCTTGCTTGAAATCTTGTATGGTTGCGTCTCGATCGACCTGATCCTTTCCACCATGGAGAGACTGGCAGGGATACCCTCGCCGCAACAAATCACGCAGAAGCGAGTCCGCGGCTTCCTGCCTGTCCACAAATATCAAGGCACGCTGATCTTTGCTGTCGTCGTACCACTCGCCCAGGATGTGAAGCAGTCGGGGGAACTTATCGTCGTCCGCTTGCACTTCCACGCGCTGATCAACTGTATCTGCGACCGTAGAACGACCTCCCACTGTGATTTCCAACGGTCGCCGAAGAATCTTTCTCGCTAAAGCTTCCATTTGGCGAGGGAAGGTCGCCGAGAACAGAACGGTCTGGCGATCAGGTCGGATGTTTGTGATAATCTTCATTACCTGCGGTTCGAAACCCACTAAGATGCTCGGAGTTAAGCAAAGAAACACAATGGCACGAATATTACGGAGAGTGAACTCACTGTCGAACATTCTGTCCGCTTCGTCCAGTACCAGGTAAGTGACCCTCCTAAGGTTTGTTACTCTGCCGCTGTTGGCGCACAGAAGATCGATCATGCGCCCAGGTGTGCACACAATAATTTCAGCCCCCCTCTTGAGTTCCGCAATTTGGTCCTTGATGGGGGCACCGCCATATGCGCAGACAGTTCTCAGTCCCAGCACTCGGGCAAACGGCCGCATTTCCCGGTGAATCTGTACCGCCAATTCACGCGTAGGTGTCATGATGAGCCCAACGGGTCCTTCGCCAAGGTTGACAGCACGCTGGTCTTTAATGTGTCGCAGCATGGGCAACACAAACGCCAGCGTTTTCCCCGACCCTGTCTTTGCAACACCAATCACATCTCGACCGGCCATGATCGCTGGCATAGCCTGTGCTTGGATCGGCGAGGGCTTTTCAAACTTGAGGTGCTTGCGAATGACCTCGAGCACTCCTGGGGGAAGGCCAAACTGGGTCCATTTGCGGATGGGTTTGGGGCACGCTTGGCCGCGAATCTTGATCCCTTCGAGCTCCAGGCGGATTATTTCCACCTCGTCTGCCGTGAGCTGGCCCACTTCGTCGGGTTCGATGAAGAAGTCTTTTCGGAAGGGTTCGTACGTGATGGTGGAATGGTCGACCGGGACCAAGTCCTTTCGAACCGCTTTTGCCCTCTGTGCGGCAATCCTTGATACAAACGATAAGCCAATTCGAAACGGTCAAGGGATAACATTACACTCACGCCATAATATCTTCCTCCGGGGCTTCTTCGTCATCACTTCCACGTCGCGCAACAAGTTCTCCTCTTTCTTCCTCTTCAGGCATCGCCGAGCGACTGTCCGCTTCAGCCATGAGCTTGGCGTCTTCTTCCTGTATTTTTGCCACCGCGGTGGTCACGTCGGCCATAAAGGCATCAAGAGGATCATTGCCTTCCGCATCCACTTCCATGTCGTCGCCAGGCTTGGGGGGAAGCGCATGGGAACTCGACCCATTGACGACTGTTCCTTTTTCCTTGTCGCTGCCAAACATTTCCTCCAAGCTCCTGATCTTCCTCTTTTTTCCCCCGTCACCAGTCCCACCTTCGTCGTCCGAGCCAAAAGGATTGCGAGATCCCACGGCCGGCTTTGATTGACCTGACGTCAAGCGTGAGGAGGGGAGGGGCTTCGAAGGGGGCTTTGCAGAAACTGTAAGGGATGTTGTGGTTTTGGTCGTGGAGAGAGGTCGAGTGAGAGCGCCCAGCGGTTTGGCAGGTGGGAGTGGTATAGAAGCGGGCCTCGAGTTCGTGCTAGATTCCATCTTAACGCCGGGTTCGGCCTTGATGATTGGAGGGGATGGCAGTGAAGGGCTACCACGACCGGCAGAAATGGGCGAGTCTGACGGCATGCTAGAAGAACCTGAGCCAAGTCCCTTTTGTTTACGAAACTGCTCCAGTTTCTCCAGTCGTTGACGCCGCTTCTCTCCTTCGCTGAGGTCATGTTCGGGGGGAGGTGCGGGTGGCTGGTATCGCAAGTGTTTGGCCCAATGAGTGTTTAGAATGAAGCATTATACAAAATCTTCAGTCAACAGGACTCACCTCAGGCTCAACCTTGGCTTTCACATCCACCGCCGGCGCTGGTAAATCAGAAACCGATCTATCACCACCACCGTCCCGATTCTGGGAGTGGGCCGGGGCCGGAGATCTTACCATTGCTTCAGACGCAGAACTACTGTTGCCAAGCGCTGCCCGCGACTGGCCCGACCCGGCCTGCGCTTGGCGAGGGGGTGACGGAGACCTGTGTTTTCTGTAGTCGCGGTCGTCACGGTCCTTCTCCCTCCGCCGTTCGCGCGAGCGGTCTCTGTCGCGGTCCCTGTGCGAGCGGTCTCTGTCCCTCTCCCGCTCTCTGTCCGCCCTCTCCTTCGTCCGCCTGGAGTCGTGTCTATCGTCCTTGTCTCTGCGCTCGTCTCTGCGCGCGTCTTCGTCCTCTCTGCGCCGCCGTTTTCTGTCATCGGGCGACACGGACCGGTCTGCGTTGCGCTTGGACGTCGACGGGGCCATGTTTGAATGGAACTGCGGATTGTGTGACCACGGTCCAAGGATCCACCAACTGGAAAGTACTCTACATTATTCAAATGAAAGTCGAAGAGGAAATCGAGCTGCTCATTTCGGAGATTAAAAGGCTGGGCACCAAAGGTACGCGCTCGATTCCATCGTGCTGATGCTGAGGGGGTTTGCCATCAACCATGCATCTTCAGATGCCAACGGCATCGTATCTGTCAAATACGGGAAGCTCTTCTCGGATGACAAGTAAGAATCGAGATCGCATGTATTCCTCGGCTTGATGTCATTGCTTTCGTTCTCCGTAGAGTTGCCAACACGTTTGAAGCACTTCTTGGAACTTTGAGAGCAGCAAAGAAGCGCAAGATTGTCGATTTTAAGGGAGAGATGCTTCTACAAGGCAAGTACACAAAGAGTACATTTTCGAAAATTCCATGAATCTCACATTGCATCATCATCATCACCAGGCGTCCATGACGATGTCGTCGTCATTCTGTTGAAAGAAACGCTTTAGTCCTGACATCAATCATCTACCAACGGCGTTGATCGCCATCAGGTTAACGTGCTCCAGGGAGAACGAATGAAGAGATCGAAAGTAAATAGATATATGTTTCAAGATTAAGGCAGGATAAGTTTCAATACATGTATGCTCTATGCCAAACTAAGTGAAAAAGTCCGTAACAAAAGATGGTGGGTTCCTCACGCTTGCTTGACTTGAACCCACTTCCCGATACTTGGCACCCCATCGTTCACAATATACAGTACGTAGAATCCCGCCGGGACAACGTTGTTATCGGGCGGTGTGGTGATTTGGAGCGTCGTCGGGGTCTGGACCACCGTGGGTGCGAACACCAATCGTGTTCCCATGTGCATTCTGAAAAGAGTTCAACATGCGAAATTAGCAATCGTCGCAAGCAAGAAATATCTTCCGACGTCAAAGACTTACGAGTGCGTCACTCCCCCAGGAAAGTAGAAGCTCGCCTGCAGCGGCTTCGTGCTGTCCCACGACCCAGTGACGGTGAACACCTCACCGGGCGCGACCGCTTCTGGTGGGTCCGCCGTGAAGGCTGGCCGCGTTTTGCTCGTCTTCAAGTACGGCGGCGTGAAGAACTCGTTGCGATACTCGGTCGGGTACGGGTCGGTAAAGTTCGGGTCGAGGTGCGGGTTGGATCCAGATATAAGGACCCGACCGTCTGGCATCAGTTGAGAGACAGAGTGATCTGCGAGCGAGCACGAGTGATAGGTAAGCGAGGGCACCGCATGCAGCTTATGTCACACACTCACACATCCTCGGGATGGTCGAAGCAGAAAGCGTCCACCACCTCTTTGCCTTTGGCGCGCCGGGAATGAACAAATCGGGTGCAAAGACCGGATCTTTCGCCGCCTCAAAGCCTTGGTGGCCCTTCTTGGCGCCGTTGATGAACAAAACGGACCCGTCGGGGAGAATCACGGGGTGCACCATGACGCGCGCCTGCGGCATGGATTCGGATACGTCCCAGCTGGGACTTGCGGCCTCTGGGGTGACTAATTTGCGCAAGAGAGAAACGTGGTTAATTGTTGATGCTTATGCAGAGAAGTTCTGGTGTTTGCCAAACGTACTTATGCCACATGCGTTTGTTGCAGGTTCCTCAATCCAAAGGTCGGGGTGACCTCCTCCGCACACCATGAAGTGGGCAGTGTAGTTGTCTCGTGGGCTGAGTGGAAGGAGCGTTCCTGCTGCCACTGAAGGGTACGTTCGAGGGTAGATCCCTGGAAATAAAAGCGGTTTTAGTTATGAGGTAGAGTGAGAGGGGGATTGGCTGGGTTCAAAGTGAACCAACCTGGGATATCGGGTAGTTCGCGTACAACTGCGTTGGTGTTGGTGTCCAGAATGAGACTACTCAACCCCGCCATAATAAAGAGCTTGCCGCTCCTCAGTACATGCACGTGTGGGTACATTTGGAACGGATACACATTGGGCGCCTCGAGGAGATCAAGATGGAAATTGCCCGAGGGGTTTTGGGGGTAGTACTCGTACGTAGGGTTGTTTGTGATCTTGTCCACCGCGAGACCTTGGTCAAACTGGCCAATGCCTCCAATGATGAACATGCGAGAGTCGGGAAGGATCAATGTCGTGGGGTACCATCTGGGAGATTGGAGTTTGTGGTCCGGGATCGTTGGCCACTCTTGCCAGTCGCAGTCTGGTGCACCAGGTGCGGAGCAAGGTCTGTTCAAGATGCGCCAGCCGTCGTATCCGGAAGCAATAGCAGCGTCGTTGTAGTCTAACACAAAAATTGGTGAGCGGAAAGCATAAATCTCTGGATTTTCAAGCACTTACTGAGGGATCCTCCAGCACTGAAAATGCTCCCATTCGGTGTTGTGCCGATGCCGCTGCAGAAGGGGTTTGTCTTCAGGTCCAATCCAGTTAGGGATAGTGTTGTCGGATTCCACTCGGCGGCGTACGCATATCGCGCTGCAGAAACAACGGCGCAGGTTATATCTTTGGTCCGTCCGTCAATTGCTGAAACCAATCTCACTAGGGTCGCTCGTCAAGTTTAATTCCGTCCTCAGCTCTTGCTTCGCGAGGAAGATGACGTTTGAAGTTTTCGGAACGAGAATAAGGTGCATGGATGGTACGCCGCTGCGTCCCGCCTCGACAAAGTCTCCTGTGTCGTTCAAATTGCCCGACGGAGCCAGGGCATCGCACCCAGACTGGCATCCTGCCCCGCATGAGAAGTACGAGGAACCACAATAGCCGTCTGCCCCGCAGCTAACGACGATCGCAAACATGTGAGCGAGAGGCGTTTTCACTTTGTTGCACCGAGAATACGTACCAAGGAGCGTAGCCTTGAGTGTAGCTGTTTGCGACAGTGGCTGGGTAAAAAGAAACGCAAACATGAAGTGACGACGTAAAACCTTCGCAATGGCTGTTCATTCCACTTACGGCACATCGCACCACCAAAAGCAACCCCACACCTTCCTGTGAATGGAGCATTGGGGTCGGCAACGGTCAAGGGTGTTGTGGAGGTATCACCCGTTCCACCTGAGCCTGAAGCGTTGAGGCTTCCGGCGTCGGAGTTTGATGACGGAGAAGATCGCAATTTCACCACGAAAACAGCCACAAGAGCGACAGCGGCAAGGAGAAGAACGAGTGCAACTGAAATTTGTGAACATGGAAGGTGAGTTGAAGCGGCCTTGGTGACTGTGCATGAAGCGGGTTCCTCCATCCACCAGTGTCCCAAGGTGAGTGGAGCTTTAACGATTGCATCTTACGCCAAGGTCCTCGTCACCAGTTTCCCAGTCTCTTTGCGTCCGCGGCATGGGAGTCGTTCTGCGTTATCCCCCATCAACGTACCTCCCGCTAGAATCTTGACAGCCTTCTTCTTTCCAAAGAAGCCGCCCCTGCTGCCGCCCTCTGTATCCATCCCCTCGAAGTTTCCCGCCCGCATTCCTCGTGAGCGTCCAAGTGCACGCGTGTCCCCCATTGAGCGGTCATCATGCGAGGGTTCGTAGCCCTGTGCGTTGTACTGTGAGTGCGACTTCATCGGTGTCTTGGGTCAAGCTGGGTGAGAGGGTTCGTTGGCCTTTTGGTGCAGGTTTTCCCCCCCGGTTTGGAAAGTTGAGTCATGCTTCCGGCGCCTCTCCCCTTACCGCCACAGACAGAACACTGCCTCCTATGATGACTCACCCCAAATCTAACAATTGCACACACTATACGTGGCTGCGTTGCCAGAAATTTGGACGCGATTGCTGGAGAAGACTTTTCTTCCTGGTCTTGGCCGATTTTTTGCCTTTTTAGGACATACACCAACCATTTTTGACTCTGGAGCTCAATAAACCTTTTCTGTAATTTACAAATGTTAACTTTTGCTTCAGACGTTGTGTAAGAATACATGTGTAAAGGATCATGATTATGAGTGGCGGTGTGGGTCGGCCGAGGCCGGTGAATGGGGAACAAAGTGGATCTTGTCATGGAACGCTCCGGATTGTGAAAAACAACGTCGGTTGTCTCGATGTACTCTGAGAGATGTTACCTCTTTATTAGCCACGTTTTTGAATTATGTTGGAGGGCCCAGCGCAATACGCCGGGTCTCATAAAACTTCTCTCTGGAGCCCAGTAAGAAATTATACTTGTTTGCTGGTTAGCCTAGCGTGGCAAAAATGTTAGCTTAGAGTTTTCCAATTTCGAAGCACATTTGATTGCGTTAGGGTTCTTGTGACCAAACCTGCTCCAAGCCCTCACCACACATTATTATTCGCTCTCCTCTTTACGCTTCCAACCAAGCCTTTTCGGAGCGCTTTTCCCTCACCTCAATCGCCATCATTAAACCAACACTTTCGAAGCACCTGCGGTCGCCAAGTCCCGTATCCCCACACCGGACCTCCAACCTCACACGGCCAGTCCACTTCGCCCACAACGCATGCCCTCTCGTTTCTCCGGACGCAGTCCTGATTCTCGGCAACCACCAGAGTCTCAAAGTTACCCCGCTGTGAACGATTTGTCCAGGCCTTTACCAGCATACACATCCACTAGGACGCTCAAGATGGCAGACTCGAGCGACGACGTAATAAAACCGCTAGCACCCTCGGCGTCGGAGCATCTCTACCCTTACGACGAAAACTTTGATGGAAAGAATCCCCCTTTCACCCCTTACGACGACACCGCGGAGAAGCGTCTAAAACGAATCATATACCTCGCTGTGGGGCTTCTCCTCCTCGTAGTGATTGCCCTGGGTGTCGGGCTCGGACTTCTCTTCAAAAACAGGGGCGATGGCGCATCATCCTCCGCTTCCGATGCAAACGCAGTTCAGGGTGGGGGGGCTTCCACCTCTTCCCGAACATCGACGACGGTGGCTACCGCCGCGGCGACTCCAATCCAGTCAATGTACAACTATTCCAACTGGGGTGGAGGTTGCACTGGATGCGGACAATACGGTGGCTATGGAGGGTCTGGATCGTCGAAATCATCGAGCAACATCAACGTTTTCGGAACGCTGGTACGTAAATTAACCTCAAGCGACTGTCATTTTACCGCTATTTGGGTGCCCGGTGGATTGGATTGCGAAAGAGCGGAACAATGTGTTTGCAAGAGCCAAGAGGGGGGCTGTGTTACTCATACGGAGCCTCACACAGTCAAGCACGAATCAAAGTGGACTGGAATTGAGGCTTGGATTTGCTCATCCTCTGCTTCGACTGTCTCGTTTTGTATTCTCACCCGTTCTTCCCCTCGTGCAGGCAAACATGACCGACCCCATTGACTGCAATGCCTGGAACATTTACTTCAACCTTACCATGACGTTGGACTACACGAACGGCACGTACGTGTTTTCGTCTCTCGTGCTTTGCTTGCAATATCACGAACCCATCAATTCACAATCGCCGAACGCAATTGTCTTCCTTCGCACCTTTCAGCGCTGTCAACATCGGTCTGCGTGGACCATTCATCAGGGCTCTGTTCCATGATGCCGGTACATACAACCCCGCAGACGGGTCTGGGGGCATGGACGGAAGCTTGATACACGAGCTTACTGATAGAAAGGACAACCTTGGGCTCGAGAAAACGGCACAATGGGGTGCGTTATCTTGCAAAGTGTGGACTTGGTGTTGGAGGAATCTTAACGTTCTGACTTTCTTTGCAATTTTCCTGCATCCTTCGCATTACGATGCATCTTCCAGTCGAGGAACTCTTTTCCTCCCAGAAAGCCGAATGTTCATGGGTGAGTGTGGCGTGAACCACTTGCCAGAACGCCAATATTTTTGACATCACTGCTCCCGCACGCTTCTCTAGCTTTCCCGTGCCGACATCATTTCCATGGGAGCGTTCATAGCCATGTCGTCACCCAACTACACAACTCCTTACTACACCGGAAACTCTCTGGCGGTCACCCCCATCGCGCTCCCCTTCCTCATTGGTCGCGTAGACACCAACACAGCCAACCCTACCGGTCGACTCCCGGCCGCTAACCAGAGCGCTACCGACGTTTTAACTCGGTTCACAAATGATTTCGGCTTTACGGTGGAGGAAGCCGCAGCCATTGTGTCGGCGAGCCACAGTGTTGGCGGAATCAACATTGGGGGAAGACACACCGACCCGCCTGTCGGAACGCAGTACCAGACATTCTTCTTGGGGACCATCGACGGACCAAAGGCCATAGTAGACAACAAGGCAATCAACAGGGCCATTGGGGGTATCGCCTTGATTCCAGCCGATAACCAGATGGCAAAATTGTCGGCAACATCGTCGTTCATGTCAAAGTGAGTTGTTTTCATACATGGATTTGGTGTGCTTTTTCTCTGATGCATCTTCGTGCTTGTCTGCTCTGATCTGGTGCCACTCTTGCACGCCTGTACATTGGGTTCTTTGCCTTGAAATGAAGCTTCAACGCCAACCTCACTGCTTTGTACGCCGCGTACTATCCCGCGGCACTTAAAATGTCGCTTCTCGGTCAGAACGCAAATGCCATGAGGACTTGGACCCCACCGCTCCCACTGTGAGGGATGCTTTCTAATACAGTTTGGATTGTTTATTGCGAGCGGACGAACTCGCGGAGTCTGAGCGTTTGATTGCATCGCCCGACGCTGGACTTTTGATATTTTACTTTGGTCTGTTTCGGTTGATTTCGAAGGAGCTTGCATCGCTCACTCCAAGCTTAGCAATGATGGGCACATTAGGAATTGGGAAGAGATTCTACTATTTTATTTAAATCGCTGACGCACAAGAACGAGCCAAGAACAGTCCTTTTTTTTCTCCACATCAATTGTTGCCAAGGTTGGGTGTTGGGTCGAAAAAAAGAGGCAGGGTTGGTGTGGCGCCAAATTTGGAATTTGAGCCTTGAGATCACCATCGATTTCAGAGAAACCATCAGGCCTACAATCCAATAGAGGCCATTTTCGTCGGAGACATTCTTTCGCATTGACAGTGAAAGAGGTGAGAGTGAGAAAACTCGGCGGACCCTCTCTTCGCGACCCTGGGGCTTCAGAGCTTGAGTCTAACGCAGTTTTACTCTATTTTGCTTCAATTGCGTTGGCCCTGCCAACTGTGTATTACTATGGATAAACCATGGCGTGGTGGGACGATGGGTGGACATGCAGGTGGAACAATGTCGGGCCAGGTGCGATGATTCTGTCTCGCCTTTGCGTTGGTAACGCCGCTGATGGTTCCCTCCCGCTCTTTCGCATACGATAGCGGAAGAATCAATGGGACACACCTATGGACTCCTTCGGGTCAAAATCTCGAGCAGGCACCCCATCGGCCCACGACCTCGTGGATGGGATGAAGATTCAGAAAAAGGGGGGACCAGGAAGCTTTCGTGGGGAACGGAGCAAAGGTAGCAACAAGCCCCTTTGGATTCTCGTCGGCGGTGAGCAGTCAAATCGAAATCGTTCCTGTGGGCAGCTCTGAAAAGCCTCCCCTAACTTTTAGTCGCCACGACACTGCTGATTGCTAGCGGAGCGTTAGTGATCGTTTTTCTTCTGAAACTGAAGACGGGGACAGTATCATCAGCGGGGGGAACGGATCAGATTGGAGCTGGAGGTAGCACTGGTAGCACTGGTGCCCAGGGAGGATCTGGAACCAGCGCACCAGTGCCAACAGCCACTGCTGCCTACAACGGCCGATGTGGTTCAGCGTTTGGATTCGCCACTTGTCGTGAGCACCGAGTTCTCCTGCAAATTGTGTTGCCGAGTCTAACGAGTGCAACCGCCCAGCCACTGATGCCAACTCTCTCACCCAGGGGTACGTCCCCTGCTGCGGTTCTGATGGATACTGCGGCTCCTCCTATTACTCTTGTGGCACTGGCTGCCAGTCCGGCTGTGATGCCTTTACTCCTGCGACAAGCCTCAGTAATTCCGGAACGTGGACACTCAAGGGCAAATCTGGCGTACCTGCTATGCACGTTATCATGGTCCCTAACACAGGACACATCATCATGCTCGGAAAGCAAGAGCTTTTCACGGAGCTAAACCTCACATCAAGTCAGTAATGTGCTTACAGTTTCTTGTCAGGTGTGCAGCTGACCAAACGATATAAAGCCCGCTACGCTTATTCCTCTGAGTGGAATCCCGATACCCTTGACCTCCTGGCCCTAGATCTGAAGACAAATCCGTTTTGCTCCGGCATCGGGAATCTGCCAGACGGTCGCATCATTTCCGTCGGAGGATCTCTGAGTGAGCTATTGTGTGCACCACCTTTAGAAGTACACGGCTTTAACCACTCGCCGTAACAGATTATAATGACCCCATGGTTGCTTCAGGGTACAACGGTATCCGTATTCTAACTCGCCCTTGTGACGGGGCTGCAGTGCCTTGTGATTGGCAAGAGACGGACAATTTGAAATTACAGAGTGACAGATGGTACCCAACAATAGTAAACCTGCCAGACGGTCGAATGGTGAGTCTCCAAAGAACATATATTGACCCGCTATACCATCTCACTTTCGTGCAAAGTTTGTCATCGGCGGTATCGCCCAATTCGATCAAGGTCTTGCGGTCGACAAGCAAACGAACAACCCGACGTACGAGTACTACCCGGCGACACCAGCTGGTAACTTCCAATTGGACTTGCTTGCGGCCCCTAACGTGTTCCCGTTCCAAATGTACCCGCACGTTCACGTTTTGCGGAGCGGTCGTCTGTTCATCATGGCGGGGTTGAGCAGCATTATCCTCGACCCGTTGACAAACGCGGTGGTGAAGAACTTGCCAGACCTTCCTGGTGCGTGATCATGCCCATGAAGCACTATGGACGTCAAAGGTTACATTCGCTTTGTGTTGAAGGAATTTACCCCCGCACGTATCCCAGTGTCGGAGCTGGCACTATGCTCCCGATCTCGTATGCCGACAATTATACGGTTCATTTCATGGTTTGTGGAGGTGGGCATCCCGATTTGTGGATTGAGCAAAAGGGGACGGACAGTTGTGGTATAAGTAAGTCTCTGGAATACGGAGGTGTTCCTTCCCTGCTCCCAAAAATTGACTCTTTGGTGCAACCGTGGAAAAGTCACACCCGAAGCGGCTAACCCAACATGGGACACATCCGAAACGGCTCCCCAAGCTCGCGTCATGGTGCACCCTACGATTCTGGCTGATGGATCCATCATATTTGTCAATGGAGCATTGCAGGGGCACCAAGGATGGGAGGCCGGTAAAAGCCCTGTTTTGGCACCAGACATCTTCATTCCAAATGCACCCAAGGGGAAGAGGTGGTACACAATGACAGCGTCCACAATCCCTCGCATGTGTATGTATCCTGGAGCTCTTATGGAAGTCTGGATGAATTCTGGATTCACGAGCTTTGTTGTTCCCTCCCAGACCACTCCATTTCCATCATGATGCCCGATGCAACCGTGCTCATTACGGGGTCAAATCCTCACTTGGACCCTGTCGTGAACGGCTCAAGTCCATACCCGACAGAGTATCGAAACGAAATTTTGACCCCACCTTACCTTTCGACCACCAAGACGAGGCCAACTTTCACGACCGATCCACCTGCTACCGTGACTCCTGGTCAGCAGTTCACTGTCACTGGAACGTGGAACAGCAAGAAGCCAATGCAGGCCAGCTTCTACTTCCCGGGAGGTGTTACGCACTCGTGAGTTGATAGATTCAGAAAATCTCATGTGATTATCGTCTCAACATTCTCGTCCAGTCTGCACATGTCCACACGATTAGTATTCGTAAGTAACCACTGCTTCAAGTTTGGCGGTGTCCCGCCTAACGTGTGTTGTATGCAGGCACCAACTGTTGTCCAGTCCGCCAACACACTCCAAATTACCACACCACCCGATAACAACGTGGTTCCGCCAGGGTTCTATTTACTGTACATTGTAAATGACGGTGTGCCCAGCATCGGGAAGTGGGTTCAGATTACGCTGGCGTGATTAGTTTTTTGTATGTAATGCACAATTTTACATTCGCATCGATTACCAAAAATTACGTAAAGATTGACCTGCAAAGAGTGACCTGCCTCCGTGGCCTTAACCATAGGGCCGAGGCTATTGGCAACTTTGGGATCATCGATCAACACAGAAAGAAATGGCCGACACGTTCGAGCGTGGTCCAGCCACGGCGGAGGAGCGGCGGCTGGAGGAGGCAGATGCCTGTATGTCCGTGCAACGGTTTCAGTGAATGCTCGCGACGCTGACTTCCCTCTTCGTGAAGACAACAAGCATTGGCGTCGATGGGGTTAGTGCACTGTGACATTGATTGATGAAAAAACGACGCTCCTAATCCAAATATTTTATTGGACAAGGCCCTTATTTGAGGTGAAAAGAAGCCTTCTTCCTGCTTGCAACAGTGACGTCTACCAGAGCTATTGCACCTACAGCGATCGGCAATGGGGTACCGTAAGAGAGGATTACACATACAATGGAGATGTCTGGAACTCTCTCACATATGAAGATGCCATGATGAAAGCCTATCGTTGGGGCGAGGATGGCATTGGCGGCATATCGGACAACCACGGCAAATTCAACATGGCCTTCTCGTTTTGGAACGAGCAAGACCCGTTTATCAAAGAGAGATTGTTCGGGCTGGCAGGCCCCGAAGGTAACCATGGGGAGGATGTCAAGGTGTGTGTGATGTCCATGTCTCCCTGTATTTTCAACTTACTCATCATTTTGTTTCTTCGCCAGGAATGGTATGCTTATCTTGACAACACACCAACGCACTCGTACATGAAGATGCTCTATAAGTACCCAAAGGTAAATGCTACAGCACAATAGTCACACCCCACACTGTACAAGAACTCATTTTCGAACCATAAGAGCCGATTCCCGTACGAGGAGCTGAGGGAGAAGAACAACCTCCGCAATCGCTCGCGACAGGAGCGAGAGTACGAGTTGTTGGACACTGGAGTGTTTGACGACGACGAGTACTTTGATATTCTTATCGAGTACTGCAAAGCAGATACCGATGACATTCTCTGCCAACTGACTGTGTCAAATCGCGGGGCGACGACTTCCCCCATCCACGTTCTTCCGACACTTTTTTTCCGCAACACATGGGCCTGGGAAGGAGAAAAGGAGACGGAAAAGGATTCAAAGCCTTTTATCATTCTGGTACCGCAGCATACCGCTGAATACTCGACAATCTCGTTGGAGGATTCGGGACGAAGCTTTCTCCAGTATTGCCATTTCGCTGCTCACTCCAATGACACCGACAGCAAACCTGAGCTTTTATTCACCGAAAATGAAACGAACAACGAGCGTTTGTACGGTGTGCCAAACGCAACACCATTCGTCAAGGATGGCGTCAATCGCCGGGTGGTGCATAAGGATGAAGGGGTAGTGAATCCGGCCAACACGGGCACCAAGTGTGCTGCTTGGTATAAATTCATTGTTCCAGGACACTCGGAAGTTCAAGTGAAACTCCGCTTCACTCCTGCAAGCGGCAGAGATACCAAGGGACGTGGGGAAGGAGCTACTGACTTTTTTGGGCGTGAAACATTCGACGACGTATTTCGGCTCCGCAAGAAGGAAGCGGATGCTTTTTACGCTCAATTTCAACCCAGCTCATTGACCGGTGAGAATGTCATGCCTTTTCACTGATTTTGCCCCCGGCTGCACTCATTTTCTCATAGACGATCTGAAGAACATCCAGCGGCAAGCGTGGGCGGGAATGCTCTGGTCGAAACAATTCTACTACTTTGTCGTCCACCATTGGCTTGACGGCGATCCCAGCCAACCAACTCCACCCCCCGATCGCAAGAAGCCTTGGGCAAGGTGACATCGTGCCGGTGGTGGCGCGGTGAATTTTCGCTAACTTTTCCTCCATGAAAGGAACTTCCACTGGCGCCACCTCCACGTCGACGATGTGTTGTCGATGCCTGATAAGTGGGAATATCCTTGTGGGTGTCTCAAACCGCGCCGTCGCGATTGTACGATCTCACTTGATTGATCGCCGATCTTCTGCAGTTTTCTGTGCATGGGTAAGGCATTCAAATCATTCATAGCCGCATTTGTTCTTAAAATAAGCTCACGAAACACTCAATTCATTCGTGGAGGACACTGCATTTCACGCGGTGAGCAGATGCATTTCATTGGTGGCATCCCACCGAGTCCTGATCTGCGACGATCTTCAGATACCTCTGGCTTTAATCGACCCTTGGTTTGCCAAAAGGCAACTTGACAGGTGACACCTTTGTCGTCACCCCGATCCTTGTTTTCTAAAAGAAAAATTCAGGCTCACTCGGGAATGGTACATGCACCCGTCAGGCCAGATGCCTGCGTACGAGTGGGCGTTCTCTGACGTGAATCCCCCTGTAAGATGAAGTGCCACCGTTGACTTCGCTCTCCTGACAGCTTTTTCTGTCTTCTAGGTTCACGCTTGGGCAGCGTGGCGTGTCTACAAAATGGAACGTAAATACTGGGGTCGTTCCGACACATTGTTCTTGGAGAGAGTGTTCCAAAAACTTTTGCTCAACTTCACGTGGTGGATCAACCGTAAAGATCGTGATGGGTTTGTGACCTTCGCTTGACTGCCGAAACTGTTCATGTTGGTTTGGTAACTCGCTGTTAAAGGAATAATGTCTTCGAAGGAGGGTTCCTGGGTCTCGATAACATTGCTGTGTTCAATCGATCCGAGGCAAGTGTATTCGTGGTCTGCCCCTTTCGTCCATCAAGTGACTCGCGGTTGTGGTCTCAGGCGCTCCCCGTCGACGGTCGCCTTCGCCAAGCAGATGGAACTGGATGGATGGCATTTTTTTCGCTGTACATGTATGTTCGAAAACCATTCCGACAAGACGCCCACCGTGCAGAAACTAACGTTGTTGACACGAAGGCTTGCAATCGCCCTTGAACTTGCACAGACAAATGCAGCTTACGAAGATATTGCCTCTAAATTCTTCGAACATTTCCTTTACATCTCCGACGCTCTAACTTTCTCTTCTGGGGCAGATGGGCGCATCAACTCGTTGTGGGATTCGGTAGGTTTCATCCAAGCGGAACTCTACAATATCATACACATTCCTGCTTCCGACACAGAACGACGGATTTTACTACGACGCAATTGAGTTTCGTGATGGAAGAGTTGTTCCTCTCCGCGTGAGGAGCATGGTTGGGCTGATTCCCATGTTCGCTGTCACTGTGTTGGAACCAGAGCTTATAGAGAAGCTTCCAGGCTTCCAACGGAGAATGAACTGGTTTCTCGACCACTGGCCATTTGCCGCTCGGAATGTTTCGTGTAAGTGTTGAGGACTGTTGCACATAGGTCTTTGTTGCCTCAGCGGTATCCCCACGCAGTTCAGAATACGGTCACCGGCGAACTGTCAGCGCATAATCGTGGCAAAGGTTACTACAAACATCGGATACTTCTCAGTTTGTTTGATCGCGAACGATTGGAAAAAGTGCTGAGTCGGGTTCTTGACCCCGCTGAATTTTTGAGTGACAGAGGTATTCGAAGGTAAGGAAAGTTTTTCCTTCTTTTATTTCCCCTCCTTTCTGCCCCCCCTCCTTTGCAACAGCCTTTCGAAGTTTCACAAGGATCACCCATACACTTGGTGGACCGAGTCAGGCGAGGCGAAAACTGTGTCATATCTTCCTGGAGAATCGGACTCCGGTCTTTTTGGGGGGAACTCGAACTGGCGGGGACCTGTTTGGCTAGCCACGATATTTGTAAGCGTTACCATCTCCTTTCCCATTGTGTTCATTCTCAAGTTTATCTTAATCAACAGTTGATAATTGAATCGCTTCAACGATTCCACTACTTTTATGGCGACAATGGCTTCTCCGTGGAATGCCCGACAGGGAGCGGAGTGCGAAAGAACCTCAACCTTGTCGCTGACGACATTATGCATCGGACAATACGCCTGTTTTGTCGTGACCTTGACGGACGCCGACCTTACCACGGAACTGAGCCGCGTTCAGATAAAATGAACTTTGACGAACACTTCAAGGAGCATGTCCACTTCTTTGAGTATTTTGACGGAGATTCTGGCAGGGGCCTGGGTGCATCTCATCAGACCGGGTGGACTGGACTTATAGCAAAAATGATTCTCTCTGCGGGACTGACTTGCGAAGTCAGTGGGCGTTGCATGATGGAAATGAGGCCACCGCATATTCAAAAACGCATAGAGGAGCGTCGGAAAAAGAATCAGCAACCATAGCCACAGAAAGATTTTGTCGTAAACAAGTTCATTTTTTAGTGCGGGAGAATTGTACACTTCAACTGAGTTGAAGATTAGGAACAACACACTCTTCCCAGTCCCAACCAAATCGCGTCTGTCCATCACCCAGCGACGCATTATTGACTCCGTAGAGGCAAACGGAATCCGGTCTCAGCGCCTCTTCACGGAATTCCCGCTCAATTTCGGACAGGATGGCCCCATCAGACACCGAGTCGAAGAAGGTCTCCCGGAAACCAGCGAGTGCGCTCCCTCGTTGAGCTCCATCTCTCTATAATACTCTCAACACGCTGTTTCGTCTCGCCGCACCCTTTATTCTCCCTTCACCAGACACAGCATTTCGGCAGCAGCGCCTTCGAGCATGGCAGCCCATCCTCACACCAAAGACCGTTCTTCCTGTATTCTTCGCAATAGGGGCAATATTCATACCAATTGGTAAGTATGCGGGACACGTGGATGGTAACTTCGATTGGTGCAAGTACCCTGAGCGGAGACCAGATGCGGTAACGAGATAACCTATAACACACTGGGTTGTGGTGTCCATAGCTTCGTGAAGCGGCATTCAGTGGACGGAAATATTGAGCTATTTCAAATGCCACACGTCTCGCAACGGGTGGATGTTGGTGTAAATAATTGATGCTTTTTACACCATCTCCAGGAATCGGTCTATATATCGCCGCTGATCGAGTTCAGCAAGTCATGTTTGACTACACCACATGTGATAAATCCAATGCACCAGCGAATATGGCGTGGTCGGCTGCCACCAATACCTGCACAATCACTTTCACCATCGACAAGCCCTTCGTGAAGCCTGTCTTCCTTTACTATCGCCTCACATCCTTTTATCAGAACCACAGGCGATACGTCAAAAGTTATGACTCGTCGCAGCTCAGGGGCGATGTGGTCACCGCATCTTCACTGAGCGACACCTGTTCTCCAATTAAACAACCAGCAAACTCTTCAAATGTTCAGTATTATCCTTGTGGACTAATTGCAAACTCGATGTTTAGTGGTGAGAACGTCACGTAGCGACTGTTCGGTCATGCAGTCCATATTTTACCTCTCGATCGACAGACAACATTCTCGATCCCGTCCGTACTTCCGACAGCTACACCTATGTGTTCACAGAAAAGGGAATTTCTTGGCCTTCCGATGCATCAAAGTATCGTACTTCCAAGTTGTTCTCGGAAAAGACAGACCAAGAGATTCGAACAAGTATCCTACCCCCTCCTGCGTGGCGCACGGGGTTCAAGTGGAAGGGTTACGATCAAGGGTACAACAAAACGAACTTCCCAGACCTTGCAACTTGGGAGCGGTTCCAAGTATGGATGAGAACGGCAGGTCTCCCAAATTTCCGGAAGCTTTGGGGCAGGAATGACTCGGAGGACATGCCGGCAGGAACTTATACCATCCAAATACAATCGAGTAAGAGGGTTTGACAAGCGAAGAAATGGATGAAAGGATGTCCTGATGTTTCTTTCCTCTCTGCAAACCAGACTTTGAAGTAGCGCGGTTTGGTGGTACCAAATCTGTGGTTATTTCCACCGTCTCGCTCATCGGAGGCAAAAATACCTTCCTTGGTGTTGCTTACATTGTCGTTGGTGTTGTGTGCTGGGCATTTGGGCTCGCATTCCTCGCACGACATCTTATTCGACCCCGGAAACTGGGGGATCACACGTACTTGAGCTGGAACCGGCAGGCATCTCAGCCTCAGTCTGCTCCCGTAGTTGGAGGAGGGCAAGGATACGCGACCGCGGTTTCATCTCAAGGGGTGAGCGGTGCTGGTGTCAGTCAGAGGCAGGCGGGCTATGGAGGGCAAGCCGTTCAAATGCAGGCTCTTGACGGAAAGAGTTGATCATATATATTTGGAAATTGAAGTTGTAATGGAATGCTGTGAATTTTTTTTTTTTTTATGTCTGCCTTTTTATGACAAAGTTCCGTGAATCGCGTTCCGGCCGGGCGGACAATCATTCTCTCCCACCGATTCGGAAATCATGGCAACTGAAGCTCAGAAATCGTCAGACTCCTCCTCTTATGACGCTTTGAAGGTACCTGGTGCTACTCGATGACCTTTGTTGCCGTTGGGCTGGATCGATTTCTTCAACCACCAATCTTTCAATTCTGGGGCCCCATCCATCGTCAATTCAGACTCGCCTCTCTTCAGAGCTTTCGACAGTGTTGAATCAAGCGAGTCAGAAGCTTGAGGACGCGAAGAAGAGTCTGCGGGACCGAAAGGTGAACCTCCCGGTTTTGGTGTCACAGGAACATCATCTGCAGAGTTTTGACAATGATTTGTGTCCCTCTCTCTCGCCAATGTCCTTTCAACTCCAATCGTTAATATTGGTGTCTGAACTGCGCGCTACCGTGGTTGTACCTTGGTTCCGGTTCGGTCAACGTCAAGATCGCCGCGTCTACCGATTTGAATGCCCTTATAGAAGACTCCCGGAAACAAGTAGAGAAGGCAAAGCAGACGGTAGCTGCTCATTCTGTGGGTGTTTATTAGTTGTCGTTATTTGGTCACTGATGGCTTGTGGGGCACAAAGAGGGCATCTTCATGGCAATATCAATTGGTGAATGGATAACCTAAGGAAAATCGACGAAGCGCTATTTGCCAAACTTTCTGATCCTCTCTACCGTCTATTCCAACGTTGTTCCTGTCTGTAGGCCGCCATGGCCACTTCTGCGTCCTCAGCGACTGACCAGGCAAAGCGCCTTGTGGACGACGCCCGAACGAAACTATCAACGGCAGCAGGCTCTGAATTCGATGGTACCGTCGCGGAGGCACGGAGAAAGCTTGAAGAAGCGAGGAAGGAGTTCGAAGCGCAGGAGGTTCGTTCCACTAAGACATGGAAGTTCTACGTGACGTTGAACGTTTGGTTTTCGATGTTTCCAGAAGCGACTGCTGGACAACATCACTTCCCTTGTTGAGGAGCGTAAGAAAGTCGCCGTATGTATATGCTCGATGTTGTGAGCAATTCACCTTTGCCATATCAACTCAAAACTTCGGTATAACAGGCACCAAAGTCTCTGCAAGAGCTCGTTGCGGATGCCAAAGCTAAATACGGGCAAAAGCCGCCTCCCCTCAGAATGGTCATTATGGGACCTCCCGGTGCAGGAAAGGGAACCCAGGCTCCCCTCATCAAGGATGTGTTTTGCACCTGCCATTTAGCAACTGGTGACATGCTGCGGGCAGCTGTGAAAGAGGGAACCCCTGTCGGTGAGTTTGTTGTGATTCCTGTCCGGCAAGCCCGGTTGTGACCGATGGACACTTCTCCCAGGTCTCCAAGCGAAGAAAATCATGGAGGAGGGGAAACTTGTGTCAGATGAGATCGTCGTCGCTCTCATCAACGACAATCTGGACCGCCCAGACTGCGCCAACGGCTTCATCCTGGATGGGTTCCCCCGAACAGTCGTGCAAGCCGAAAAGCTCGACCAGATGCTCACCTCGCGCAAAAAGCCCCTTCAACACGCCCTGGAGCTCCGCATCGATGACGATCTTCTTGTTCGCCGAATCACCGGACGACTCGTGCACCCTGCCTCCGGACGGAGCTACCACGTTGAGTTCGCGCCCCCGAAAGTCGCCGGCAAGGACGACATCACGGGAGAGCCTCTTGTGCACAGGGCTGACGACAATGCCGACGCCCTGAAAACGAGACTTGCGACCTACCACAAGCAGACAACGCCCGTGGCAGACTACTATGCCAAGAAGGGTATCCACAGCGTTGTTGATGCCAGTAAGAAGCAGGAGGAAGTATGGGGCGACATTCTGTCGGTGTTTGACAAGGTGAAGACCAAGTAAGGCGACCCTAGCTACTTTAGAAGCTTCGATGCCATAGAGTGTGAAAAATTACGGAGCCGACAATTTTGAGCCCGTGGAATGTATCGATTGATATTATACAGGGGCATTCAACTTGCTAATAACATCGGCGAATGTCTCGAACGTATAATGCGGTACTTCATTCGTCTGGCACCATTTTTCAAGATCCTGAGAGGGAGAATTAGGGGATTTGCACTCGAAGCCGCTGAAGGGTCTGTTTCTATCACTTACTTTTCCTTTCTTTGCGAACAAAATGTCAGCTTCTCGAGCTGCCGAAATGTCCGAAACACCATCGCCAATGAACACGAATATCGGCACTTCAGAAGACGACGAGTACTGTCGCTTGACTGAGCGAATTGCCAGAGATTTGTCGTGTCCGAAAGGACTGTCGTCATGAAAATGGATCGTCCATTTCCTATCCAACACTTCCACTCCATTCGATATGATGGTCAAATGCTTCCTGTATTCAGGTTCCAACCGCTCCGAAAGAATATGCTCAATCATGGGCTCGAGCCCGCTGCTCAAAACAGTAACTGGGACGGACCGCGTGATGCAGAATTGCACAAAGTCCACAAAGTGAGGGTCCAGCTGCACGACGTCGAGCATCGCGACGGCTTGCGCCCACGTCAAATCGACGGCCTCCCACATCATTCTCAGCGAGTCCCGGAATTGAATCTGCCCACTCAGTGCGAGGTGGTCGAACTCTCGCCGTCGCGCTTCCCCGATGGCTGCGTCAATCAATATACAGCCAGAATCTTGGACTGTGATGGTGCCATCGAGATCTGGTTGTTCGTGGTAGGAATCGCCGGGGGGTTCGAATGGGAAAATGTTGCCACCTCACCTACCTGAAAAGACCACCAACGGACGGGACGATCTGCAGATGGATCGATTGATGCATAGGTGCCGCAGTCGCTGAGTTGAACGCACTTGTTCGTCTCACTTGGCACTCTGTTCCATGTTCGAAGAAAACTTCTGTGGGGTCACATGGTAGATTTGCCACAGCAATCTGTGGTCGTGACACTGGTCTCCACATGTCCCACTCAAAAGCACAAAGGTAGAGAAAGCCGGACAGCGCATTGGCACGCAAGATGGTCGGACGGCCAAGAAGTCAAGTGAGAACACGTGAGGTTGTGATGATGAGAGAGCCAGCATATCTAACTTCGTGAAATACCACTGAATTTTCTTTATGTAAATGGAAGGCTTGTGAATGTTCCGTGGGCCCGTAGGGGAAGTTGGCGGTGAGAGATATTAGTTGCACGTGGGGGCCGCAGCGATCACCTCACGTCATTCCCACAGCGAAAGAACTCACTGATGCCGAATATCTGCCGTCTGAAGTGCCTTGAGAGTCACTACAATGACTCTTTTACGTCCTCATGCTACCGTCCGTAATGGTGACAGTGACAATCATCGAAAAGGGGACTCGTACTGCAGAGAGCCAAAACAATCCAAGGTCGCTACCAATCCGTACCAAAGAATAGAATTGACATTTCAATTCGTAAGGCGGAGCTAAGGTGCCGAATCTGGAGCAAGTCCAAGAGTACACGCAAGCTCCAAGCCAAATAAAACACAAACGCGGGGTGGACATCGTCCCGGACGAGCATGAATCACCTGGTCAGAAACATAAGCACGAGGAGGGGACTCTCTCGGCTTAATTACTGTTCCTTTGTGCACTCGCTTTCGCCGCCAATAAGTAATTCTGGCGCAAGCAAGCCTTGTGTTTCCACCGATCGGACATCGGGACAATTTCGTTCCGTACGATTTTCCTCCTCATCGTCAACATCCAACATGTCCAAGCCCCTCGTCGCTGCAAACTGCTGCGTTACCGTCGTGGAGTCCTCGGGCTACGTGCCAAAGGGAAGGTGGGGGTTTGGAGCCGTCTGAGCTCGTGGGTGCAATCGTAGCTGAATCGTATCGCTTTCCAAGATTTGAAGACCATGCCGAGCTTGGATACAAGATCTATCGCACCGGTGAAGAGTCTGGGAAGGTTGTTCTGATTGGTGAGGGCAAGGTTATTTCGATTCATTGCTCTCGTCGGTGACCAGCAACCAATCTCAACCAATCACACATCAAACAATAAAAAGACATCTATGACATTTGGTATGTGCGATTTTCACTTTTGTCTCAAGCAGCACTTAACTTCCTGGTTCATCGAAGGGGATACTCCAAATCAAACAATAACTACGCCCAAGTTGCTGACACGATCGCCACAGCCACCGGCTTTCCAGGTGAGTGAAGCTCTCATAATCAAGAGAATTCGCTTCAGTAGATCAACTTTGTTTCATTATTAGTCATCATTCCCGACGTGTTCCACGGCGCCGTGTTCACTCGTGAGATCTTTGCGTCAGGGAAAATTGGCGAATGGGTGGCCGCGAACGGCAGCTGGGACCGTGTCAAAGTCGACCTCGAGAAGCTCATTGACTGGTCCAAAGCGAACCTGGGTGCTGAGAAATTCGGTATCTTTGGCTTCTGGTTGGTGCACGACAGTTTCCCACCGTTTTTCGCCACCGCTGATGAATGGTTGGCTTAGCTACGGTGGTAAAATCGTCGTCAAGTCTCTCGCGGAGCTTCTCCCACCCATTCTCGCGGGAGCTACGTTCCACCCTTCGTTCCTCCAAATTGAAGACGCCGAGCCCATCAAAGGACCTCTCTGCCTTCTGCCCAGCAAAGATGAGGCCGAAATCATCAGTGTGGGTGTAATTCCCTCTTCACTATCACAAATAGAAGCTGATAATGTCGTTGCAGACAGACTTTTTGGCCACGTTGAAAGCCAAGTCATTCGGTGACCGGGTCGTTCACCGTCGGTTCAGTGACATGCACCATGGCTGGAACGGCACTGGTGGCGACTTCACTAACCCGCTGAACAAGCAGCGCGCCGAGGAAGCAATGAGTGAGTCATGGTTTCTTCTTTCCACGTGCTGAATTTGTCAACAACGTGCTTGCGTTTTGAAATGCAGCGCTCGTGGTTGATTTCTTCTCGAAAGAGTTTGCGCAAGGTAGTGCGCCCGCTGTTCTGTAGCGACCGTTGCGAGTTAGGGGGCCCTAGTTTGGGCTGGTTAATGTTGTAAAAATTATCCGAATGAAATTTTATCCGTGGTGATGGCATTGGGCACATTCGGTTGGACAGCATTGTACGTGACACGACAAATCGATTCCATCATCGACATACTCCCAACTTCCACTCTGCCATGGCCATGCGGGTCCCGTCGCATGTCGCCCATGCCCCAGCTATCTGCTGACCTCGCTCGGCATCACAATCCACAACAAAATTCTTCTCTCCCGGGTACACTTCGACTTCCCATGGTCGCTTACCGCCATCCACTGTCTTGCGTCCTTCCTGGGATCCCTCCTCCTCGCCAGCGGTGACCGCTCCCAACCACCCACGAAAGAGGCCACTCGAACGCAACTCAACTTGCTGCTCTTCTCCGTCCTCTTCACGGTCAACATCGCCATGTCGGCCATTTCCATGTCGCTGGTATCGCTGACATTCCATCAGATCGTGCGTTCGCTCGGGCCCGTTGTCACGCTGGGCCTTGAGTGGCTTCTCGGCGTGCCGCTGCCCTCTTCAGGAACGATGGCGTCTCTCGCCATGGTGGTTGTCGGAGTGGGGTGCACGAGTATTGGCGACATCGAGTTCTCTTCGTGGGGCGCACTGCTGACAGTGGTCAGCGTCTTACTCGCATGTGTGAAAGGACTGGCAACCAATCGGTTTCTCGTCGGACCGAACAGACTTGGAGAGAGTGATCTTCTCCAGCGTATGTCGGCTCTTGCCGTCCTCCAGTGCGTATGTGTTGCATGGTGGGTGGGTGAGTTGGACGGGGTCGCGCAGTGGACAGCCAGTGCGGTCAAGTCGGCCGAGCCGATTCGACTCCAGATTGGCTCAATGAACGTTTCAACGGTGCCACTGCCACTGCCGGTCCCCTTTCTGCACCTTTTGAGCAACTCCATTCTTGCTCTTCTTGTCAACTTGTCGTCGTTCGGCGCCTCCCGGCACCTGGGCCCGGTGGGGTCGTCTGTTGCTGCTAATGTAAAGCAGGTGGCAACTGTAGTGGTGGGAGTTGTCGTGTTCCACTACAGCATTAACTCTTGGATAATTGTTGGGGTTGCTTTGACGATATGTGGTGGCTGGATGTACGCACAAAACAGGACCGCTGAGAAGAAAAAGAAAGAATAGAAATAGAGTTGTGATGTCAATTTGACTGCACATGGCCACGAGGAGGGCTGGACGGTACTTAAGTTGTGGCACATCAGAAAAGGCAATTCACCAAGCAACCCCCCTCGATAGCTCGGCGGAAAACTCCTCACGGAGTGTTTTATGCTCTCTTGCGATGGCGGTGTCACCAGGACCGTTGCGACGAGATTCCGGGCGGTGGGGCGGACGGTGGCTGACTGAGGAGGAAGGGGTTCTTCGATGGCAAGGAGGACGGCGCCATCATACAGAGTCGAATGCGGAGAATCGACCGGAGAGGAGGAAGAGAAGGAGCGCAGGAAGCGAACGAAAATCGACAATGGACCAGCTAATGATGTCGGCCACATCCCCATCCCTGTTCCCACCACCATTCGATTCCGTCGTCGGCCGACCCCGTAATAGCCCGAAAGAACTTTTTGGAGCAACAAGATTATATACTCAACTTTGCCTAGTATTGGCCATCCTTGCCGTTCTCGCTCCGGCATTTTCCGATGCACAGTCGCAAACCTCAACCAATGGTTGCGCCTGCCAGTCGTACTGCAACATATTGGACGCATATTCGAAAACCCAACCAATTTGCCAAACACTCGCAAACTGTGGGTCTCAGATTTCTGTGTCTGGGGTGACCTTTTGGGGTGATACATGTGCTACGGTACGTTTTTTCTGTTGTGCTACCTCTCCTCTCAAATGGGACTTCGAGCACACTGCATTGGTGCGACTGTGTTGGGTGTCCCTCTGTGGAAGTCGAAGCGTGAAGTGGGCAAAGACTTTCAGCTGTATTAAGAGTCTTCTACTTGCAGATTGACGCACCGACTCGTACAGACACGGGCGCGGCTCTCAGTACCGCATCAGTCAGCCTTGCAGCAAACTATACAGTTCCTGCAGATCCAAACAACACGACAAACATCGACTTCGGTGACGGACTTTCGTCAGGCGCTGTCGCCGGTGCCGGCGGTGGGATTTCCTCTGATTTCGGATTAGTACGGACGCTCATCGTAGTCGGAGCGACCGCACTTCTGTGCGCATTTGTGGCTACTGTGGTGGGATGGTGGTATATCCGACAGCGGAGACCTCTGGCACTGTATCACAGTGTGCTTCCAATGTCGAAGAATGCCGACGGCGAATCGACTGGATCCACGGACGATGGACCGAGTCGCACAAAGCGAATTTGGGACAAGCTGGGGCTCGGCAGTGGCTCTGCCGAGGAATCTGTCGGCTCGCGGTCGCCCTCCGCCACGTTCATACCAGTAGATTCCAAAAGCCCTCCGCCTGAACTACCGAGTGGAAGCCGACAAATGCTTCCGCCGCCGTCGATATCATCCAATCTGCACCCTCTCTCGATCAATAGGGACGGTTCTGTTTTGGATGACGTTTCAGACTCCTCAAGCTCCGTGCGGAACGGGAAGCCAAGTTCCCCTCGCGGTGTAGCACCTTCACCCACCCCTTCAGCACGCCGCGCACGCCTCGCCGACCTCATCGCGCCAGTTCCTCGAGGGGCGTTTACCCCAGGACCCGGGTCTCATTCTGAATCGAACTTGAGCTCTCTGGGAAGCAGTGGGGCGTCATCAGAATCAGAGGGAGAGTCTGGCTCACGATTTGGAGGCCCCCATGCACCAGTTTCCGATCGAGTGACCTCCACTGTGGGACCACCAGGTCTCTCACAAGCACGTAAGAGCGCTCTCGGAAAACCTTACACTGTTATCTTACCGCACAAGGTGGGTTTTTTGTGTGGATTGTTTTCGCTTATGCGGATGTGTACCAATGATTCTTGGCTTGCTCCTCACAGCCACATGCTCCAGATGAAATAGCACTCAGGCGTGCCGATGCAGTCTTCATTTTTGAAGTGTACACTGACTCGTGGGCATATGGCTTGAATGCCAGTACCGGTCGGGAGGGTATTTTCCCCATGAGTGCGGTGGCACAAGTTGGTGGAGTTGGTACGGCAGGACCGGCACCTGGGGGTAGTGGGGTGGTTTTTCAATAGAGCATGATCATGATTAGTGTCATAGCAAATTGTCTGTCAATGATTAATAATCTTCGCAGTTTCACCAAAATTCATTTCTTCGGTCCGCAGTTTTCCGTCACAGCCACCCTGCTGAGGCCGGGTTGGCCCAACGCACATACACGGCGACCCATCTTGGGAAATGACGGAACAGACGGAACAGGCACGTGGATTTGGAGACGATTGATGACGTGTCCACTCATCCGTGTCGTCTGCTAGGTCTCGCTCATCAGTTCCTCACATGATCACTTGGTGGAGGAACCCGATGGCGCTGCTAAAATGCGCGAATCGGAATCCCATCTGGACTTGCAGCTGCACACCATCGATCGCAAGCCAAGTAACACGGAAGCCCCACTGCTGGTCGACACTGTAATGAGCATTCCAAAGAAGGAAAAGGACGCGGACGATGTCACCCAGCCAATGTTACTGGGGGGGAAAAGCATACGAAAACGTGCACCAAGCGGAACGAGAACACTCTGGATACTCGTGGGCAGTGAATATACTCGTCGATTCGACACGACCTTCTTTCGTTGTTGAATGCTGTTCCTCCCCATTACAGTTTCAGTTGTACTACTATTGACCAGTGCCGCCCTAATTGTCGTATTCATGCTACGACTACGAACAGATCGAACTACGACATCGGATCCTGGACTGGAAGGAGCGCAATTATCAACCACACTTGCAGCCACGACGACGACGACCAGTTCCGTAATTACCTCCACCGCGCAATCAGTCCCAGCAACTTTCACAGGAAGATGTGGTGCCAAATTCGGGAATGCTCTGTGCCGTACGAATGCGTGATTTACGGCGGACAATTGTAGTCTTTAACATCTGTTTTCCCTTTTCTCCTTTCAAATGCTTTGAATCGTCAGCCACTGTTGCAAGCGACATAACAAACGGATTTACTCCTTGGTGTGCACATATTTTTCGCTGGCTTCCTTTGCCACTAGCTGATCAAGGATTGCTTTTTCACAGTTGTGGTGCAGATGGCTATTGTGGTGACTCATACTTTTCGTGTGGTGTGGGATGCCAATCAGGATGTGATTCATTCACACCCGCAACTGATCTTGCTAACTCGGGGACGTTCACACTCGCGGGACGGAGCGGAGTCCCGGCCATGCACGTCATCCTCGTTCCAAAAACAAATAATGTCATCATGTTGGGTAAACAAGAATTGACCACAGAAGTTCGACTCGCAAATGGTGAGCTCTATACTCCAATATGCACCACTGGTCTTATCAACGATTCCTCTTCTTGAAGGGGGTTATGGATACAGTGCGGAATGGGATCCCGCCACCCGCAGTCTCCAGGCATTGGGATACAAGTCAAATGCGTTCTGCTCAGGAGTTAGTCAAATGCCGGATGGCCGATTGCTCTCGGTGGGAGGGAGTTTGCGTACGTATGGAATCCTTTCCGAGCCAAATTCATCTGATGTCAACGGAACCCGTAGGCAACAACGATGACTCGGTGGAGAGTGGATACGAAGGTATCCGTATCCTAACACGTCCGTGTAATAACGGAACAGTGCCCTGTGACTGGGCGGAAACTGCGGACATTGGTCAACTTCAATCGGCGCGGTGGTATCCCTCTGTCGTGAATCTCCCGGACGGACGAATGGTGAGTCCCCAAGTATGGTCTGCATTGCTTTCATGCGTAACTATTTATACCGTCCCGACTGCAGTTCGTCATTGGAGGGATTCAACAATATGACCAAGGTGTCGTCATAAACAAATTGACCAACAACCCCACTTACGAATTTTATCCGCAAGTGAGAGTTGCTTCTGGTTGCCTTTGGTGCATTTGAGAGTAACATCGGATTTTGTGGTAGCGACCTGCCGGAAACTTTCCATTGGATTTGCTACAAGCTCCTACAGTATTTCCATTTCAAATGTATCCACACGTCCACGTTCTAAAGAGTGGTCGACTATTTATTATGGCCGGCTTAAGCAGCATCATATTAGATCCGATCGCCAACAAGGTGATTTCTATCCTTTTTGCCGTTCATCGTGCGGGACACTGAGCACTCATTACAACCAACAGGTCGTTAAGAATCTCCCAGACCTTCCCGGTATGAGGCCTTGTGACTTACATTGACATTGCTCTGTCCAACATGTTATCACACGCAGGGATATTCCCCAGAACCTACCCCAGTGTTGGAGCTGGAACTTTGTGAGTCTCGTTTGAGCATAACATTTAAACGCAAGAGTGACTTGAACGCCCCATTTCCTAGACTTCCTATTTCTTTCTCCGACAACTACACATCGCACTTTATGGTGTGTGGAGGCGGACACCCGGACCTTTGGATCGAGCAGTCAGCAACTGATAGCTGTGGAATAAGTGAGTCTTATTTTGTGTGTCAAATGTGCGAATCGATTCACCATCGATGATTTTTGCTTCATCAAGTCACTCCCGAAGCGGCAAACCCCGTGTGGGACACGTCAGAGTCCATGCCGCAAATTCGTGTAATGGTTCACCCCACCCTCCTACCGGATGGCTCAATCCTCTTTATAAATGGAGCGAAGAAGGGACACCAAGGATGGGAAGTTGCGAAAGATCCAGTATTCGCACCGGACTTATTCGTTCCAGGTGCACCAAAGGGAAAACGCTGGTGGACGCTGAAGGCTTCGTCAATCGCAAGAATGTGTGAGTGCCGGTGTCACTATGAGAAGGAATACAAGTAACTAATCGACAAACAGATCACTCGATTTCTCAACTTATGCCTGATGCAACGGTGCTGGTGACTGGCTCCAACCCACATAACAACCCAAATTACACTGATCAGTATCCGACTGAGTACCGGAATGAGATCTTCACTCCACCGTACCTTTTGTCTGGCAAAACAAGACCCACTCTTACGGGGGACCTTCCTGCGGCTGTTGCGCCTGGCGATACCTTTACGATCAAGGGTACGTGGGACACCACGAAGTCAATACAAGCCGGTTTCTATTTTCCGGGTGGCGTTACGCATGCCATGCACATGAGCACGAGACTTGTTTTTGTGAGTCAAGAGGAAACGCCTGTCCCCTTGTTTTTCCACGAGTGCCAACAGATACACTTTGAAGGCTCCCATCGCAGTTCAATCGGGTAATTCGCTCCAGGTGACCACTCCCCCCAACAACAACATCGTCCCACCCGGGTACTACGTGCTTTACATTGTGAACAACGGAGTCCCGAGCGTTGGCAAATGGCTGCAGATAAAGCAAACCTAAATCTCTGAATACTTCGCTCAAGTCGATGTTGCATTCATCTTCTCGCTCCCATCGTTTCCTATGTTTTTGTCTCGTTGGATACCGTACAAAACGAATTAGTTCATCAGTGCGATATATTATGTAAAGCATTGCACAGCAACACATTAAGTTACTAGTGGTCATTAGAGGACAGATCTTTTGATACAGATCGAAATCTATGTTCTACTTTGCCTTTGATGCGCAGGCTATCGAAATGACTCCGAGAACTTGCCGGAGAAACGTTAGACTCTTTCCGCCGGAAAGGAAGAGAAAGAGAAGGTGTGCTCGTCGCTCCATGAAGATCTTCAGTGATCGAAGATTTGGGTCCAAGTTCATCAGACGAGGCCTCAAGGTCATTGGTCGATTTTCGATGCTTTTTTTGCTTGCGAATCTTGTCGAAGATCTGAACGTCAGATAAATAATATTTTAGCACGAAGAAGAATTGTACAAACGCTGTCTGTGCATACCTTGGTGATCAGAGAGACTGCAGGGGACAAGGCGAGCTCCACCTCCTCGCTGGTGACATCTTCTCCCCACACTGTGCAGTTCTCTTCGGTAGTGATCAGTTGATGCGAGCCTCCTTCTGTAATCCACTCGTGGACCCGAATATTGGGCAGCTTAATCCGTGTTTTGGGATTCTTGTCTAACATTCGTGACAGAAGATCACTGAGCGGGACACTGAGGCATTCGGAAATGATAAGCGGCTCCATTTCAATCTTTCGTGCGAGCTCAACGGGGTTCGCGTCTTCAAATGGGGCGTGGCCGTGGACGAAGCAGAAAAGTGTGACACCAAGGGACCAGATGTCAATAGCTTTGCCAGCAAGATTCTGATCTTTGCTACCTAAGATGAAGCAAAAATTGCAATTTTCCATTGCCTTCGTAGATCTGGGATTTGGACTCACTTGAGAACACTTCGGGAGGAGAAAATGCAGGACTCGCGTTTCTGTCTTGAATCTGTGCATCTTCTTCCTCCTCCCGAAACATGTGTGAAATGCCAAAGTCTGCAATCTGAACAGTTCCGTCGTGCCTCAGAAGAATATTCTCTGGTTTGATATCACGATGAATGATTTTCTTGTAATGAACTGTTGCGAAGTGTGAGACAAACACATTGACTTCTCAATGCCGTATTAGACTCACGGAACTCCAACCCGAGAAGTATATCTCGAAAATACTTCCTCGCCAGTTCTTCTGTAAATGGTCTAACTGGTTCTCCCAGCTGGATCTTCATAACAGCGCCGTACTCGCACAACTCAAACACTATCAATTTCGTTGAAGGCAGACTAGCGTGAGAGCAAACCAGTGCAGAGCTCACCCATGTAAAGACTGTCGTCTCTCGCGTCATCCAACACTTCGACGAGTTGGTTGATGTTGGGATGGTTGCTCAGTTTTTTCAATATTGCAACCTCACGCTTCACGTTCTCCATCCACTGAGGCCCCGAAACGGACTCCACGCTCACCCCAGAGGCGGGCTCGGCAATACTTCTCACCGGGCTACCTCCATTACTGGCGCTCCATCGAAATTTTCGTCGGAGGCGACTTTTGGATATTACCTTGCAAGCGTAGTACCTTCCTGCCTCGTGGCTGTACGCCAAGACTACCCTCCCGTAGCTTCCTGAGCCGATCTCACGCAGCAGTTCGTACTGATTCACCGCTCCATGGGACGTAACGCACCCATCATGAGTCAGGACCATGTGCGGACTCGTCGATTTGGCGTATATGGTGCAAGTTTCCTGTGCGGGTGCGGAGGGACGTCGACGAGGCCTGTATTGTCGGGGGAACTGGTTGGGGTTGACAGAGCTCGACGCTCGTGCCGAGCGGAATGGCGACAGTTGTTCCTCAGATGATGGTTGCACAAGCTGTGGGTCGGCCGACTGAGATCGAACTCGAAGAGGGGACGGGGAAGGCAGGTTTGATGGGCCACCGGATCCTCGATAAAATTGCGGAGTAAGAATGGAGACTCGTCGAGGAGATGGGGGAGGGTGCACGGAGGGTCTCCGTGAGGCGGGTCGGAGAGCGGAAGCACGTCTCGTTGGTGACACGAGATTTGAGTCTCCTGGTGGTTTAATTGATGCTCTGCGTGAAATGTCGGCGGTGATGGAACTGGAAGAATGTGAGGACCGGATGGGTGTGGGGGGTGCTGATGAGGTCCGCGATGGGTTGGGGGGTGTATTGGAGGATGGTAGAGATGGTGTCGGCGCTGATCCTATACGGGCAAGAGCACGCAAAGATGACAGAAGGCTAGGTGATCTTAGAGACGGGGCGATAGGTGGCAGGCCTGTCATTGACTGATTCGACCGATTCGAGTCCAGATCCTGCTTCGACTCCGACTCAAATCGTACTGTCCTTCCATCGCTCTCAAGTTGCTCCCATTCCGTTCCCTCTCCTTCAAAATCATCCTCGCCCGACCCTTCTTCGGCCGCCATCCTCGCCACGCCTTCCACCAACTCCTCTTCCCTCCCGCTGCCTAGACTCGCAACGCTCATAAGGAGCTCCTTCTCCACTGGGGAAAGAGATCGCAGCACAGATCTAGTGAGCTCAAGGAGGCTGGGCGTCCGTGATGGTCGGCCAGTTCCTTCACCCCGCCCAGCTAAGTCCCCCACGGATCGAGATCCCCTCACCCGTCCACTGCCCCAACTGGACCCTTCATTTTGATTTGGTACGGCCAAGAAACCCACACTCCCTATGCGCCGCCGTGGGACAATAGGCGGTGAGTCTGGTTGGAGGGCGATAGGGTTTCCCTCCGGTCTGGACAAGGGAAGGAGTGGAGCCGAAGATTTGCGGACTGGTGGAGGTGGAGGTGGGGGCTCGGGAGTCTGAACACGCACGGCGTCCGAAAGGATAGAGGGCGAGGGAATAGTCGATTGGAGTGGCGATTCTGCTCTTTCTGGGCTCAATTGCTCGGATTCGGCCGCATCACTGCCCTCTCCTCCAACCCGAGAGTCCACTCTCAGCGTATTCAATCGAAGTCCTTGCGTGACCAGCCGCGATTCCCTCCGAGACGCTTTTCGTTCGGCGTCATAGACTGTTTCCTCGCTCCACGCACCGGTGTCATCGATGCGAGAAGGAGGGGGAGCGGAATCTGATGGCGAAAGCGAGAAGGAGGTGGATCGCTCCCCCCCATAAGATGCACGGCGGCCACGCGAGGTGTGTACTGCAATACAAAGGGACTCCCCGAGGGGGGCCGCTTCCATGTCAGAGTATTCGGTGGGAGGAGTGTCCAAGGTGTCATCAGACTGAGTGTTTTCGCGGTCACCGGTTCGAGACGAGTCCTCGTGTTTGAGGTGATGTGAGTCTCCGATGCGGAGAAGCTCGTTGGGTTCGAGAAAGGGATCCGGGGATGGGGTCCATAATGGTATTCGAGGGACAATGTCGACAGAAGAAGTTCTCGGAAGCGGTGGGAGGTTCGAGGTATCTAAATGAAGACGAGGCGGTTGGGTAGAGAAAGGGAAAAGGAGAACGTGCGGTGCGGGGAAGTGGATATTCGTTACAATGAGAGAAGTGTCACTACTAGCACCTTACCTTCAGCGACTGCAAGGCTTGCACCACTACCCATGGGAACCTGTATTTGCTGCGAGCTGCCATAGCCCTCGCTTTCGTCTTCTGCGAGCTCTTCAAAATGAATCGCTAGGCTCGAGGACCGTTTCCGCAAATGCGGGAATGGTAAGGATTGGCGAATGGCTTTGAACGTAGCCCGCACGAATTCAAGAGTCCGGTTTCTTCGCTTCGGATCCCTAGCAGATGGCGTTTTAGCTTCCTGGTGCGGAGGAGAGAAGTCCCATACTGCTTGAGGTGCCTCCAGCGAATGAACATCCTCCCGCGAGCCTCGAAGCTCCATTTTGCGACTTGAAGAGTCCGCCCCTCTTTCATTGCTTGCGTTCGGCTCCGCCGAACCTGCGAGCTCGACTTCCTTTTCATTGTATGATCCCCAATGTTCAAGATTCTTCTCCCGCAAAGGAGAGTCGGCAGTAACCGCCCGGAGTCTTCTCCCGTACAGAGAGTCCATTGTAACGGATGAATCGACGATACTGGCAACCTCTGTTGAGACCGCACGAGTCTTTCCTGCTGAAGTTGTCTCAACCATTCCCTTGCCAGAACACATCTCAGCGTTGAGCGACATGGCAGCAGCTTCCACTGCAGTGGGCCGATGGTGGCTGGGCTGCCATTGGATGTCGCCCATAAAAGTGTCTGCGAGTCCAAGTCCAATGGGGGTGGTTTGAGTAGGTGCTTTGGTCTCCGCAGGCAATTCGCGCAATTCCTGTACCCTCCATAATCCTACTCAGAGAATACGCCCACTACAAAAGTGGGGCTCAAGAAGTTGTACTTGGAACGCATGTATTTAACTTTGGAAACGCCGTCAGCCCGCGGAGCTTGATCACGACCTGTTAATGCGACTTCATCTTTCCATAAATTAGGCCCAGTTGATATGTCAATTTGTGAGACAAGTTATGGATTTGAATTATGCTACTGAGTGAGAGGGTCATTCAGGTGGGTCCACACTAGTGGGTCTTTCCCGACACACCTATGCCCTGTCTCTGTTCCCCTCTGCCGCGATAGCATCCACTATAAAAACTGCAGGGCTGTTGGGATGCGCAAGAGCGACGATCTCAGACCTGCGATGACGTTCGAGAGGGTGGATTCGGGCGAAACAGGATCCACGACGCAGGGTGGATCCGCTGTTCTCTCGGGCACTGGCGCCTTTGCTGCTCCTTCCAGTGGAAGTGAGGCCTATTTGAGGGAGCAGGTGTGTCGTGCTCATCCTCATGCTACGTGTTTCTCTTTATTTACATTGGTCATGACTCTATCCACGACTCTCCCACGCGCACATCTGCTTGTTCGTTTCATCCTTAAAGATTGATAAGCTCTTCAAAGAGAACAAGACTCTCCGCCACAAGTACGACCTCTTGGAAAGAGAGAACGAGGCTCTGAAACAATCTCTCTTCGACCTGACCATGCGATACAATGTGGAGCTTGCCAGCGCCCGCGCCGCGGCAGGGACCAACTCCAACAGCAAATCTTTCCTAAAGTTGGACCTAGGTGGACCGGACGGCGTCGCCACGGGGCAGCAACCCGAAGCCAGCCCCGCTTCCACCACCCCATCCACGTCAGACCAACGGATGCGAACTCCTCCTTCTCCCACATCACCGCCCGCATACAATCAACCTCCTACCTCACCCTCTTCTGCGGTAGTGCCGAGCGGGGGAAGTCGGTCCCCCCCCTCGAACGCCGCGACGTCAACGCAGGTCCCACTCGGAATCGAAGCCCAGCCCAATCGAGCTTCCAGTCCGCGCCCGGAGCGTAACTCCGGGTCAGTCAAGTCGAGAGCAATCAGCCTGGGCCAACTGCTTAATCAATCTCCAGCGTCGGTCGTTGCCGAAGGCGGTGGTGCATCGAGGGACCCGCAAACGGAATCCGCCGCCGGCCGATCATCGCCGCCGGCCTTCCGCCTCACCACCTCGCCTTCTCCCTTACCGCCTCACCGCCAATCCTCCTTCTCTTCGTCAAGCGCTGTCCTATCTCTACTGCCTTCGACACCTTCCATTCCATCCACCACTCCTTTCTTACCCGCCTATGATCTGAAGCGCCACTCTGGCGCCGTCTTCGCTGTCAAATTTTCTCCCACCGGCCGCCTCCTCGCTACAGCCGGCTTTGACGCACGGTTGTGCTTGTGGGACGTGGCGGACAGTCCCGATCGAGAACCGCGCGAATGGTGGTCAGCCACGAGGGGCAAATCCAACGTGGCTGACGTAGCGTGGAACGCCGAGTCAACCTCCGTGCTGTCGGGGAGCTACGACAGGATGTGTAGGCTGTGGGACGTGGAACGGGGGCAAAGCGTGGGAGAGTGGAGCGCGGATGGGTTTGTGGGCAGCGTTGCATGGGGTGGAACTGGTACGTGGTAAACGGTGTCTTGCAGATGGCATTGGTGGTATTGACAGCCGACACTCGCAGACCAGTCGCTTTTCATGTGCACGACCTCCCGCAAGTCGCTCCACGTATTCGATCGCCGCACTCCCTCAACACCTGTCTTGACCATGCGAGCTGACACATCACTCTCGTGCTTACTGCCTCTGCGAAGTGGTGATGTTCTCACGGGAGACATGACTGGGTGCGTAAGAACGTGGGACACCCGCGCTGGGAAACAGGAGGCCGTTTTTCATGTTGATGGAAACGCTGGAGTTACTTGGATTGGATGTGCAGAAGGAGGTAAATGCTCGTCGCCGTGAGGTAATACGCCTGCTCTCACCGGTTGCACAAACACCAGAAAATCCCCCGAAGCACTACGCCATTTCTTCTCATGACAACGCGCTCCGAGTATACCACTTTTCCTCCGACCAAATTCCCTTCGCGCAACCTACACAGCCCACGTACGTCTTGCGGTCACATCGGACACGAGGTTGGCCCATCAAGGCTTCGTGGTTCACGGGCAACGTTTCGGAACTTACGAGAAACGTGGACGTGAAGGAGGAGGTGATGAGGGGCGTGGGCGTTGGAGGGTGGGTTATAAACCTTGCAATTTTCGCTTGTTTAGGCGGTTGTCCAAGCTAATTTGCACTCTTATGTACCACAGAGAGAAACCGCCACCGTATGACGCTTACATGTTCCTCGCCACTGGCAGTGGAGAAAATTGCGGCTACGTGTACGGCGTCACAGGTCCTGGTACCCCGGTGACCGAGGATGTGAGCAAAACTGCATGAAATGTTTTGTCTATGAGCTGCCTCTGACGACATTGTGCCCAATATCGCGCAGTCCTTCTCGTCCGTGATGACACCCATTCAACGCCTCGCCTGCCCCTCCGACCGCGCGTACTGCATCGATTTCCAACCTTACCCTCTCACGCAACCCCCTTCCTCCACGAGCACGGGCTCCTCCACTACAACTTTCCCTCGAATTCGCGCGCCCGCCATGGAAGGCGCACCTGCACAACCACTCGTGGCGGCCGGATGCGCGGACGGTACTGTACGGTTGTGGGGATGGAACGGCGGCGCTGCCGCCGGATTGGCCGGGAAGCGGGGCCGGTGGTAAACATGGTGGTGAACATGGCCGGCTTATTTAGTCTATTATTTTCGCACGCACGCTACGCTTCGTGAACATTGTACCATACACCAATCCCGACGATAACGATATCCCGGCACGCACGCACGCGTTAAACGCATGTTTAGTACTTTTCGCAGTACAGCTTGTAGCGGTCGGCTTTTGGCATTTTGGAGACGTAGTCGGCCACGAACTTAATGGTGCGGGAGTACTTGTCCGCCATCTCTTCACCCCAGGCCTCCTTGATGAGCGGTTCATTACTTCAAAGAGTAGATCGTCCCGTCAACCAAAACGCGGAGACAGACACGTCAATGCCCGTGGGACCAATGAAAAGCCGTGTGTGCACCACTCACGCGAACTCCTTGAGCGCCGCCTCGAGCGTGGTGGGCATCTGGCGAATCCCGTGTTCTTTTTTGAAGTCAGCGGGAAGCAGACCCGGGTCTTCGGTGGCCTCCGGGCCCAACTCCAGCTGGTTCTCAATGCCGTCCAAACCGGCGGCGATGATGGTGCCGATGGCGAGGTAGGGGTTGGCGGTGGAGTCGGCAATCTAAGACGTTCCAGGCAAGGGGTAGGATTGTAACGGGGGCTCCGCAAAGGCAATTGTTTGATGGGAGGGGGGGAAGTACACACCTTGAGTTCGACGTTGTTGGCGTTGCTGTTGGGGCAGCACACGCGCAGCGCGGCTTCCTTGTTCTCGCGCCCCCAAGCGGTGAAGACACCTGCCCAGAAGTGTGGCACAGCGCGCTCTTTTTTGGGTGTGGGTGGGTTGGTGGGTAGGTGGGGCGGTAAGAAAACGTTGGAAAAAGGTAACTCGCACACCCGCTCCACCCAGTGCTCACCGTAACTCATTTCAGTGGGCAAGAGCACGAGGGAGATTCCGACAAGGTGCTTGAGGATCCCGGCCATGAAGTGGCGTCCGATCTTGCTGATCCCAGCGGGGTCGCTCTCGTCGATGAAGACGTTCTCGCCAGCGGCGTTTCGGAGTGAGAAGTGCTGGGTACGGAGGGGAGGGGGAGCGGCTCGGTGAGAACTTGACGATAACGAGTCCAAAAACAAGGGAAACCCGAAACACACCAAATGGCCCCCATTCCCAATCTCAGTCGCCCCCAAAGGTTTGGGCGCCATAGTAGCGGTGAGGCCAAACTGGCGCGCGACGGCCTTGACGGCCGTGCGGGTGTAGACGATGTCGTCGGCGGTGGTGAGCGCGTCGCGCGGGCCGAGCGAGAACTCCCATTGGATGTTGCCGCCTTCGCAGTGCCCTGAGGACGAGGGGTGGGGAGACGGGTGGAGAGGAGTGGAGATGAGGGAGACGAGTGATGACGGGTGGAGACGGGTAAGCACGCGCAAGTGCAACAGTGGGTTGTTGGGAACAGGACCACGTACATGTGTTGACCTCGATCCCGGCTTGGTCCAGTGTCTCGACCATGGTGTCCATGAGGTCGCCGGCCTTGCCGAGCAGGCCGAGGATTTCGGCGCACTGGTGCGTGGACCAGGCTGGGTTCGAGGAGTGCACGGTCACGACCACGGAACAAGTGGGAGAGTGAGTTGGCATCACGAGGCGAAGCAAGTAAAAGAACTCCGCGAGAGTATCCAGAGTATTCCTCTCCACGGTGAATCCGCCTACAGCGGTCAGCCTCGGTCGGCGTTATCGCGCCGAGGCCTCGGTGTCCTCGCACGACGTACATTTATCAGGAACGCCATCCTCGCCGTACTTTTCAAACGCGTGGAACTCAATTTCGGGCCCTACGACCACGTCGAGACCAGTCTTGGCCTTGAAATTGCGCAGCTGGCGCTTGAGGAATGAGCGCGGGCACAGGTTCCATGGCTCGCCTGTCGGGGTGTGCAGGTCTGCGGCGACCCAGAGGTTCTTTGGGTGGTAAGGGAGAGGCTTGAGCGATTGGAGGTCGGGACTTTGTCATCCCCGACACGGGTGAGCGGTAGGAAGAGAAGAGGGGAGGTACCAAACCGCATTTCACGTTCCCCCGACGGGTGAGCGGTAGTGGGAAGGTCCCAAACCAAATTTTATGTTCCCCCGACGGGTGAGCGGTCGAAGGAAAAGAGTTCGAAAACAAATTTCATTGATTTACCCCAACAGATGAGCGGTAGAAAGAAAGAGAAAAGACTCACGCCCACTCCATGGTTCCGACGGCGCCGACAGTGTCTGGGGGCAATCCGGTGGCCATCAGGTCCTGCGGGCCCACGACCATGTACGCGACCGCGACCTGCGCGCGTTTGGGCACGACAGATTTGAAAAATCGGCGGGTTGGGATGACATGAGAGCGAGTGAGTGACCTGGGGACAGCGAAGGGTAGGGCGCGGGGGGTGCGTGCATCGATCGAGAGAGAATAGAGACGGGTCAGAGTCGCGTCGCACCGCGGGAGTCGATTCCCACGCACAGGAAGTTGTTGAGCGCCATCTGGACTCCGATCACGCCGTTCCGTTGCGCGGTGGCGAGCAGCGCGTCGAGGTCCGGCTTGCCCTGCGACTCGGACGCGTGCGGATCCGTGATGCGCGCAAGAAACGCCTGCACGTCGTTGAGCATCGCTGGATGGGTGGCGATGGCGAGGCGACTGGAAGGTAAACCGAGTCCGGCAAAGAACCCGACTCCGGTCATGACGCCTCACGCCACACATGCGCTCCTCACCGTCACCTGACGGAGCCTGCACGGACCCCCAACGTTTATTTCGTGCAAAGCAGTGGGAAAACATATGCAAAGTACTTACGGCTGATTGTGCCGCGCTCATTTGCATTTCGGACAAAGGGTGACGCTTGGAAAGGCAGTCGCGTTATGAAGGCTGTGTTCGATTCTCTTGGTGGAAAGGTGTCTGGCACGTCCGAAAATGGATCATGTCGGAACTCGGAATCGAGCAGCTTTCCACAATAGTCATTGTAGTACTTAAGACGTGTTTGGTCGAAGGGATATTCCCAACAGGCGATACTGTTGACAAGATTTGTATGTGATGAGCAAGAGCATTAGTTTGACAAGCCGTCAGCCATTCACCTCGCAGCGCTCTCCAATTGTTTAAGAAGGTAGTCGCCGGCCCCTAATTGGTGGCGATGCATCAAAGGCTGCTCGGTCACCAGCAGTGCTCCAACCTTTTACGCGCGTCCATCAAATCATTTTTGTTTCTCGCAGTGTACTGCTCAATCTTATGCAATCAATCTTATGCAATCGCTCTCATGCAATACAAAGTCTCTAAGAGATCACAATGTCTCTAAAAGAGATTAACACGAAATGCTGTCAAAGTACTTTTTCGCCTGCCAAAAAGGCACGTGGTCACCGAAGCAATACACTCCGTCCTGCTGCGACCCTTGGAGTCCATTGCTCCTTAGCGCGTCTCCAATCATAATGTTCACGTCGTACTCGCAATTGCAGAACTTGGTGAGCTGCCCGTCCTTGTCGCGGGTGAAAATGTTGTAGTGGTTGGTCTGCCACCATTTGTTGTGATACCACGAGCACGCCGCGTCCACCTTCTTGACCCATTTGCCGGCGATGGGGCAGCCGTCCGCCGCCTCGGATGGTTGGATCAAGGAGGTGAGGAGACACATGGCCAGGAAGACGAGGAAGGATGATAGTCTCGACATGATCAGGTTGATGCGGTAGGCTCTAAGGTAGGAAGTTTGGAAAGGAGGTACTGTCGTGTGGAATCGGTGAATAAAAGTGCACTGATGAGTGATCGCAGACGAGAGGTCGAGAGGTCGAGAATGAACTCACGTTCTTGAACGATGGCTCTGAGAACTCGATCGCTGGCGGACGATTTCCGAACTGCTTGTGTTTGGGGGGAAGTGTGCTCCGCTGCCTTTTATTTCAAGGATATGAAGGAGAAGATGAAAAGGAAAACACTGCCCCCGCAAGCCTTGAACCGCCTCAGGGATCAAGCATTTCCCGACGGATTAGTCATCCAACACAGCCACTGTTCCACTTTTCTTTCCAGCGACTTTACGTATTGTACTGCCAGGAGATAGGATGGGAAGGTATCTCGTGCGACGACGGGTGTTGACCTCGAAAATCCCAAGTAATTCTTCGACACGAATTGGCATTGAGATATTCATTTTTTTTTTCATCCTGCATCGGCCCGCTTTTATACTCTTACTCTACTTTCGTGGATAGCGTTTTTGAACCATTCGGGTGTGGATTGGACAAACGAAAACGTGTGACGCGAAGAACTGCTTTGCCGACTGTTTTACTCCAAGCGTTTATTTCGTGCAAAGCAGTGGGAAAATACAGATGCGCGGAAGTACATTTGTGCAGAGGGAATGAATGACTATATTGTCAAACAGTTGGGATGTGAGTATCCCATTATGGTGTCCACAAATCTGGCTGCAAGTTGATTCTGCTCTAGTTGGCTTGCAAGAACAAACTCCAGATTCAGCACTTGCAAGTTCGGGTAACTGCTGAAAAACGCAGCAGAAATTGAGAAAAAAGGCTTCCTGGTCTAACAGAGCCTTACGTCCCCAGCGGTCCCCAACCTCCATGACAATGCCAATCTTGCTGATAAAAGGTGCAACGTCGGCAAACACAGCAAACACAACCTCAAAGAGATGCCCAAACTCCTTCAACGGGATCGGACTCAGTGTACGAAAGTTTAGAAACATTTCAGGAAGAGAAAATGACTAAAGGAATCGCATCGTCTGGGCGTTCCCAAGGCTGGGCGGAAAATGCGACACCAAAAGTCGTGACCAGGGACCTGCGGGATAAAGGCACTCCTTCGATAAATGTCTGAGCATCCTCAGCTGTCAGAATGTACAGCTCGCCAGGAATCAGCGTATTAGCGTTTGGTGCAGCCTTGAGCGCCAATTCCAGCTCCTCAACATCTATCCAGTCGCACTCTACATTCTTCACCGACGGCAACGTGAGTCCGGCCCGGACGAATTGGGACAGCACATCAAGAGTGCCTCGTTCGTGAAAGTCCAGCGAAAACGTCCTCCCACCGCGGGACATGACCCACGGCGCAAGTGCGGCCAAAAGCTGTGCGCCATCGCTGGCAGGCGTGTTCTCGCTCCATGAGATATGCAGCATGTTCACCGCAAAGACAATTTTAGTCTTGAGCCGTTTCTCCAGTCTGAGACGGAGTGCAACCGCCACTGCGTTCACGTTAACGGCATCATGCACATCGGTATTTATATCCAAATCCTGACATCCAATCCATTCGCACCGCGCACCCAAGGCCGTCCAAAGCATCATGTCGCCACACTGCACACCGTCGAATGCGCGATCGAAGGTGGAGGTGTCCTTGAACGTTTCCGCGCGGTCCGAAAGGAACGCAGTGCACCGGTCCCCGAGCCTTCCGTCCACGCAGCCTGGAATCGCGCTCCGGCATGCCTCGCGAAACAAACGGCACACGCGGGGAACGGTTTGGTAGAACTGCTTTCGCGGTAATAAGCGGAACACAGCTTGGAGGATTTCGAGAGGAAGCGTTTAGAGGTTGGGACCGTTGAGTCCGGGGTTTGTGCACTGGGTGGGTTCGTGAGTGTGGGAGGATGTCATTGTATCGGCGTAGTGAGGTGATGCTGGTAACAGGAACTGAGAACTAGCACCATTTCATTTGCTTCGGTTGCCGCCGAAGGAAACTGATGGGAGAACACGGTCCTCACAAAAAGCTGATAGCGAGAGAATTGTGAAGCGAGAAGAGAGCGAACATGGGTGAGATGAAGGTGGGCAAATGAAATAATTATTTTGGGGTATCCGTAGCCATTACTTCTCCTCTCACCCCAACATTCTCCAAACTCCTCCATCCGAAAGTTTCCATCATAAATGTAATCGTTACGAACAAGCAAAAGGCAGGACCAAACATGTCCTACGTCTTACGTCTTGGTACACACATAGACATAATAGTGGAACGCGTCGCCCACGGTTTGGACCTTGATACTTTCCCACAGCGGAACGCCATCGGTTGTCGTCAATTCAAGGTGCCGGCGGCGGAAGTGGGGTTGGCCAAACGTGATCTGGAGAACGTGACCCGGGTTGGGAGGTCAGACCACGATGCGTTTTCGCAAACGGGAACGGTAACATCGCGACCAAGTCCTCGGTCAGTGCTGCCATAAAGCAAGCTTAGGCCTAGACCTCGCTCCGCCCGCGATGAGTATCTTCCGCTCAGCGGATCACTCGCCTCTGGCGGTCAGCCTCGGTCCACTCGAGCATTCTGGATAAGCGGGAGTAATGCGCTCCGCGCTGTGTCATTCGAGCTTCGCGCAGGATTCTCGCGCTCCGCGCAGATCATTCGCCTCCGGCGGTCAGCCTCGGTCAGCACTTCGTGCCTAGGCTTTGGTCCTCGGTCAGGCCTATCACACCTAGTCCTTCGACCTCGCTCCGCCCGCACTGTGCCATTCGCCTCCGGCGGACTCCTCGCTCCGGGAGAGTATATACCGCTCCGCGGATCATTTGCCTCCGGCGGACACACTCGGTCAGTCGTATCACGCCTAGGCCTTCGACCTTGCTCCGCGAGAGTATATACCACTCCGCAGATCACTCGCCTCCGGCGGGAATATGCGCTCGGCGTTTTATAACCGCTTCCGGTGGACTCCTCGGTCTCGCTCCGCGATGAGTATATTCCGCTCCGCGCTGTGTCATTCGCGCTTCGCGCAGATCATTCGCCTCCAGCGGACTTACTCGCTGCGCTCGTGTCCTCGGTCAGCACTATCGCGCCTAGGACTCGGTGCTCGGTCTTGCGTGCTTCGCACTCCAGACCTCGCCTCGCTCCGGTCGGACCACTCACATAAATAAACACCCCACGTGAACAAAGCACTCTATGGACCTCCCTGACGTACCGCTCCACTTCGGCGCACAGCTCCCTGGGCGGATTCCAGGGGTCGTACGCCTTTCCACCGGCGCCATCCTCGCCATCACCGGTCAACAGGGCGTCCATGGTGCCCTTGTCGATCGCCCCTGCAAAGGATTCGGCGGCGAACAGGGCCATATCGCGAATATCTGCCACTTGGAACGTGAAGCGGTCGGCGTCCAGACCGAGTTTGGCAGTCCGCGCGCGCATGGCCTCGACGACGACTGCCGAGTAGTCGACCGAGGTAACGTGGGTGTACCCGGAGACGAGCGCGAGTGATTCGGAGAGGGTTGAGTTGCCGCAGCCGAGGACGAGGAGGTGCGGGAGGGCACCGGGGTGCGGAGGCGGTGATGAGGGGGCAGGGGGAGGGAGGTTCGCTTCGAGGACTGGCCTGATGTCGTCGTAAGATTTGAACCAGTCGAATGTGGCATCGGGGCCTTCGCTAATCGTCGGTGGAGGTGAAGACGGTGAGGGTGAGATGGCCCCCAGGCGAGGAAGGACGTGCAATCGCCATGAGCACACGCACGTCTGGTATCTCGAGTCCCAGTACTGCTGCGTCTTGTAGTGCGCGTTGTCAGATGGCAGCACGTCTGGCATTTCTTGTTTCTCGCATCCAGATTACATGTCCACAGCCCCACTTCCCGAACCCGAAACTCCCCACCGCTCAACGATGCCGTCCCCAATCCCCGCCGGATTCCCAGACCTGCGCAAGGAGTCGTTGCTCGGTGTTAAGGGAAAGGTCTGCCTCGTCACCGGCGGAGGTGAGGCGCGCGCGTTGGGGCATCCGGCAATGGTCGTAGCGGATACTGACAATGTGTTTCCGTCCTGTCTTGTCATGCCCAGGAACCGGAATCGGACGAAGTGAGAACTATTTTCTTTTTAATGGCGCGGATCGATCACCGAGTCGCTGATTCATATTCATGGTCTTGTCGCGAACCGAACCGGCGAACCGAAAGTGATGGCAACCGCCCTAGTCCGGAACGGCGCCACATGCTACATCTCATCCCGAAAACTCGACGTGTTGGAGAAAGTCGCGAAGGAAATCACGGAGATTGGGCCTGGGAAGTGCTACGGTGGGTTGGTGTGCCTGCTAGCCTGCTTGGGCGTTGGGCTCTTCAAAGCCTTGGACCGGCATGACGCGATTCTGATGTGCCTGCAATGGACACCTCTAGCTATCCAAGCAGACCTCTCCTCCAAAAAGGCATGCTACGACCTCGCCGCAGAGCTGTCAAAGCGCGAGGACAAGCTGCATCTGATGGTCAACAACTCGGGCGCGTCGTGGGGGTCGGTACGTTGCTGTTGGGGGGTTGGGGGGTGGGCGAGACGGAACGAACGAGGCGAAGCGAGGCCTAAGCGCCGCTAGGCGCTGACCGAGGCTTTCCCGTCCGCCGGAGGCGAACGATCCTGCGCGAAGCGCGATTGATCCTGCACGGAACACTGACCGAGGCTGTCTGCCGGAGGCGAGGCGAATACGAGATCTTGGTGGTGATTGTGATTGTGACGGATGGACGAAACCGTTCAAGAGAACGAGTGTCGAGTGTGCTGTGTGTGGGAAGTGACGAGTACTAACGAGTGCAATGGTTTAATACTGCAACGCTAGCCGCTGGAAGATTACCCCGAGCAGCAAGGGTGGGTCAAGATCATGCAGCTGAACTTGATGTGTATTTTCTATTTGACGACTGCGTGAGTAGTTCCATGAGGTTTCGCTGAGCGGAGTGAAGCGCAACCTCATCTATCGAGTACAAGAAAGGGAAGAAGGGCGAACCCTTTCTCTGCTACCTCGCCCTACTTCCTCACTCACGTTACACTCTTCCTACAGCTGCCTCCCCCTCCTCGAAAAAGGCTCCCGCGGGCCCACCGACCCCTCGCGCGTCGTGACCGTCGCGAGCGCTCTCGGTATCGTCCCGCACGACACGTACTTGGGCGCGGACGGGATGACAAACGTGTCGTATAACGCGACCAAGGCGGCCGATCTGCATATGACGAGGCATTTGGCCGGGATGTTGGCCAAGAGGGGGGTGGTGAGTTTGTAGTCTTGGTGGTGCGCTTGTAATTGAGGCAAGGTCGGTCAGTGGTGTTTGACGCACTGCACTTTTCATTGTGTCTGTCGGAAACGCAGCTGGTGAACACCATCGCTCCGGGTATCGTGCCGACCAAATTCGTCAAGTTCGGAATGAGCAAGAACAACAGACTGCTTCTCAAAGAGTACCCCATGGGTTCGTGTTCCCCACCTTTGCGTGCACTTCGGTAGGGTCCAAAGCACTGACACCATACCATCCAACCCCCTAAACCAAACCAAACACACGACAGGCCGCTTCGCCGTGCCCACAGACGTCGCGGGCACGATTCTTTTCTTGGCATGTAGGTCCACGCCTGTTCGTCATTGCACACGCGAACAGCTCAGACGTGACGCTCATTTATCTGACAGCGAAAGCGTCTGCGCACGTGACGGGCGCCACGTTGGTTCTGGACGGAGGGTGGTCGTTGGAGGATTCGGGGTATGCAAGGCTGTAATAATTTCATGAAATTTAATTGTTTTGTAAATCGCCGTGAGTTGCCGGCTCCGGCCCAAACCCCACTTTTTCGGAAGCAAATACAGTTTTCCCCCTTCACGGCATCCCACGCCCACAATGTCTTCCCCCTCGTTCCTGTCGACCCGCGCGCGCGCACTCACCGCGGGATCGTCTGCAGGCTCGGCGCTGTCGTCCGGGCGCACGCGCGCGCAGGCAAACGAGTACAACAAGCAATCCAACCCGGACGGCATCATCAACCTGGGCGTGGCAGAGAACAGACTCATGTGGCCAGACGTGGTTCAAAAGGTGCCAGTTTGTCGTTTCGCGAGTGCAATCGCTCGGTTTTTATTAGAGTGGTCGGGCCTCCCTTCACTCCAGCTCAACGACGGATTCCAGTACCGATCCGACCACCTCCAGTACCCTCCCTACCACGGCACCGACGCGCTCCGATCCGCAATTGCATCCGTCCTGACCTCCTTCCTTTTCCCACTGCCCACCGCCCAAATCACCCCCAACCAGCTGCAAATCACCAACGGGTGCTGCTCCGCCATCTCGGTCGTCGCGAGCGTGCTTGCCGACGTCGGAGAAGCTGTGTTGGTGCCCGCGCCGTACTATGGCGGGTTTTACTCGGATATCGAGTACGAGGCCCAGGTTAAGTGCATCGGTGTGGATTTCGAGCCGCCGTTCTTTCGTGTGCAGGTGGAGGGACTGGATAGAGCTTAGTGAGTGCACATCAGCACATCTCAGAAACCTAGCTCTTGTAATTCAATTCTACTCTGTCAAATCGAGCACCCAGGCAGCTACTCAAGGCGTCACAGTACGCGCACTGCTCATCTGCTCACCCAACAACCCTTTCGGAAACTGCTACTCCCGCGACGAACTGATTGATATCATGCGCTGGTGTGCGAAAAGACACGTCGCGCTCGTGAGCGACGAAATCTACGCAGGCAGCGTGTGGGGATCTGCAGGTGTGCTCGCCTGCCCCAGGGTGTCGCTGACCGAAAATTCACGTGCCCCCTTTCGAATCCCCAAGACGACGACCCCCACGACCGACTCTACCCGTTCGTATCCGTCCTCGCGATTGACTCTGAGCTTGAGGCCGGGTTATCGCGGGACATGGTGCACGTGCTGTGGGGCCTCTCGAAGGACTTTATGGTCAACGGGCTGAGGGTCGGCGTGATCCAGTCGCGGAATAAGGAGGTTGTGGCGGCGTGTCGGCAGTTGGCAAAGTTCCACGGTGAGGCAGTCGCTGGTCGGGGTGTCCCAGCACGCCCCGCCATCCTACTCACTCGCTTTACCTTCCAAAAGCTATCCCGCACCCCCTCGACTCCCTCCTCGCATCCATACTCTCCGACCACGCATACGTGTCCCGCCACGTCGCGCTGAACAAAGAACGCCTAAGCGACATGTACGCGCACCTCACGTGCTGGCTCCGGAAAAAGAACATTTCCTGGATCCGCGCAAACGCCGGATTCTTCGTGTGGCTTGATCTGCGCGCGTTCGTGCAAGGTATGGGTGGGAGGGTGGCGAGTCTGGAAGGTGGGGAAAGGGAGGCGGGAGATGTGAGTGTTTCGTGAGGCGGTGTGGCTTGTTCAGCTCTGTTGTTTAATGTGCTGTGGCTCCAAGTCGACACCAGTGGATCGAAGCGCCGAAAGACTCCTTGCCGAACGCTTTCTCGAGGCCGGAGTGTGAGTAAACCTCCGCCTTCCTTCTTTCCCCCGTTTTTTTCATTGCACGCCTTGCCTTGTTGAAGATATATTGCACTCGGGGAAGCCTTCTTTTGTCGTGATTTAGGTACGTACATACGTGCTTTCTTTGTATGCACTGTGCAAATGAAACGCGGTGTGATTTCGGGTTCTAGGCTGGTTCCGTCTCGTGTTCGCGACAGAGAATTGGGAGACGTTGGAAAAAGGCCTGGAGCGGATGTGGAGCGTTCTTGAGCAGGTTGGGAAGTGAGAATATATACGTGTATGCTTGTAAAGTAAATTGAGAAGAAAAGAGTGGGTTATCGATGAGATGCGGACAAACCTGCATCGCTGCTGCAGTGTTTGCCGAGGGAATCATTTTCACCCCGGGTTAAACCCCCGAATCGGTTTCTTCCTTTGAAGGCGTCGCATCGCATCACCCCATCGCCGTGCTGTCGCAAGGAGTCTCCGGATACGTTATCATTGCGCGGAGGGACGAATCATCTCGCATCACATGATCCTCTTCCAATAATGGACACCACCACCGCCCTCCCGCCGCCCGAACCAGAGCTCACTACGGACCCCTCCGACGACATCGAATCCCGCATCGCGCGCCTTCCCATCCCCTTCGAGCTTCTCGTGCGCGGGCTCTCGTGCGCGACGGCAGCCCCGCCGCTGATGGAGTTGGGCGACGATGAAGGGGGGACAGACGGACGGCCGGAGGATTTGGCAAAGCAGGGGATAACGACTGTGTTCACGAAGTTGTCTTTGCCGGTGGGTGACGATGGATTCTCGTCCCGAATCGTGGTGGAAAAGGAGGCCGTTGACCGACCCAAATTCAGGCGCAAGGATTGACGGACTTGTCGTTCCTTAAGAACTTCAAGTACATACAGCGGCTGGAGCTTCCGGGAAATGGGATATCAAGTGAGGCTTACACGGTGCAAACCTTTGCGCTTCTACCAATGGGGTTCGCTAACGGGCCAAGAAAGACGTCGAACCCCTCTCGCACCTCCCGAATCTCGTGCATCTCGATCTTTCCAACAACAAGCTGACGTCTGTCTTGGAAGACATCCGCTGCGTTTCGCCCTCACAGACGATCCCTGCGCTGGAGTCGTTGGATCTTTCCCGGAATCAGATTCAGAGAATTGGGGACTTGTCGAGGCATAAGTACCTCAAGCGGCTGTCCCTGGAGCGCAATTTGATTATGAGCATTGAAGGATTGGAGGGATGTAAGTTCCTGGGTGAACTGAGGTGAGCGTTGTTGCGTCATCGGTGACTGAAAACAAAACGAGAGAAACGAGCTTTTCTTCTGGTCAGACTTGGTCACAATGGGATAAGCAAAATCACTGGTCTGGATGATCTACCCCTTAAAAAGCTCGACATGGTAGATTCTGGAGAACTCGCACATTGCTTCACATCGTCATCTAAAACATCAACTATTGCTTGCAGCGGTGGAACCGACTGACCTGTCTATCGGGCCTCTCCCGGCTCCACGAGCTCACCCATCTTATCGCGCCACACAACGCCGTATCTTCCCTTTCGTCTCTTGCTGGATGCAGCAACACCAACCCTATACTTTCGCATCTTGATTTAGCACATAACCTTCTCTCTGACGTTGCTGAACTGTCCACCTTCAAGGACGCCACTTCGCTCAGATCTTTGGTGCTGAAGGGCAATCCCATCACAGGGAGAGGTGAATGGGAGGAGGAGGATGGTGAAAGCGAGGCTGGAAGTAGTGCGAACCAGCGACCTGCGGGACACACTCCACATGGGCGTACCGCAGCCTCGTCTTCGTCATCCTCGGTAACTCTGCTCCCGAACACTCGCACGCCATCCGCGGCGACGTTGTCACCATCGAAACCACAAAGTGACCCGACCTTCTACCGCCTGTTCACCATTTTTGTCATTCCGCACATCACCTCGCTTGACAACCGACCGGTGACGCCAGAGGATAAAGTGGCGGCCGTAAACCGCTTCGATCCCCCGTCCGAGGTCCGCGACGCGGTTCTACATGCGGAGTGGACCGCAAAGCAGGCAAAACTGTATGCGCGCGTCCTGCACAACGATATGGCGGAACAACGCGGAGGACGTCTTCGGCCCATCGTTCTCTGTGGACCGTCTGGAGTGGGCAAACGAACGATTGCGGCCCAGCTGGCGGCAGAGTATCCTCACGTGTTTGGATTGGCGGTGTCTCATACGACGAGACGACCGAGACCTGGTGAGGAGGACGGTGTGCACTACAGGTTCGTGCCGAAAATGGAAATGGAGGAAATGGTAGAGCGGGGCGAGTTCGTGGAGAGCGTGACCCTGTTTGGAAACATGTACGGAACAAGTGTGGGAGAGGTGGACAGAGTGGCTGAGGAAGGCAAGATTTGCGTTATGAGCGTGGAAGTGGAGGTGAGAAGTTGGAGGTAAAACTTTCAGATAATCTACTCAACACAGATTGATGCAGGGTATTGCTGCTCTTAGTCGCTCAAATTTGCGACCTCGCTATGTTTACGTAACTGCTCCCAACATCGAGGTTATTAGCACTCGTCTCCAGCATCGCCAGCGCACAATGAACTCAGCAAGGTTATCCAAGAGCCAGATGCAAACGAACTTCAGCGCTTTCGAATCAGCGGTCGAGGATAATCCCCGCACCGACTCAGCACAAGGTCACTCCCCGGATCACCTGCAGCCGGGTAGCTTAGATAATGAAATCCTTCAGTGGATTGAGAACGCACAACGAAGCGTCGCTTCTGCACAGAGCATTGGCATGGACTTTTTCGATTTGGTGGTGGTGAATGATGATGTGAATAAGGCATATTTGACGTTCAGGGTACGTTTTCTTCGATCACTCTTCATACATGAAGTGATCTTACTTTTAAATCCGTTCAGGACTTTGCTCTGAAGGCGTGCAGAGGAGAGGCAGTGCTCAACACCGAGCTAGCGAACTTCTGAAAAGGTAGTAAATAGTGAAACAAAGGCTTTAAGCTGATAAAAACAAAAAAATAAATTAACAGAGCACTGCATTTCCTCTTTCTGTGCGCAAGAAACTGTACCGTACCAATTGTACCAATGGACCTATGCCGCCGCAAGGTCTACAAGGCGCTGAAACGTCGCGAGGGTATCTGCTCGAGCTGAAACATAAACTCACGCTCCCCGGCGTTACTGTAATTGAAAAACAATGAGAAACGATGTGGGGGAGAGAGAAAAATGAAGTTCGCCCCGCTGCGGCCGTTACGTCGTCGGAGGGCGTTCTCCCTATTCCCTGAGCGAGCCTTCCCCCATGATTTCGGGAGACCACAGGCTCACCGCGTCGCAAGAGCAGGAGCCCACACATCCCGCGCTGCCCGCCGCGGGGCCTCTGCTGTCCCCTGGGAGACGGATATCAATGAACATCGACATGGCACTCGACTCACAAATCCTTCCTGCTGCCCAATGGCCGGCGGATCCAATGTCCAGCGCACGCCCAGACACTCTGAATATCTTTGCTGGAGGACATCCCACCCTGACGGTTGCAGACCGAACTCCTCCGGACCCTGCAAATCGGCACAACTTTTCCACACTGCTAGGGTCTGTCCCAAACCATAATGCAACAGAAACCATTTCTCCTTCCTTTTCCCCTTTTAAGAAGGCCAGGATTGTGGCCGAGGACAGCGGAGACGCGAATCAGAGCGCGGCTGAGATTCTCGGACCAAGTCGCTCTCAAAATCGAGATGGCGGCGGGGACGATGGATCAACTGATGCTCTAAGCAGTCAGGTTGATGGGAGGTGAGCTCACTCTCGATTTTCCCCGCAGACCGACGAAATACGTTCCCATCATTAATTATCATAAAATCTCGGAAAAGATTCCTTTGCAATTACTGTGGGCGTACGTTTACACGGATCTACAATCTGAAATCCCACGAACTGGTAAGTTAAGAGATGATAAACTTCCCCTATCCCGCAAACTGCGCCCTACCTCCTTATTCCCTTGGAGGCATCCCCCTGGGGGGAATCGGTCAGCAGGCGGGGGGGGGGGGGGGAACAACAATGACAGATCTCATTCTTACCTTCTTCTATTCATCAGATACACACAGGACATCGAAGATTTTCGTGTGATATATGTGGAATATCATTTCAGGTGAATGGAGACGACTTTTGACCAAATGTGCCCAGCTGAAAGGACATGTTCGCCGCAGCGGAACTTTGACTTGAAAAGACATTCCAGTAAGTACTTTTAGTGCCTCATAAGTGCAATTGTGGTGAGACACTCATGTGACACTGTAGGATTGCACACCAATGTCCGGTCATTCGTGTGCAACTGTGGTCAAACATTCCTCCGTTCCGACGGACTTCAACGCCATCTCCGCACCAACGACCAAAAGCGTCGGAGCGACGGAGTGCGTCACTTTGATATTTCATCCATTGCCGTCACTGGTCACGGTGACGGGGATGCTCACTCAACCCGATCCAAGTCACCCGAAGCTTCGTCGGGGTCCACGAGTCCCGCGAACTCGGGAGCTTACAATGGAGACCAAGAGCTGGATGGGCGCGCCCAAACCTCGGCTGATGGTTTCGATGGATCCAGTTACAATAATGGAACACCTGCACAAGTGAAGAGCCCACCTTCTTCGCTGGACTCTTCCTCTCCGAGGCATTTGAGAGCAGAGCATTCGCCGACACGTGAAAGTTCGGCCCATGTTTTTCTCCCTTACGTTGACATGCCTCGGATCGGCAATCCACTCACCGCACTCCAAGCACCGAGAAGCGTCCCTCTCAATTATACAGGTTCGTGATATTCTCCTCTTTGTTAACAGCGCAGCTACTATAAAATCTCCCTGGTGATGCAGGAGATGAGCCTCCTTACGACCATCGAAAAAACTCGGAATCCACCAGCCCACTCCAGATGGAGGGGCAACGCGCAGTTGCAACGCCAATGCGGCTCGCGGGAGATCAACGATTTTCTCCCTACACCTACACCCACTTCACAGTCGGCTCTGGTGTGGAAGGCCCGTCCGCCGGAATATTCCCTCACTCTTCTTCCACCGCCCGCGTTAGCGAGCACTCGACATCACTTCCCCCAATATCACATTTTGCCACGTGGCCAACTCGGGATCAAGGGAGGACGGGGTCGGATCCTCGACGATTCCATTATTCGACCACGACCACGGAAAGACCAAAAGACAGCGGGAATGGCGATTTGTTGGATAAGCTCGACACTGCTGGATCGGAAAGGGCTAGAATGCTATCCACTGTCGAAGCTGGCAACGCGAGCCGACAGAGTGACTGGTCTCCGCGGAGTAGTCTTGGTGCGAGCAACCCAGCAACCTCGCAACCCATGTCCTGGCCAGAAGAGAACCCGTGGCGCTTCCGTGCGTACACATTGGAGCCACAACGTTTAGAGCCACAACGTACCCCTTCTGCCTCAGACGCACCTTTCAACTTCGGCCCCTTCATTTCCACCCCGAGCTCCTTTTCTCAAATACCCATCTCCCGACCTGCTATCACACCCACCACGTATGCAACGCCCCCCGCGGATGTCGCTCGCTGGCCGACGACGCCTCTTCCTCCACCTACCGACCTGGATCGGGCCTCTGTCGCGCAACTGCACGAGAGGATTCGGGGGTTGGAAGTTGACGTCATGGAATCGAATAGAAGAAATAGAATTCTAGAGAGTGAGGTGGGTCCCGCGGTGGAAGCCTGGGTGTCTTTAGCCGTTATCTGATGCGGTTTCGTCGTTGCCCCAGAACGAGCGCTTGCGTGGACAGGTGCAATACCTTCGCCCGTACCATTGATTCCAACAAAAGCAGTTTTTGATTTCGCTGCGCAAAAAGTACCGGGACTGATTCAACGTACCGTTTTGCCATTACCTTTTACCGCCCGACCTGCCGATCCACCATATTCCAACACCATTGGTCATTATCGCTCTTATGTCTAAGGCTCTAATTCTGTACTCTTTACCCCATAATAATCCTGCCTTAATTGCTCGACGTAACCCACTGAAAAGTCCGGGTTTCAACACTAAACTTGACTTCGCAAACCAAACGGCCCAAAACCTTCCGACCTTCCCTCCCGATCATGGCACAACTCCTCGACACCGCTACCGTGCGCGCGCTTGAGATCGACGGATGGAGCGCCATCACCGACGACGCAATCGGGTCCCTACGCGCGGCGTCGCGGGAGGTCCGCGATGTGGATACGTACACTTCGGGACACATCGTGGCGTTTGAAGGGCCCGCTGGAAGTTTCTACGTCGTTGAGGAGGACATTTGTGAGTTCTATTACTGTCTTTCCGTGCGCGCGAGACGAACGACTGACGTGGTGGTTGGTTGTAGGGGAAAAGCAGAAGTACGTCCGACCGATCCGGGACGCCAAGGAGCTTGACGAGTTCTACGCCGAGCGGGCGGACGAGTACGCCAACATGTGGGGTTCGTGCTGTGGAGGTGGGTGGGCCGCGTGAGAGGGGGGGAACGACGCAAAGTGTGGTTTTGACGTTTCGTGTGATGTGGAACAGGCGTGGTCAAGTACAAGCAGCGGTGGGAGAAGTGGACGATGGATAAGTTCCGCGAGCAGTGCAAGAAGGCGTAGAAGGGCGGTTTGGGGTGTGGGTGGGTGGTTGGCAGTGGAGGTACATTGCATCGGGGAAGCGCGGGACAGATACGTCAAATCAGGAGTGCAAGAAGGCACAACAGCAATACTATTATTTGTTTCGTAATGAAATTACACAACCTGTCTGGACCTCTCTCTTTTTTCCCTACCGCCCGCCTATCACAACTTCACCCCACTCCCCTCCCCGAACGCCGCCACGAACCCGTCCTTTGCGCCATAATCGCCCGCAATGACTTTCGCCACGACGTTCTTGACCTCCTCGGGACCCGTCGCGGTGTGCACGTCGATCCACCCTGCGGCGGCGCGCATCGTGGCGTCCCAGACGGCACTTTGACGGTCGACAAACTCTTTGGGCCCGATGGCCTTGACGCGCTCCTGTGACCAGCCGGGGGCGAAGAAGAAGTGGGAGTTCGGGGGGCGGAAGGAGGCTACGGTGGGTGTTGGGGAGGACCAGTGGGACTGCCAGGGGTTTGGGATGGGGTTGGGGAGTTTTGGCAAGAGTGCAAGAGGAACAAGGATGTGACAACTTACAGCGCCGACGCGGACAGTCTGTCTCACGCCACCCTTGCCGTACCGGTCATAGACTTTTTTCGTGACGTCGTCATCGCCGGCCATGTCGACAATGACGCAGCCGCCCTGGCGGACGGGGAGCTGTGTGGCAATGTCCTGGTACGTGACGACGTGGTCGTACAGGTTCTTGAGCGTGCCCTGGACGAATGCCTTGTTGCGGGAGGAGGTCAGGCCAATGACTTCGGTGGTTGGCGCGAGCTGCTTGAGGCAGAAAGCGAGGCTGTATCCGGTCTTGGAGGACGCCGAGACGATGACAACGGTCTTTGTGGGGTGCGATCCGGCGACGGAGAAGTTGTTCTTGACGGCGAGGTAGTCAGCGAGGAGGAATCCCGTGACCCACAGTCCACGCAGCAACATGGCGTGGTCCTCGAGTTCGGGCGACGATGGGGTGGGCAGCGCGCGCTTGTCCACCCTGGAGTAGGTCAGGTACGCGAGGCGGTCGGCGGGCAAATCGTCCCTGCGCACCACGAACGACGCCTGGGTGGTTCGCTTGGGGTCGGGCACGAGCACGCAGTGTGACGCGCAGGGCCAGTATCCCCAGAGTCTTTCACCCTCTGCGACGAGCGGGGAGAGCGACTTGATGACGGTGCCGAACCCCCAGACGGGCATTGTTCCGTACTGCCCGGGCTTCTCGCCGGAGACGGGGAAGAAGTCGAAGTAGCGCAGGGAGCGGCCCGTCGCAAGGTAGGAAACGTTGTTTGACGTTACCCCGAACTTGTCGATACGCACCATTACTTCCAAGTTGGAGGTGAGGTTGGGCAACGGGAGCGCCGGTATTGGTAGCGTGGAACTCACGCTGGCCCTGTGTTATCGGTCCCAGGTTGAGAGGTCTGAGCTTGAATTTGCGCACATCCTCCTGCTCGAAGATTGCTAGTCATGGGGGGTGGGCAGACACATGCAGGCAGACAGTCAGCCGATTGCCAGCAGGATAACGCGCGGCGGATGCGCACCTTCCGTAACGACGACAGACATTTCCGGCGCGGGGGCAGAATGAGAAACTCTTTTGCGTGATGTGTCGGGTCGGGCGCAACAACCTCCGATCAAACCTCGCTCGGACAAATGAAAGTTACAAAACCAATTCCAAGCATTATTGATTTGAATTTTTTCATACATGAAAATCTCAGTTTTATATTCACGACGTATACGTCCTTCAAAAACACCTCTCACGCCGTCTTGATGTCGGCACTCGCGGTAGCCGCAGCAGGAGCAGCGCCGCCCGCCGTCGCCGTGTTGACCACTGCTCGGATGGCATCGCATTCCCACAACGGTGCGTAGGTCAGAACCACTACTAGCCCCAAAACCATCAGCAAAAGACTCACCGGTCACAGCGCTGGACGCCGCGTGGGCGGCAACTTCCTGCTGCACGGTCTGCAGGTCCTGCGCGACGCCGTCGGGGGTGGTGTGCTTGTTGGACGCCTTGATGACCTCCCACTAGTTTTACCGTAGTTGGTGGTAGTGGTTGGTTGTGTGGTTGTGGTGGAGGTTTAACGGGAAGAGATAGTGAGACGGGGGACGCGACAGGTCCATCACACAACACCACCCTTACCTGCTGCTGAATCGACTTTGCCGCCTCGGTCGACGCCAGCGCAGCGACCACACGCTGGACGCTCGTCGCGTTTACAGTCTTGCCCGCCGCGTGCTGGTCCTTGATCCAGCCTTCCAGGCGGCCGACGGCCTTGACTGTGGGGTGTTGGGGTGGAGGTAGAGGTGGACGGGTGGAGGGGTGGGGGTAGGTGGGAGGGTGGAGGGGGTATAAGAATATACAAGGAGGTCAACTGGATTGAGGGTGATATTCCCCACACGAAAACCACCGACTCACCCGTCGCGTCCGTCGCAATCACCGTCAGATCCGCCGACAACTTCTTCGCGTCCTTCTGCATGTCCTTAGCCTGCCCAGAGTATCCGTACTGTTGCGCGACGGTACTCGCCTGTGCCGCGAGCGCATTGGCCTGGGTCACGGCGGCCTGGCGCGCGGTCTCGATGTGCATCTGTGCCGTCTCGGGGAGGGCGGCCACGGCGGCGGTCGTGGCGGATTGGGCGGTAGCGAGCGCGCCCTGCACTGTGGATTGCACGGTGGATTGCACGGTGGCGACGGTCGCCGAGACGTGCGGTTTTGCGATTTCGGCGGCCCGTGTCGCGGAGGCTTGTGCGCCCGAGGTCAGGGTGGTAGTGGCGGTTTTGACGTTGCTGGCGGCCTGGGTGGCGGATTCCTTGACAGTGGTTGTGGTGCCCAGGACGGTGTCAGCAGCCTTTTTGGTCGTATGAGATGTGTTAAGCGTGGTTTTTACGTGTGTGAGAGATTGACGCGGTGAATATACGGGTGCCCCGTCTCCCCATCGAACCTTGGCGGAACCACTCTCACCATCTTCAACTTGGACTGGTCCACCGACGAGATGGCCAGCTGGGCCGCGGTATTCAGCTGGGTCTGCAATCCCGTCGCCGTTGCCAATTCCACGGACGCGTCAATGTGCCATCAGGACAGATTAAGGTGCAAGTTGTCAGTCACATTGTTGTCAGGTTGTCGCCACGAGCGAGCCGCAATCAAAAGGAGTCAACGTACCGCAACGTCCGTGGCGGTCTTCTTGAGCAGGTCGATCTGCTCCTGCTTGAACACGTTGCTGCCCTGGATCAGACTGCCGACCTGTTTCAACCAAACCACTGTCAACAACAGCCCGCCACCCCCACCCCGCCCACGTCGCAGGATCAACCGCGCACCTGGCTGTAGACGTAAGTCAGCAGCGAGTCGTCCTTTGTCTTGGATGCCTTCCTGACCTCCTCCTTGACGGTCGAGTCGAGCTGGGCGATGTGCTCTTCGGGTTTCGATGGCGCGGACATTGCGTGGGGAATGGGTGGTGGAAACGGGTAGTGTGTTGTGATGGGGAAAGTGGCAGTAGTTTATGGGTTGCGGTTTGCTTGGCTCCGTCCCGAAGAAGCCGGAGCGGCTCAATTTGACTACGGAAGCCCTTCCGTCATCATCACACATGTGAAAGTGATTCATCCGAATGTCACATGTCAGCTACGTTTCATATCGAGCAGATTCTATAAAAAGCCCCAAAACATGTCCCAAGTCCGATATATCGACACCAACCCCATCGCGCCTGGTACAATGGTGAAACCAACTTTATTTCAGTCGCTACTTCTGGACTTGATAGAATTCATTAAACTTACTGACACACAAAACGTAAGAGAGCGTCCCATTCACATCATCTTCACGCAAACTTATGTAATATCAGCATAAACATAACATCCCTCACACTGCCGTCCACCCACACACTCCGCGTCATCACGTGCTCCATTCTCGACGCCCGGGCCAAAGACCCAGCAAAATTTGTCACTTATTGCCCTCATTGTGGTGACCTCGCAAACAATACACGTGCTCTCGGCACCCACACGAAGGCAGATGTCGCCGCCGCATCCCCCAGGGACCCACGAAACCTCCGTTAGAGCGGAACCGCATGGTTTGTCGCCGATGTAAAACACGAGCGAGGCGCCTGAGCGGGTGACCTCTGCCGTAGCGTTCCATCCGAAAACATCGTACATCCCCATCCCACTAAGTGCGCCGTTAATTGATCCGGCACCACCCCGTGCTGCAAAGTGAGCACGCGACGTCCGACGAGCAGCACCGTGTGTCAGGTCCGTGCCACTGCCATCGGGCATAATTTCTGGGTGCGGGAGTGACACCGTCACTTCATACACTGCAATCTCGTCTGATGATTGCAACGACGCCGACGCGGCATAATCGGGAAGAATCTCCCACGTCGTATGCCGAAGTATCTTTCCACCTGGACCAGTAACGTTCCACATTAGCGTGGGGATGTAAGGGGCCCGTGGTGAAGTCGGGTTGGCGGAGTTTTTAAAATCCGGGTAGAATCGATCTCCGTCCTCGTCCTCGTAGTACGATCCAATGTACCCATCAAGCGTCACGTTGTGCTTCACGCGAGCACAGAGTGCGACGTGTGCGTGGGTGGATAGAAGCGCAAGTGCGAGGAAGAGGACGCTGATGACGGCGATTGATTTGGAGCGCGGTGAGCAAGTGCGGTGCGCGACCATGTCAGTTGAGGAGCGGTGTTGTCGACGGCCTTGCAGTGGCTCAAGTGACCGGCAGAAAGTCTTGAAGTTTTGGCACGTGGCGACGTGGTGACGTGGCACTTTGAATTGCATGAGGAGGGGATCGGCTGAATGACGCACATTCCCTACAATTCTTGAACCCTTGGATAGAGTCACTTCGAAGAACGAAAAATCAACGCCAAACTCATTGACGCGGTGGAGGACGGCCGGGAGGCGGTCGGCGGGCGGCGGGTGTGAAGAGGGTGATTCAGGACCGGGCGAGGTCCGGACCCGATGTATGATGCGCCTTCCCATGCGGTGGAAACTGACGTTGTGCACGCTGACCGCTCGCCAGTGAGAGAGATCGCTCCTTCTGGGAAGGTCCCGGTGGAGTTGCGGGGTGCTGTGGAGCGTTGTGCTGGCGGTGCTAACTGATATGGCGCCAGGCAGCATGTATTCCATGTACGGAGAGGAGGCTGGTGTTTGGGAGACGGTAGGCCTTGTATGATTTGGTGAACGTTTGCGGTGAAACATCAGGCTGGGCTGATGAGTTGATGGGGGCATGCCAAGGACACTAGTCGATGCATTAAATTATCGGCTGTGACCATTATTGACTTTATTCGCAAATCAAAACTGACTGAAGAAGGGAAATGAACTGTTTCGCCGAGGTGGGAGATTGAGGCGACTGCCAAGGCGACTCAGTCCTCGCCAAAGACATTGAGACATGGCTGCAGCTCCGCAGAGCGCGCATGAGCGCTGCTTACTGTTGAAAATCCCCCCAAGACGTTCTCCTCGACATTTCCAAGCAGTGGATCAACCGTCCTCTCGGTCTGCCTACCAAAGCTCTCAAGAGGCAGCTCTACATCCTTTTAGGGACCCAGCGACTGTCGCAGCGCGTGCGATCAGTTTTCAACGAAAGAAAAAGAGACGGAAGAGTGAAATCAATTTCAACGCGGTCTCACTGGCGATACGCAGTGAGATTGTGAGGACTTTCAGGACTTCAAAGGCAATCGCGTCGCTCGCGAGGCGCTGAAGCACCCGGACTCCCGCAAATCAGTTTTCGACATGTCCAAAAGGACTCCTGACATTATACTACGAAATGTTTCAATGCGACGCAGGGGAAGCGTTGGGTCTCCTCATGGACCATAATTTGATTCCTGCTCAATTTGAGATACGTACGGTACAGAAGCCGTCAGAGACCTCGCCCCGAACATCGTGGCTTCAAATATTTGACGCAATTGATGATGCAGTAGATCGCGGCACTGGTTCAATCGTCGAGGCACTCTTTAGGCGTCGCTGGAAACTTGACGGGCGAAACGAGAACCAGATTCTAAGGTTTGCCGTCCGACAGGACGACATGAGACTGCTGAAAGTGGTGATAGAACTTGGCGGAATTTCCTTTACGGGTGGAGAATTGGCCCACGTATCGAGGAACACGTCTCAGATAGCACCACGTTGGCAATAACGGAGTACTTGGTATCATATGGTGCAAACATAAAACGCCCTTTTTACTGGCCACGTGTGGCTCGTATGTGGCCCGTGAATCGTGCTTGGAGGGCGGACACGGCGATGTTTCTTCTGCAGCACGGGGCTGACGTCAATGCCCGTGATTCCAAAGGCATAGTAGCTTTATTTTTTGCAATGTATAAATGTGTCGAGTTTCCAAACAGTGAGAACATTGTCCGGCAGCTTCTTCAGGCCGGTGCAAATGTTCATGTTCAAGCAGAGGATAAGAGAACTCCTCTGCATGCTCTCGTGGCTTTTGGGTGGGATTCATATGGACAAAAGATTGGATGAATTGTTGCATTAATCCTCATAGATACTGGTGCAGATGTCAATATGCCGGACTCAAAGGGGATGACCCCATTACACTATGCAGCCGCGCAGAGAACTCCATCAAAGTCCGTTGTTGAAGTGTTACTTGATGCTGGAGCAGATGCCAGTATTGCGAACTCAAACGGGATGACCTCATAACACCACGCAGCCGCAAACAGCGCCCCATCAAAGCCTGTTGTTGAAGTGTTGCTTGCAAACATGAGCAACCCAAATGCCGTTGACTCCAACAACTGTACACCCGTGTTTTTGGCCTCATTGTGCTGCTGCAATTTTGAGGAAACGTTGGAAGTTGTAAAACTCCTCGATTCCGGCGGACATGTGAATCCAGGTCCACGGGTCCGCCCGCCACTTGTAGGCGCAGTCACGGCACACAACAGGATGGTTGTTGAGCGGTTGCGAGCGGGGCGTCAGTGAGCGCCGTAGATCCAGAGCTCGGATGGACAGCTCTCTCTGCGGCGCTCCGAACGACAATTGCACCCTTTTACTATGAGGATCGGGATGCAATAGTGGAGATTTTGATCCGTAGAATGATTTCCGTCGTGCTGTTACAAGATTTGGGTACGCTTCTGAATCGAAGAGGTCGTCGACGCGGACCCAGAAGACCCAAAATTAAAAGCGAGAAGGGCAATAACCCATAGAAGCGAGAGAAGTTCGGAAAGATTGAACACGCCGGGATAAGAGGTCACAACGACAAGAAGGGATAAAACGCGACAAAGATTCGGGGATCGTCGGATCTGGCGCCATTACACTTTTGAATAAATTCAATTGTGATCAAAATCGAGCGAACTCACACCGATGCCGATCGCTGCTCCAACCCCGATCCATCCATAGAACACAAGAAGTGCCGTCCGCGAGCTATTTTTTGCCTTCGGATACACATTCTCTATGCACCAGTCAGCGTAGCAAGGGAGTTCCATGAGAGCATTTCCGAGAATTACTCCAGCAAAGTCTGATTCGATACGACGCAATAGAATAAAATACAAGGATGACAACGAAGAAATGACCGTCTTACATGCGAATACGGTGGCCCGGCCGACAAGGACAGTTCCTGAAGTTAACTTAACCATCGATCGCAGACTGTTCGGTTTCGAGATCCAAGTGCAGTGGGAATCACGCTAGCTTGACCGCCAAAATCCCTCAGCTAGCACCGGTGTCTAGCCCCACCGATTAACACAAATACATGTTGGTGCTTCGCTGTGGTTCACCGAAAAGGTACCCTTTGCTACCTCAGGGCACCGCTTGTCGCTCCCATTCTCCATCAGCGAACGGAGTCGCCAACAAGCGCAAAGAAAACGTTCCACGGAAGTGCGTAAGAGAAGCTTGACAGATCTTTCCACCGAAGCTGCCATTCCATATACGTAGATTGATTCGCACCCGATCTTCGAATTTCACATGTACTCCAAAACTATCATCTTTCGACGAGGACGAAGAAGGGACCAAACAATGCAACATTCCATACGGAATGTGTTAGCAGACTTACGTAAATGACTAATCACACAGATGAACCTGCCACACAAGTCTCCACGAGAAGAGACCTCGAATATTTAATATTGTTTAATTGTTTACCAACCGCGCCCTCCATCATCCTCCCGACCCATGCTCTCTGCTCCTCCTCCCACTTCTTGACCAGAACTCACCCCAGAAGCCCTGTTCCTGCTTTCTGTTTACCGTTGCGCTGAACAGCAAGGCCTGCGATGCCGCGAGCCCTAAGTTGACGTGCTTCTCCACCAGTATCACAGTCTCGACGAGCTCGGGGGGTCCAATATCGTTTGTGCGTCCCCTTACACAACCAACGGTTACACAACCAACGCTTTACAAATATAACATATTGGGTTCCAAACGCACATCGCGTACGATCACGATACCGCTGAAATGGTGGCTCTACATTGCTGATTTTGGAGTATCAAAAACAAGGGGACGCTCCCTAAATTTTCGAAACGAAATGTGTTAAGACTTTGATTTTCTAAAATTATTTTTCGTGTTCACTACAGAATATCTTCCAGAACATACAAAAAGTCAAGTCGAGAGCATGCATAGAATATTACAGGTGGAATACTTTGGGCGTAAGCTTACACCTAAAACATTGATGTTTATGTCTATGATTTGAGCAGTATCGTGTTCGCCAGAAGTCCACGATGCTCACCAAATTCATCCCATAATCGTGAACCTCAATCTCGATTTGATATTTGAACCAGCGATTGGGTCCAATTGACAACCTTCGAACCGTCCGCACTTCGAAATGCGGTAGACCTTCGGTTCATGATGTGATACATGGCTTCGTCAACATTTCCATGAAAGCGCTCGCATGCGAGATGCCACGCTACAACCGCTGCAGATCGTTGCCGACCAGCACCACAGTGAACAAGAACCGTCCTCCCCTCCGTCTTTTCCTTGCGGAGAATCGCACTCGCCTCTTCCAGTATCGACGTAAATTGTTCAATCTGCGCAGGTGTTGGCTGAGGGTCATCTTCAATGTTGAACTCCACGTGCCGAATTGTAGATGGTAGATTCTGGGGAGTGACTTCGGGCTCACAAATAGAAATAACCGTGTCGATGTGGTTTGCATCGAGGAAGTCGATGTTGGAAGCGTCCCTGCATCCACCGAGCCAAAGGCCTTTGACGATTTGAGACATCGTAATTCAAAATGTGGATATGTGTTCTGGCATCGCAGGAAAACATATCTGCTCTTTTTTGGGTCTAACCCCAGCTCCTTTTCTACCCTTTCCACGGCACCAAGAGCCACACGCGACCAGGTCGCTCGCCTGATCAAGATTTCCTATAGCACAAAGGCTCGCTCGTCTTTTGATACATAGGTTTCCAACATGCTCCTCGAGCGAACGCAACGGGTTACCTCTGCAGGGGAAGTTGACCGCGAGGAGAACAGCGATCGAATGAACAAATTAGCACACATGTATTTTCATCTGAAATGACGCTCACACCCTCTACAACAACGTCTACAATACCCGCATATTGGGGAGACCATGTTACCACATATACAATAACACTTATCTGGTGTATTCGTTTTTTTTCGTCAGTCTCTTGTCTTCCAGCATTCTTCTGTGCTCTTCTTGCATTTTTCTATCTTCTTCCATGGCTCTTCTCTTCTCCTCCTCCTTGGTAAGAAGTTCACTATATTCCGACAATAATATAGGTCGAAGTATATTCAATGAACGTTGTGTCAATGCGCGATTTTGAGATATCACCCTTCGAAATGATTGCATTTGCTCGAGGTGATGAACTGAAATTGTTTGTTCCAATGATAAGCACTTCTTTATAATGTCGTCTTTCCGATTGCTTCATGTTTTAACATCTCTCGCTTTTCCATATTCTGCACTTCATTCCATTGCACAATCAATGAAATCTCTTTCAGAAAAACGTTCCCAATATCTTTTTGCTCATCCTTCCACTGATTCAATGTTTTATGCAACAAAATTGCAACTTGGGATGTGGCCTTCAACGTGAATGCGTGGTAAAGCAATGGTAAATTCTTCATGCCTGCTTGCATTTACGATATTCCCTATCTCATAGCTCCGAATGGTTTGTTCAGTCAAGCAATCCACACATGATCGAACAGAGAACTGCCAATAAATTTTGTAAGCTGTCTTTTTTTTTTGACATATCTCGCATTTGTTCCCTGCCATCAGGTGGATGAACCTCATTGGCGTCATATTTGATGGAATTATGAATGTGGGCCGGGGAAGTGCGGATCCCATTCACGGTGTGACACCCCTTGTCCCTCACGTCCATGCTCTTCATCATTGCCTCGAGTAAAGCATTAATTCATCATTTTACAGGTAATGAAATTTTATCGTGGTTAGTGCAACGTGCATGTGTCAAAATGCCGTTAGGAAGTAACGCACGAATGTAATACGAGTCCCACAGGAGTTCTTTCAGTCACCCGTAACGTTCGAATTCCACCTTCAATTCTTCTTGAATAGACCTTCTCCAAGAGACAGGCACCAAAAACCTGGCACGATATCCCATGCACAGACCACACCCACCCACCACCACTTCACCTCCCCTTTCCCCTCTCTTCCCGCCCCGCCCCCCGCCCTCTCCATGCGCTTAACCCCAGAACTCGTAACCTCGGCCCCGCAAGGCCTCAACGCCGTCCGCGACAGGGAACTTGTACTGCGAGGTGCGTTCTGTGTTGGGTCTGTTTCGGGATCCTGCCCGGGATCTGACACCCTCTGTGTTTTTTTCGTTGTGTTGGATCGCGGGTGTACTACGTGGATTGATATGGGACTGCGCGGGTGGGATTCGGCGTGGAATGGAATTGGGGCATTGGGGATTGGGTACGCGACGATTGCGGACCCATGCTGGACGTGCCGCTCGCAGGGCTGAAAATACCCCGGATAGAGAACCTCGCTGTTGCAAAGGTGTGTTTCCCGTCGCGCGTCAGTTGCGTTTCGCATGTGGTGTCAACCGTCCACCTGCCACCTCGGGGACCGCACCGCGCACGGTCGAACGGAATGCAGGACCAGTACTCCTCGATTGACCTCACCGACAACGACATCCGGCGACTCGAAAACCTCCCTCCCTCGCATCACCTCACCACGCTGCTGCTGGCGTCGAACCGGATTCACAAGATCGAGCCTGACCTGGCCAAGTACGCGCCGAACCTGGAGTCGCTCGTGCTGACCAACAATGCGATTTCGGAGCTGGGCGATCTGGACCCGCTCGGCAACCTGGCCAAGCTGCGGTACTTGAGTCTGGTGGAGAACCCCGTACAGGGAAAGAAGCATTACAGGAGCTATGTGATCGCGAGGTGTCCAAGTGTGAGGGTGCTGGATTTCAGGAGGGTCAAGATGGCGGTGCGTGTTTGTGTGTGTGTGGGGGGGGGGGGGGCTCGCGTCTGTCTGTGAGAGCCAAATGTGCTGGCGATGTTGCTTTGCTTCGACTCTGGGGACTTTGCTTCTCGTGTCGGTTTCGGTGGCGAATGACTTTTTGGACGCTTATGATGCGGCAACACGTCTTGGTCTCTTATCTCGTGCCACCTCTCGCCATATGACTCCCTACCACACCTCACCAACCTGTGACTTATCCAACCGACACACACACCCAACTACGCCCCAACCCAACTACGCCAATGCTACACCCACGCACGCACCAGGAACGCGCCGCGGCCACAAAACTGTTCTCTGGCACGGCGGGCAAAGACCTGTACGCAACGCTTTCGGCGCAAAAGGCCAAGACGTTCGACGTGGGTGAAGGGCCCGGAGGCGCGGAGAGTCGGGAAAAGAAGGAGATGCGGGCGTTTCAGGGTGCGTTTGGGGTGGTGTTTGGGGGGTTTGTTGGAGGATGGCTGATGTGGTTTTGAGTTCCTGATTGCTGACGTTCTACTTCACCACCCGTTTCACACTGGGGACGACAATCAAAATCCCGACCCACATCCACCGATGCTCCACCATCTTACTGTTCTTCATCTTAGCACCGACACCCGCGGAATCAGCGGCGATCCGGACTGCACTGGCGTCTGCCAAGACGCTCGACGAGATGCGACAGATCGAGGCGCAGCTGCGGAAGGGGGACGTTGCGGGAGTTGGGGGAGCCGGGAAGGGCGGTGCAGGAGGGGGAGGGGGTCCGGAGGTGGGTGTGAGAGCGAAGTGGTGGATGGTGGGTGGAAAACTGACGTTACCTTGTTGTGGTCGACTTCGACACCGGTCCTGGATTTGGAATGCGAACGTCATGTGACGTGTCTATGACTAGATTGATGAGGTGGAAATGGACACTGAAGACTAAGCACGGGTGGTGCGACGGGGTGGAAGGGTGGTGATAATGGGGCTTGCAGTGAATGTGGAATAGGAGAACCAGGAATTTTGCGATGAGACGAAGCCGATGAGATGTGCGCATTCATGTAAAAAAAACCAAAAACAAATGCCTCGAGTGGGACTCCGAGAGGTGACCACGGCCCCGTGTGTTGACACAAACGGACACACGCACAAGAAGAGCGACGATGGCGCGTAAGGTGGAGCCGCAGCAGAGGTGAGGGCGAAGGAGAAAAAAAGAAGGATTGGGCCGGAAGCGTGGAGGATTAGGGAGATGGGGTGAATGGGGTGATTAGCGCGAGAGGGAGGAGACACTCATGAATTGATTGCACGCACGCGCAGGCTGCGAGAATTCGAGCACATCGTGTTCACGGGACGGACGGGCGACGGTGGGAGGGAGATCGACTTCGAGACGTTCCGGAGACAGTGCTTCGCCGGTGAGTGTGAAGGGGGGAGGGGCGAGGGACGGCAGTATGAGGGTAGGGGGAGAGATTCGAGAGTCAAAATGATAGGGGGAGCAGGATTGAGCGTGGGAGGGGAGAGAAGGGACAGGTATGCACGTGATCTCGAAGGTGACACAAACATCACGTCCACTAGGCATCCCAGACACGCCCGCGTCCGTGCGCGACGCATGCTGGAAGGTATGTTCCACACAATCTACCTCCCTTTTCTCTCCTCTCCCCTCCCCAACTCCGACTCCCCTCCCAGATCCTCCTCAACTACACGCCGTGGGCTGACCGCGCGTCTTGGCCCTCCTCACTCACGACCCTGCGATCCACGTACTACTCGTACGTGCGGGACCTTTCTGACCCGCCGCTGTCGCCCCCAGACTCCCCCACCACAACGACACTGGAGGACCCCAATGCCGCACTTTTGCAGCAGATATACTCGGACGTCCGACGCACCCTGCCCGACATGGCATTCTTTCAACTCCCCGTGCCCGCCCAGTGGGGCTCCAGGTCGCCGCTGTTTCCCGTACCTCCTACCAACTCTGACGCGACAGTCTCCCCCTCGTCGTCGACGACGTCCCTCCCCACCCTGACTCCCCCGACCGACACCCGCGCGTCCTACCCAGACATACCAAACCCTTTCCTTCTCTACGCACGAATCGCACATCTGTATGCCGCCGAAGTGCCGCCCGTTGACCTCCCTGGCACTCCTCTTCATTCCACCAGCTCCTCTTCGTCTCCTCCAACAACCGAATCCGCGACGACAACCGCTCCACACACCCACGCCGACTCACTCCTACGTATTCTGTACCTCTTTGCGAGGCTCAACCCGGGCGTCGGGTACGTCCAGGGCATGAACGAGGTGCTCGCCCCGCTGTATTATGTTTCTGCGCACGGGGCTGATGCTGGTGCGTTTTGTGGTTATTATTGTATTATGTTTACCTAACACACTCATGCACCCTCCACCTCACCAGCCCACGCCGAACCCGACTCCTTCTTTCTCCTCACCTCCCTCCTCTCCCAATTCCACGACCACTTTCTCCGCTCGCTGGACAATATCGGCCGCTCCGCGCGCTCTTCCGCCGTCCAGTCCGCCAAAGGTTCTGGAAGAGGCTCCAGGGAGGCCTCCGGGGGGAAGATCGAGCTCAAGGACGCGCAGGGGGGAGACGGGGACGCTTCTGTTCCTACGGGGGCTTCAGGAGACGACGCCGCACCTGCACCCGCCACTGCCCCAACAGACCCGGACGCACCCACAGACCCGCTCGCCAACCCCCCACCGGCACCCCCGCCGCCACGCACCCCACCGCCGCCGCGCAAACGCGTCAACGCAATTGAGATGATTGAGGCCGTCATGGAAGGCGAAGTTGGGAGTCCCGTCGATGAGACTCCCTCTGCTGTTGATGCGGCCACCGACGCTTCCGCACCCGAACAGCCACCCACCGCTGAAATCCACATCCCTCCGCGCACAGTCTCTCGCCCGCAGCGGCCGCATAAGCGCCGCATTGTGGGGGCGGGTGGCGTGAGTCATAGTATGGGACGGGCGTGGTTGAGGTTGAGGGAAAGGGATGGCGAGTTGTGGAGGGATTTGGTGGGTGCTAGGTGACGCTTTCGCGGGGCTCCACCGTCCCCACGCCAACCGACCTCCCATGTAGACAACGAAATCCCTGCACCCCATTTTCTTCTTGTTCCGGTGGCTGACGGTGCTTATGACACAAGAGTTTCCCCTGCCGGAGGTGCTTAGGGTGTGGGATACGGTGTTGGCGGATATTGCGGTGAGTGGGAGTTGTTGATGGAAGGGGCTATCATGTTGGGCGCTCATCACTTTCTCCTCCTCGGCACACTACTCCTCCCTCGTACCAACCAACGAAAACACACACACAACAGCTCGACGTGTGCGGTTCTGGCCCTCCCAAAGTTGAACCGGGCGGCATCGTCGAGTGGGAGAAGCGGGAGCGGCGCGACGTCACGTGGCGGTGGGACTGGCTGGTGGAGTTGGCGGTGGCGATGATTGTGTGAGTGGTGTGACTGGTGGGGGTGGTGTTGGGATCTGGTCAACTGAATGACCTTACCTACCTCACTATTTGCCTGGACGCCGAACCCCAATCAACCTACTCTTCGTCATCTGGAACCCCGCCACCTTTGGGACGCCTCAGCTCCGTCCGTGCCCCTCTCCTGGACTCAACCTTCTCCGACTGCCTCAAACTGCTCCAAAACTACCCCCACGACCTCGTCCCGCTCGACCTAGTCCTTGCGCGGGCGTACGCCAATTACGACGTGGCCGTCGGACGTGGACTGGCGGGGCCCGACCGGTACCGACGCCCCGGGGATGGGTGGGACGACGCATGGGACGAGGAGGAGGACGAAGAAGAAGACGAAGGTGTGGATGTGGTCGGCGTATGGGTGCGCCAGGCGGGGGAGATGTTGCGCCGGTCTGTCTCTGGGCGAGGTAGGACTGGTGGAGCTAGTGAGGTTGGGGCGAGGAATGGAGCGGCACAGGATGACGAGGAAGACGGTGACGCAGACAAGCCGTCGCCCGTTGCGCAGCTGTCGCAGCAGACCAGCTTGGTGTTCCAGGGGTGGTGGAAATCGGTCAATGCGGCGGCGCAGGGAGTAGTACACGAGCTGGACGAGGCGGTCGCGGAGGGGCGGAAGGAGGGCGCTGTGGACCCCGAGAGCGAAAGTAATCGCGAGAAAGGGGAAGACGAAAGCGAGGGGGAGGCTAAGGAGACAGGCGCTGCGCAGGCGACAGCGGGAACAGGAACGGGAACGGGAACGGTGCCAGGGACAACGATTCAGGAATCGTTCAGGCGGCTGTGGAGCGGGCGAGCGTCAGTTAGCAAAGGGTCTGCAGGGAAAGACGGTGACGGCGCCGGTGCCGTAGGGGAGCACAAGGAGGGGTCTGAGCACAAGGACGGACCCGCCGCGGCTGGGACGGATGGCAAGAGTGCTGCGACGGGAACAACGACGACAACGACGGCCGCGTCAGCATTTTCGGCCTTTTTTCGCCCGCGGGGAGCAACACTTGAAAGGGCACCCGAAAACGCATCGAATCCGTTTCTTGCCATGGCGACTGCGCCGCACCGAGCACCTGCCACTACTTCTGCGTCTGCACCAGCCCCCACCCCGCCCGCCCCCGCCGTGCCGCCGAAAACGAGCGTGGACGTTGCGCCGATCGTGACATCGGTGTCGACATCGCTGCAGGGCGTGTGGCGGATGCTTGGCGGTGTGTCGACTACTGGCAAGCCTGGGTCAACTGTGCTGTTTGATGCCGACGCGGCGATGCAGGCGCACGAGGAGGCACACGGGCGAGTTGCTGCCAGCGCAGCAGCCGGGGCAAAGGACCGTGCCGCGTCACCTCAGCCCAAGGGCCAGCACGCCGCGACGTTACCCGCGAACGGCGACTTGACGGACGGCGAGGCGTGGGAAGGTGGGGATCTCGACATGGACGATCTTGACGCGTGGTTGGAAAAGCTTGGGTCGGGCACGACGACACCTACCGCTAAGGGGTCGAAGGGACCTAGTCGGTCAGTAACGGGGACGGGTCTGGACGCTGTTGGTGTGGAAGAAGGCGGTGATGTGCATGATGACGAGGGGGTGAGTGAGGGCGAGGATGTGGGAAATGTGACGGACGAGATTGAGAAGTTGTTGTCCGGGGGTAAGTCAAAGGCGTGAAGGTATGACTTGTTGCAATAATTCGTGTTGTGAAATACAAAGGCTGAGAATTTATGCTCCCAACGTCACTGCACTTCAGTGCAAGAACCGAATTAAAAAATGCGAGGAGTTTCTACTTTGATAATGTCTTTCCCACCCATCCTATCCCACCTGTTCCTATCATGTTTCGGTACACCTTCCGCCCCAGTTCCTCAGTTCGTGCTAACGCTCGCAGTTTGCTGCGCCTTTTCCCTTTTTCGCTCGTGGAAAGCAATCCACCATTCCCTGCATTCGTCAAATGTGATGTCACCGAGCTGACAGAACTGCTTGAATTTGGTTGGCCACCTCGCCCACGACATCCCATTTTCACATTCCAGTGGGCATGCGAAGCCGGGTGGGGGATTTGGAGGTGGTGCTGGACACCAACTGGGGAATTCTGCCCTCCGTTGAAAAAGCTCCCATTTCCTTGCCAACTCCGTAGCCCGAATTTCCAGGAGAAGCCCGTGCCACGCGCCATTCATCTGTCTCATTTGGAATTCATCCCGCGTATGCTCCAAAATGGTGACAATTTGCATAACCGCATTGTCGAAAGCAGTGGGATTGAGGCGGGGGCTGCACACAGAGTCTGTGAACTCTTTCTCCAGCCAATGTGACGCAAACCGCTCGACCGCCACTTCCCATGCTAACAAGTAATAAAAAAGGGTCTCGGAAACCCGACTTCTCCAATGTGATGACCGGATCTCCTCTGTGAGTATTCCCGTACTCAAGGCGATGTCAGAAGCTCTCACTGAGAAGGCCTCGTCATCTTCGTCGCAAAACATGAATGATGTGGTGGTGCCGCAAAGTAGGCACTGGTTGAAGTTGATCCGGCGTTCGAAGACGCCATTGCAGTGGCGCATCACTGACAAGGACAGGTCAAGCGAGCATTCGTTCTTGTGGGAGAGGTCTGCCACCTCTCACACGGTGATTTCGCGCGGCTCTTGTGCAACAACAACTTTCAGTTGTGTGTGCCGATAGAATTTGATGTTGTTGGCAATTTTGAGTAGCTTCTGCAGCGTGGGCTTTCCGGGGAGGAACGCCAGCCACAGAATCTCAAGCGGAAGCTTGTCCGCGGTGAGAGAGAATCTTGTCGTGGTGGACGCCTCCCCATCACGGCCCACACCACTGGTTGGCGGCGGGTCCTGGAGCTGGAGGGGGAGTCCAGGCTGCGTATGCTTGCTTTTGCGCTTCCCCATGGTGTTGACGAAAGTAAGTTGTAACTTGGAAAGGAAGGTTTGAAAACGGGCGTCTCCGTTTCTCAACAGATCCCCTTACCTCTTCTTCTCCTTCGATATTCCTCATCTACGCATGATAATCGCTGTTCAACACCGCCTCCATGCGAAACCTGGTGGGTCTGGCGTTTGCTGTTGAGTTGCAGCGATACCTGTACGCTCACATTCCCTGATGCCTATTGCGAACCCCAGCCCTCTCTTGCGTTTATGACACGGACCGCACCGTTTCGTCCTCTGAGCATCTAACTTGGACTCGCATCCTCGGATTGGTGTCTTAAAGATTTGCAACGTAGATCAAACTCAACGCGAGCTGAGCGTACCGCTCCATTGCACGTTGTATCGCAAGAGCGGGAAACGGACCAGGCTTATGGGAGGTGTTAGAGAGCTCATAGCGAAGGCATCAAGTGAGTTCATGTCTCTTAGAACCCAAGTACAAGCTCATCGTGAACGCCTTCTCTCTCCCTACTCGCATTCTTCTCTAGCTATGTCTATGTTTACTTAGCTTCGCTACCCTCAGTGCGTCGCCGGAGGGGGTTGTGCGGCCAGCAACACCTCTCGAAAGAGACTCCTTCGGTCCACCGACACGACGCGCTGAAGGGCTTAATACACCACACCCGCACAGCCTTCTCTTTTGTCCAAATGTTTCTTTCTGAATTGTCTTTTTCCCTTCCTTGGCTTGCACCCTTTAAAGGGTTGATGCAAGTGTTGTCCCTATTTGACACAAAGATCCTAAAGTGGCACACAAGCTATTTTTGATTATTTTAGTTCCGGGTTAGTGTTGTATTTTGCTACGTTGGCACGGCGGCAGGCAACACATTCAGCGGGAAAGAGAGTAACAACGCCGGCGGTCTGAGCATTTTCATTGAACATGACAGAGTAATATCCCCTCTGGTTGAAGTGAATAAGAACTTGCGTGGAAAATTTGTATCCAGCAACGGGAAATCAAACTGTTTGGTTTGCTGCCGCACTGAGGTCGTCACGACCTCATGAAAGGCCTCTCCTCTGGCCTTTGTATGTTGCCTGCCAACGCAGACTCAAACGGTGGTCCCTGTACCATCCATGGGCACTAGAGCAGACTCTGCGGGATGAAGTGTTAGGATGCGGATGCAGTTCACTTTGCCCGAAGCCGAGCTCCCGCCTTCCCAAGGAGCATTCATTGCATGCATTCGAATAATTCGATTGAACTTTTCTGTTCAGTTTCCCTGCCAAGTCTCGGTTGATGAACCGCCACGAGGTCGCAACTCCGAGGTTCTCCTCAGGGCTTAGTAACATCGCTCGGGATAAGGACGATTGTACCGATTGTACCGAACCGAGAAATCCAAGTTAGACGCGATTTTCGGGACTTTTAAGTCGTGGAAATCATCCGAAAGAGATCAATCCGACCCTTTCTGTGCCTTGGACGCCAACTGAACACTCATAACCAAGCGGCGATTGCCATACCATTCTTTTGCACCCCATACACCCCTCGGACGAATCTGCATTCGCACTCGAAAAATCAACAGCAGGAATCATGTCTACCGCAAATTCATCGACACCCACAGGCAGCGCTCTTCAGTATCTTGTCGACACTTATTCGACCACCTTGGCCTTTGTCGTGGCCACCCTCTACCTGTTGCTCGGCATTGTATCAGCGGTGTCTGCTTGGAGGGATCGCAAAGTTGCTCTGAGAACTTATATTCTTCTCGCAGTGTTTACACTCAGTAAGTCATGCGTGCCAACTCCTCGCGAGACGACGCCACCTCACTTCTTTCATCCGGAACAGCGCGCGCAGTGACTTTTATACTCAGGGGTGTTCTTCCAAGTGCATTTAGTATCGCACTCTACGCCACCTACCAGACCATGCTCGCAGCCGCATTCATTATTTTGTTCGTTACCTTGTTACACATTCTTACGGAAGCGCTAAGCAGATTGGGAAGCGTCGCGGGAAGTGACTTCTCACTCGGTACCACTGAAATGAATCGGATAAAGAGAGGTGAGAACTCGCTCTGCACATTGTGCCAGATTTTAGGCACATAAGCTTACACCTCGTCACGGTTGCTGTTCCCCGCAGCTCACACAATTATTGTCATGGCATTCGTCGCGATGGGTGTCACTGCCGCTGTGAAGCTCTCGGACCCAACCACATCAGTGGACGACACCAACTTGGCCAAAATCCTGCGCAAGGTCGTCACCTATGGGCTCATCGTGCTCAACGTGGGGTACTTGGCTGCTTCCATCTATGGGCTGACACGCACGGTGCGTGTTGAGGATGGGCAACACGAGCTGGTGCCGAACCAACAGGATGCTGCGAAGGAGTCGCTATCGACCGAGGGCTCTCTTCCCTTGGGACCGAACATCCCAAAAATTAGAAGGGTGCGTCGTGCCGTGTTTCGCCGACTTAAATCGCCAGTTTCTCATTTTCAGCTTTTGGTCCCTCTAGGCTTTACTATTCGTCGTCCTCCCCACCAGTCTCGTGCTTCTTGTACGAATGGCTTACTCTGCGGCAGTACTGGACGCCAATCCGTACACTGACGCAATCTACCGAGAGCATACCTGGTACCCCCTCGTTGTCTTGCCAGGTGAGTCCTGAAAGTGCCGCAACAAAGTTCACACGAAAAGTAATGCTTCCTTCTGCCATAGAAATGATTGCACTTTTTCTGTTGAATCTTCCAATTGCCTTTGGATTTACACATTCGTGATTGGAGTGTAGCATGATAGATGACTGTCAGGGAGAGATAGAAAGTAGTAACGTTAGACTCACTCACTTGCACAAATTGTAACATTATTGACATATGCAAAACATTGTAAACCACACAGATGAGCGCGTCGTACATGCCATATTCGTTTCCAGTTGAATTGCGTGGTGATACGTAATATTTGCAACGGTCCCACTCAACAACAGAAAACAGATGACTGGAAGACTCGAGAGCACGACCACAGACACAAAATAGATTACGGTACGGTCTCCGGGTTGAAAAAAACATAATTGTATAAACAATCTATATTTCATCGTACGGAGAGCCAGTCTCCGCCTGCGATCCAGTCCAGCAGAGCGTTCAACTCCTTCCTACTGCTCACATACACATCTCCAAGCAGTCCCGACAGTACGGCGACCGCCGTTGTCGCAGTCAGCAGGCCAATAGCGTGCGTCACGGTGAGAGGTGGGGAGAATGTTGAGGGTGGTGCAAGGTAGACGTCGCGAGTCGTCTGTGCCTTCTCGCGCGAGGCGTCAAACGACGGCATTCCGCGGAATAATTCCCGATAGGCGATCCTGGCTCCCGATACTCCGTGGTACACACCCGCGAGTGCCAGTGTCAGGGATCCCAATGTGGCCGCGATGGGATAACGGTTCATAGCGAGGGAAACAAAGGAGTAAGAGATGAGGTCTGTTTCTCGGGATTTCCAGTAGAGCTGGGGGAGGTATCTGGAAAGCCTGTTCGTCAGTTTGAGTGAGGCGCATACATTCAGCAACATCATACGAACCGTAGGGCAAGAAAATGCGCCGATTTCAACACCACCAAGGACCATCCTGCGCTCCTCATCCAGTTCTTTTCGTCCACGATGTGAGATGGGCGCGCCTGCTTCACAACATCTTCACGCGAAGCGCCGGCTTTTAGCAACCCCTGTTCCGCCAGGTCATGCTCGTCCGGCAGTGTTTTTACGGCAGCGCCTGCGCTTCGTCGGTAAGCCTTGACGGATCCGGCCGCGACGTGGACGATTGGGCATACTCCGATCACGACCACTTCAAAGTTGGGATCTGTTTCACGCGGCATCAAGGTCCCATTCGACGCCGCGAGCTGGATTCGACTTGCCTCTGTAAAGCACCCTCAGCATTTCCATGACGTCGTTTGCCGTATCGACTGACACGATCACGGACGAAAGATTGAGAAGGTGCGGGAAGAGGAAGAGACCGTAGGCGCCTCCAGTGAGCGCTTGGATGACCGTGAGAGTGCGGTCAGAAAGGAAAGACTCCTTCGTGGGTGCATCGTCTTCGCCGCCGTGTGACATGTTTGGTTCTCTGGACGTGGCAGGCAACCGGCGGCTGCGGACTGCAGACTACAGGCAAGAACAAACTTTCAGCTTGTGCCAATTTTACAACTTTACAAAATCGAGATTGTGCATTGATATATCTAAGTCTCCACGTCTTGATGTACTACATAGCTTCTGTCGCTCCATGCGGCCTCCCATTGCCACTCTGCCCCCCATCGTTTCCCAAGACACCCTCTGGGGCGCTCCCTTGAATCACCGGCACACCGCCAGTCTCACCCACACCCACGATCAGATCCCCCTTGGAGTCTGACGAAACGACCACGGTCGGAGCCTTGAGCAAGGGGGCGGGCTTTTCGCTTCCCTTGGAGGACCGGCGGCGGCGGATGGAGCCAAAGAAGTTGGGACGGGAGGATGAGCTACCGGATAGCGACGTAGCGGGGGCGGAGGCGGCGGAGGAGGGGCTTACCGGGGAGGCGGCGTTGGGAGAGTTTGGGAGGGGGTCGGTTTTGCTGGAGTTCGTTCTGCTTGCTTGAGTCAGCTCTACGCCGTCTCCTTCATTCAGTCCCATTTGAGGGCCGCTGTCTGTGTTGCCATTCCGTACACTGGACGGCGTCGCGATGGGGGTCTTGCCACCGGCGTCGGCCAAGACAGTTGTCGCGGGTGGAGGAGCCGCGGTTGCGCCCGCTGCAAATTCATTAAGAGAAGACATGCTGCCGTCAGGGACATGAGGTGCCTGATACGATGATGAGGTTGGGTGCATACAAGATCAGGAGAAAGGTTGTCAGACAAGGTGTCACCACTTCATCCCCATCTCACACTCCCAAACCCTACTCACCGCAATCTCAACTGGAGCCGTCGTCGTCTGCATTGGCTTCGCATTCTTGAAATCAAATACCGTAAACTTCATTTCCATCTCCATCATCTCTTTGGACAGACCGTCTGTCGGGGCTCCTCCTGGCGCCACACTGGCCTGCGTTGAAATGTGCACACGCGCCATCAGCTGCGGGTTCGCCGGTGCACCGTCCCCACCCGCCGAGGCCGCCGCGCCCGGTGCGGCCGTCCCGGGACTAAGTGTCGCGGGCTTGTGCTTGCGCGGTTTGACCCGGAGAGGGTTGTCTTCGAGAAGGAGCTCTTCGAGCTCGTGCGAGGCGTCGAAGTTGCACGCGTTGGGCTGGTGGGTGGAAGGTGTGATTGGTTAGCATTCGCATGGACAAGTCCCTTGTCCGACCCGTCAAGGGGAAATCTCACATCAGGCACGAACGCCGGGTTGATTTCCTTCTTCAAAACCTTATCCCAATCTATGCTCGAAAAGAACGGATGTCTCTTGATCGCATCCAGCCCCCCGGCCTCTTTGCATCCCAGGCGCTTCATAATATCCCTCGTGAGGAACTGTGGTTGGAGTGGGTGTGGTAGTGAGGAAACACACGTAAATGAGACAAGGGAACACGTGGACGAAGTGAAGGATAGTACTCACCCCCTTCATGCAGTCGATGCACTCCGGTGAGAATTTGGACGCCTCGGGTGGTATTTCCAGCGTGTCCTGCATGATAGATTTCTGGAGAAGTTCGTTCGTCTTGCCGTGGAAGGGGCGCTTTTTGTGGTTGTGGTTGTGGTGGCAGAATCAATGTTGGATTGGAACCACCACACCCACACCGCAACCGAACCTCACCTTCTCAAACAACAACTCATACATCACGACCCCCAAACTCCACCAATCCACCGACTCGTTGTACCCCGCACGCTTCTCCTTTCCGCCGTCACTGGCCTTGCCTGTGGCGGCAGTGGCGGCGGTCGCGACACCGTCTTTCGTCTTGTCCCCAGCAGCAGTAGCGCCGGCAGTCTTGAGCGCCTCCGAGCTCCCCGTTGTGCCGGTCTTACCCTCTTTATCGCCTGACCCTGCCGCACGGGCGCTCGCCGGTGTTGCCGGGTCCTCGGCGCTCTCCTTCTCGGCCGCCCCAGCCCCCGCCTCGCCCTCGGCCTTCTTCTCCTTCTCGCGCTCCTTCTCCTTCCGCTTCTGCCTTTCCCGCTCGCGCTCCTTCTCCCGTTCCTGCGAGGCCACGAAGATTTCGGGCGCCATGTATGCCATGGACCCTGCTACGGCGGTGAGCGGACGTTCGGGACGAATTTTGACGGCGATGTTGAAGTCGGTCAAGTGCGCGTGGCCACCGGCGTCCAGGAGGACTGGGGTGGGTGGTTTCGGGATTTAAGGGGTGAAAGGGTGGAGCACGATGAGACAAGGACTGACACGCCTCATGCGAAACGACCAACTCGACCGCTTCACACTAGATTGATCGCCCCACTCAAGATCCGCTCTCTCCCGCTGTCAACGTGTCTCCTCAAACTACGTCTGCACACTGTCGCAACAGCCGCAAACTTTCATCTCATCACACTCAGCCAAATCGCCCACTCCTCATTTCCCGTCCCTCCGCTCAGCACATCCCCCCAAACGTACTGTTATCTGGCTTCAAATCCCTATGCACGATCTTCTTCTCGCCATGCAAGTAGCTCAACGCGAGCGCACACTCTGCCATGTACAATTTCACTGCCTCCTCCGAGAAATGCCCGGCGCGTTCAAGGTGGAACCGCATGTCACCGCCAAGCATTAGGTCGATCACCATGAAGAGGTTCTCGTCGTCTTGAAAGGCGTAGCGGAGGTTGCTAGCGGTTAGAGATGATGTGAGATGACGAACAGGGAAAGGTGGATGTCGCTGAGGTTTGGGTGGAGCATAACGCCATTCGTGCCTCACACGACTACATTCGCCTTCGCTGGCTTGGTCAAAAGGTATATCTCTTGGCGACGTATCCGATTCCCAAGTTCTCCAACGCCCGCATTCTCGCACCGACGTAAACTTTCCCCACCATGATCCACTCACCAAATAAACGGGTGGTTAATCTCCTCGAGCATCTTGCGCTCCTGGATGATGTTGTCGATGGCCTTCATCCCAATACACTGCTCCTTGTTGATGTACTTGAGGGCCCATATTTCTTTGGTCTGTTTGTGTTGGACAATGCGGACCTGGGGTGTGTTTGAAGGGATGGGGAGGGGAGAGTGGGAGGAGTTGTAGGGGACAGGAGAAGGTAAGCGTTGTGCACGATAGATGCAAAGGAGCGGAGCGGTCGTTGTGAAAGAAAAGAGATCCGTTTCGAGTCCAGGTGTGCAGTTGAGCATCAATCATGCGCTCGAATACTGCTCTCATGCAATTCGCCAATCACGGCATCCGTGTCGGAATGCTTTTATCCATGTAAATTTAACCATCCATATCACATTTAGATCTCCATTTGCGAATCGAAACGTGTCCGCGTGGGTCTCGTCCCCCCAATATACAAGTGAATGGGTGTCCAATTCCAATTGGGCACATGAAGTCAACGTTCCAAGTTCACCAATGTTTGTCATTTGAAGATGACTTGTTAATCGCGAATTCGCATGTGCAGTGGCCCGTTGTCGGAGGATGGGTATGTGATCCTCCCACAGCGATATGCAAGATCCACGGGTATCCGCGTCCGTGTACGCGACTGCCGTACTGTCTCTGACTCAAATGCAACTCGGATCGCGGTGTAGACACGAGCAGAGCCCCTCTCACGCGCGATCGGGGGAGAGATGGGAGGGAGGAGCGGGAGCAGTGGAGGGAGAGAGGGAGCAACACACCTTTCCAAACGCGCCCTTGCCAACGACTCTGAGCAGATTAAAGTGATTGAGCTCGACTGTGCGATTGGGGGATGGGGTTGGTGGGATGGGTGAGCGTGGATGGGCCCATGGTAGCGAGTACGGCAGCAGAGAGTCGCGCACCTTCCTGCGAGAAGTCGATTGGCTCCTCCTTGCAGCACGCGCCGCCCATGTGCTGTGTGCGCGAGTGCGGATGCGATTGGGGATTGGTGCGCGCGGGATCAAATGTCCGTGTGTGTTCGACTACTGTGGTCTCAGCTGTGTCTCATCAAAACAAAATGCCTTCTATCTCATGATTCTGCTGTACTCTTATCACAACTACCTTGCTTATATTCCTCGCCTCCCCATCTAGTTGTGCAGGACTCCAAATCCCCATGGCACTGACACACTCCCAACCCTACTGACTCCCACACCAACTCCTAATCAATTACACGTCGCTTCTTTTGTGCACGGGATTGTGCATTACTATGCGTGATGTTCCTCTAGCTGGCTTGACTCTTTGGAGTTCCACTTCGCACTGGATAAAATGGTGGAGATTACGCCACCATGACCATGTTATCTTTGGAGGAGCTTGAGGTCACCAGGTGACAATTTGCGAGAAAAAGCTATGAATGGGGGGTCGGTTGGCACGTGCCTTTTGGAAACCTGGGGTCGAGTGCCGATCACCACTACAGAACGAACAAAATGGAGGGAACTTCTTTTTGACCCATTCACGACAGAAGGTCCAAAAAGTGAGGAGCACCAAAACCATCTTGGGTAGAGCCATGAAAAGCCAACAAATTCCACTGAAGCAGTGATAGACCGAGGTTGTTCATTCGTAAAAAATGAAGTCATTATCCAGATTTACAAGGGAACATCTCTCAACTCCAAAAGTTCAACGCTTCCTGAAGTATTTTGTGCGACTCGACGCGTGGCTGATGATCAGCAATCGCAGTTATAAGAAGTTTACGTTTCACTGTGAATTCTGAACAGGGTGCTCCAAAATGGCAGAATGACAAGCTGACTTGAAGTGCCATGTTTGCAAAGAGAATGGCAGGGCTCTCAAATCGACGCGAGAATGAAAAGCGGATCTCCCACTTGACAAGACTCAAGACGAAGTCTCCGCAGTGGCTCGTCGTGCGGGCTGTTGGGAAACTCGAAAGTGGCGTCTTCCCAACATTTAGCAATCATAAGAAGCAGAATTCGGCGAAGGGTGAATGAAACGGGGACGCCAATGGAATAGGGCTGACGATGAAAAGAGGCGCTTCTGATTGTAAAACGACGATTATCGCCAATCACCAGAAGAGATTGCAACGGGGCCTCTTCCAATCAACAGAAAGCCGTCATTCCACCTTTGGTTTGCTTCGTGACTGAGCGACTGATCCAGCTGTGACGATTTACGTTGCATTCGCTGGGAGTAAAGAAAACCACATCGCTTCGTTTTGCTGATGGGCAAAAGCGTTGGTGCGGTATTCTTTACCCACCAGAGGATGGAAAACGAGACAGTTCCACAAGCAAGGACGGTCAGGTCAGGGTTGCGGATTTGCACGTTGGTTGAAGATAAGACCCCACCACCGGCTAAATAATATGTGGGCAACCCTCCACTCTCGAAAAATCCACAGTCATCTGGCGACACTCCAACTGCAAACGGCGTCGCCCGCTCCGGTACCGCATGTGTCGCTTCTTGTCCCGAGTCCCCGACCCGCTCCCTCGCCGGCAGTTGACTGACGGTCAGGACTCCTCCTCTCTGTTGAATCCCCCTTGTCGGTCTCGCTCCACTACTCCGAGTCGATACATATCCCGTTGCGATGCGGTAAATGCTGTCTGCCTTCAGGGTACGAGACCCAGTCGGTACAGGGCGGGGAGTCGCGCAGAGTCGCTGTAACCCTTCGATACCCATCATTTGCCACGCGAAAGCAAAGGAAATCCGCCTCTAAGTAGACGGCCACGCATCATCGCCCCTCGTGAGAGCATGGAGCGAGACGCATCGAGAATCAAGATCCCAAAACCCTTTTCATTCGCCGGCAAAGAGTGGGGGAGCTACATGGCGATTTTGGGTGGCTATAATTTGGTTCATTTCTAGGTGAGAATTGGTGATATCGTCAGCTTTAAGGGTCTGGGCCTATCTAACTTCGAAGGATCAGTTGGAGTGAGGGGTAGTTTCGAGGATCCTGGCATACTCCTAGTTCGCACTTCAATTTCACAAGGTATGTAGTGGTGTGTCATCTTATACTCGACCGATCTAGTGGAGGGTCCTTTGCAGAAATCGCGAATATGTGGCCATCCGGAACTCGAAAGCATCCCGATTTACATACTATCCACTTGGTGAGTGAAGTTTATTCTTGGTAACAAGATAATCGAGTCTCACGTTCACACTCGCTTCATCCACTTCCAGATTGAAAGGCGGCGGGTTGGGTTGTGTGGATCGGTCAAGTTTTGTAGGCAGCGAGGGACCGACTAGAAGAACTTAACAGTTGGACAAACCTTGTAAACAAATGCAGTTTTATTTGATCGTCAGTCATTGCGAGTTGGTACGACAGATATTTTCCACTTGCAGACTCGTTTATACCAAACATCGTCACAATAGAGTTGCTCTCTCTCCTCCTCTCTCTCACCGCACAATTATCGTCTCTCTTGATTTATGGGTCGTACTTCCTCCCTGCGCACCTGCACCTCTTCCCCCCGCAAACGTGTAAATACAAACATATCAGCGGTTGAACCACCAACCGCGGTCACATCGCAGCTCACGTTGCCTCTCCTAGCCACATTCCCGCCAACACCGCGCGATGCTGCCATCCATCGCGGCACTCGCATCCTCCGCGAAGGCGTGGCCACCCGCAGCCGCCACGCTGTCCCATCTCAACCACCTCCCGCACGTGAACATCCCCGTGCTCGCGCTCAATCCCACACCGGACGACATGTCCCCGCTCGCGTGGGGTGTCGTCACCATCGTGCTCGTCTACTGGGTGTTTTTGATGCTGGGAGCGAATTTTTTCGCGCTGGCCGTCATGTGAGTGGGCTTGCGGTCGGGGGTTTCGTGTGCGGTGAGAGTGAGTCGATTTCGCGCGAGAGCGTGACGGCGGCGTGGAGGAGAATCACCGCGCGCCGTGGAAAGATGATGTATCATTCGAATGGAATCGACGACGGGGACCGCCTGGCAGCGCTGTGGTGCTTGGTATTGTTACTCTCCCACTCCAACCTCAGTATTTGTCTACCTGGACACGGAATTGCGAGCCGGGACGGAATCTACCTTGCCGTGTTGCGTCACGAGCTGCTTGAATGGAATACCTCGTGTGGAGCGACCTGGGACCCCCGCGAGGGACGGCGAACTTTTTGTCGGCGCCCGTGAAAAACCTCAGTGTTTGGCTACCTGGCGCAAAGACAGGGGAAGGAAGCTGTATTTACTACGTCACGAGTCACTCCAATGGAACTTCTTGCGAGGAGAGGTGGCACGCCATGGACGGGTGGAAATGCAGTTGTCAGAGTCACGTCAAACCTCAGCCTCTACCTCACACGTGGAAGCCAGGTGTTTTTGGAGGAGATTATTGAATCCGACATATTGTGAAAAAGAGGTATTGGAATGGAATTGCCAAGGGGAGAGACTCGCCACGCCATGGAGTCTGGATGGCTGTTACACGGTCGTTCAACAAAAGTCTCAGCGTCTACCTGACACACAAACCCCATGGAAGTAAGCCTTTGACGGAAATTCACCCTGCGATACGGGACTACGGTTCGGACGGTATTCGTGTCGAATTGCCCGACATGCTGTGGTGCCAGCTCGCATCCAGAGGGAACCCGTGTAGAGAAGCGAGAGCTCCGGGAGCAGCATCTGAGAGGCGATTGGACAAGAGTGGGATCCCGCGAGTTATTCGCGTGAAGTTCCACACACGGCACTATGTCACGGGAAGTTGGAGCGGCATGCAGGATTCGGAATGATGTGCCGTATGACACGAGGGTGCGCTGCTGCTGACGCGAAACGGGGCGGGAGCGGGATCGTGGTGCCCGGGATGGAGGACGCGGTCTGCATACCCACGATTTACCTCCCCGTACGGAGTACTCTACGATGCGCCGCCCGAACTCCCACACTCTTACTGAACTGGCCCACATTCTTCAATTTTTTTGACCTCTTCCCCTCCCTGTTCATCTTCCTTCCCNNCCCCAACGTGCACTTCTTTGATCCCCGCGTCAGATCTTCCCGGGGTCTCGATCCTGCGCCCCCTGAAGGGCGTCGAGGGAGACGATGCGGAAGAGATGCTGCGCCATTTGGGAACGTGCATGGTGCAGGAGTATCCGAGGGGCCGGTTTGAGGTTGTGTTCAGCGTCGCGGAGAAGGTGAGGGATGGTGGGCGGGAGGGAAGAGGGTGCAAGAGGGTCTCGAGGTTGTGGTGGCAATTGGAGGAGGAAAAAAGGGAGCGGGGCCGTGTGACGACAATCAGGGGGACGAAATTGGAGGGGGCAGTGGAACGGATAACCTTGATTTCTTTTTGTGCTAAATTGTTTTTCGGAAACGGGACCGCCGGACTACCTCGCTCGTTCACATTCTTCCATTGAGAATACTCTAACATCCACTCCCTTCCCCCACGCACACACCAAAAGGACGACCCAGCCATCCCAGTCATCCAGCGTCTGCTCAAATTGCATCCGGACGTGGATGCGCGGCTCATTATTGGTTGGTCTCCTCTTTCTTCTTCCTTGTAATGTTCCCAACCTTGCCACACACTCCTCTCCCCATCTCGCTCCCACCCCCAGGCGACGAACCTCTGGGCGCGAACCCTAAAGTATGCAACCTCTCGATCCCCTACCGCACCGCCAAACATCCCATCGTGTGGATTCTGGATTCCAACGTGCACTTTGCCAGCCGCGACACGCTGGCGCGCGCTGTGGACTCGTTTCTGGATCCGGTGGCGGTCAAGACTGCCTCCAAGAGGCCATCCGTTTCCACCGCCACAACAACCCCCTCCCCCGCAACGCCATCACCCTCATCCGCAACCACAACCGGATCGACGCCTTCACCCACGTCGACATCTTCCACCACGTCTCCCGCCTCTGCCTCCACCTCAGCTCATCCTTTCTTTGTTCCTCCTCCGCCCCGGCTCTCCCCGCTTATCGCCTCACCCTATACTCACGCACCCCCCCGAATCGGACTCGTCCACCACCTTCCCGTCCCAAGCCACCCGGGGGCGACCCTTGGCTCGCTCCTGGAAACCATGTGGCTTTCCACAGCCCACGCCAAAATGTACACCCTAATAAACACCATGCGCGTGGGGTCCTGCGTGTGCGGCAAGTCCCACGCGTACTGGCGCGAAGACCTCGAGACCGAGACGGACGGGGCCGGCGTGCGCGAGTTCGCGGGGAACCTCGCAGAGGACAACGCCGCTGCGCGCCGTATATGGGATAAGGGCGTCGGGCACCACCTCGCGCCCGACCTCGCGGTGCAGAGCGTGCGAGGGATGACGTTCAAGCAGTACGTCAGCAGGCGCGCGCGGTGGGCACGTGTGCGGAAGTACACGGAACCGGCTGCGACGGCGCTCGAGCCGCTCACGGAATGTCTCCCCCTCGGCGTCGTCGCGGCATACTGCGTGTTTCTTGCCTCGGGCGGGTCGGTTGCCGCCGCCAGGTGGTTCTTCGTGGCGCACGCGGTGGCGTGGTTTGTGTGCGATTGGCTCGTGTACCAGTCATTTCGACATGTGGGGGAGGGTGGTGTGCAAAATTGGCTCCCCGCGTATATTGCGGGCAGGGCACCACCGTCGCCTCTGGGACCGGCGATATCGTTCCCGCTCTTCGCGGCCGTGTGGGTCCTGAGGGAAGTCAGCTGCTTGCCCCTGTATATTGCAGCTGTGTCGGGGAGTGTCGTGGACTGGAGAGGCCGCTTGTACCGCGTCGAATGGGGGGGTACTGCCGTCGAGGTGGAGCAGGGGCCTAGAGGGGAGGTGAGGAGGAAGAGGAGAAGCCGGAGGGCTGAGTGGGGTCGCTGGATTGCGGGGTACGTCGGACGAGGTTGGTGGGATGCACCAGCGGCTGGGCAGGGCAAGGAGAAGGAGGAGGCGGACCCCAAAGTGAGGGTGCGGAGAGTATCGGGGAGTCCAGTACAGATGCGACGGAGGGCGGCGTAGGAAGAAGGGGTGCTTTTTGGAAGGAAAAAACTTTGTAGACAGACCAAGATTCCCTCTATTGTATACATTACACAGCGTCTGCGGGGATATAGCACATCTAAATTAAGACCCCGTTGACGCATGATGCATCCGCCACGCAGACGTTTCCTCCCTTCGTGACAAACTCAATACTACCGCCCGCGACATCTTTGTAACATACCACGCGGTCGTGCCGGACGAAGAACGATCTGCTCAAATCGTGCCACCGTGTCAAATCTGAGCGAGCTGGTGAGGAGCCCGCGGACTGGAACGCGCGTACGTTGACAGAAGAGCCAAGAGGGGCGATCGGTGGGGGGCGGAGGAGGGAAACGTAGGTGCGAGTTCGGTCCTTCACGTGGGCGGCCAGGGGGAGATATCGTAAGGTGCGGTCCTCGGAACTGCTGGCACATCGCGTTTCAGCCAATTGAACCCAAATCACACGACGAACTATGGACACTGACCCCTCAGTTCCCACAAGAACAACGCATCGGCCATCCCGTCCAACCACTTTAGCTTCACTGAGGCTGCTCCCAAGTCGTGCGGGTACTAAGTGCGTCTTCAAATCTCCCACGTCCAGCGAAACGTCAAAGACACTTTCGTCAGTCGAAGATCGGGAGCAAGACACAATTTTACCGACGCGGAACTCGAAGTGGGATGGGAGGAGAATATCAGGGAGGGACGGTTCGCGTGCGGTCAAGGGGGAGGAAACGTTGGATGGTTCGGCAGCAGCGGCAAGTGTACTGGAACTTGTTTCTGCCACCGTATCCTTTTGAACTTCAATATCTCTCTCTTCAGGACTGGAATCCAACCCCTGAACCTTCCCCACGGGGTGATCTGCTCCATTCAAAGGGATAGAAGAGAGTCCGAGACCATTCACGCGGGGTACTTCCCGAGCGACGAGTGCAGTCTCAGCTGTAGTATCAACCACTTTCGCAGCAGTTGAGGTAGGCAATTCCTTGTTCGTCTGGGTAACGTCCGGTACATGTTGTGCACCGTTCACCGGCGTTGGCCCGACACCGTTTGCTATGTGTTCAGCGCCAGAAGCAGGCCGACTATCCGAGCGAGTTTTCTCAGTCTTCTTTTTCTGAGGAATGGTAGCTCCAGGGATCACATCAATAGCGGAGTTCAACTTTGGGGATACAACCTGCGCAGATACCGGCTGAGTTCCAGACTTCGAAACTGTTTTTCGACTAGCAGGCGTTCGGGTTTCTGCTGTGGGTTGCCATGAAGTAGAGATCGCGTCCTTGCCAACGCGTTCCAAATTTGGTTTGCTCGTTTTCTCGAGCTCAAACTCAATAATGGGAAGCGTGTGACAGCCAGGGCTGCAAGGGTTTGCACCGGCTGCAGTGATGTTCGTGATTGACGTCTGACGTATCTGATGTTGCACAGTATCAAAAACACGGAGCACGGACGGAACATTCAGAGTGGCCAAGGATCCCTATGAAAACGAACGTCACCGATCTGCGAAAAATGACAAGTTATTTAAACGCAAAAACTCACCGCGAATGGATAGAGAGTAGTGTACAGCGCTACGTCAGCGAGTGTCAAATGGTTCGATATCACAAACGCTCGGGTGGTAAGGAAGTCATCCAAAATCTGTGAAAAGGAGAAATTAGGGTGAAGCTGCGCAAAATCAACACATTGAGTCACTACAGACCTTCAAAGTGGCTTTCCGTTGTTCTTCACTTTCCACCAGGGCTTTCCTCAACCGTGTGACGGAAAATCGAGTCCATGATGCAACTTCTGCCTTCTCCCAAGTCGAGCCTCCCAAAAGCTTTTGACCTAATGGTGTGCGCTCTCCAAGAGTAGAGTTTTGTATGAGGAACGTCGATATGGAGAGAGGGTCGTTGAAAGCCGTGACAGGGGTAGTCGAGAACGTGAGCATGGCCTGTACAGAAGCATTAAGCACAAAAGAGAGTGAGAATGATATCCGGGGATAACACACTGTTGTTCCTGGTATTCTAGACTCAGATACGAGGCACGCTCCAGGTTTTTTCGCGGTTGTTCCAGTCACCCCAACACCTGAAATGTCAGAGACGACGGCCAAAAAGTGATCAAGTGATCGGTCAAAAGTCAGAACACCTGGAGCAGATTGAGGGAGCGAAGATTTGGGAGTTGTAGCGTCGGAAGACAATGTGCTTGAAGTCGTGCTGTCCCCATCAACCTTTGCGGATCCCGATTGGAGGTCTCTGGTTACCGAAAGTTGACTGGAGGGCAAGGATTCCGGATTTGTGGGATAAGCCACATCTATGATCGGAATAGAGGACTGTGACTTGTGGACTGGAGCTTTTTCGCCACGAGGATGCAAAGTACGGATAACGCGTTTCCTGATTTTAAACTGCACAGTGTCAAATAAACGTAAAATGCTTGGAGTAGAAGTCACGTTGAGGGAAGTCTTGATAAGAAGTCTTGTTTAGTGCCAAGGTGAACAAGAGAAATTTCGCGGGACCTCACCACAATAGGAAATACAGCAACATAAAATGCAATGTCAGCAATAGTGAGAGTGGATGATACAAAAAAAGACCGTGTTGATAATGTTGCCTCCAAGTTTTTCAACTCTTCTTGTAAACGGGTACCACCAGCCTCCACTAACGCAAGAAGCTTGTTCAAAGAGTAGGAGACCCAGCTTTCTACCAATGGCCGGTCCGACAATGTTCCAAGTAGTGGTGTTGCAGGGCTATTGGAGAGTAAAGCGGTCGCAATCGCAAGCTGCCCATGAAGGACTCCATGAGGATCCGAGGAGAGTTTTAAAGTCGGCTACGAGTACACCAAAATAAATTGTGTGATGTACAGGTGATTGTGACATCAAACTTACCTTGCCGCCCTTTACGGTCAACTTCACGAGCGTGGTCGACGCAGATAGCTCAGATAGCATGGCCACAAAGCGATGTAGGTTTGGATCAAAGGTAAGGACGGGATACTGCTCGACTGTTGGGTGACGAAGAAAGTGCTCTACAGTTCCCAACAGTCGGACGACGGAAGGATAACGTGTTGGTGAGATTTGATCCTGGAGGGAAGATTCTTTCAAAAACCAAGAGCACGAAAGAAACTTGTCCAAACTACTAGCCAAATTATGTTCCAAGCACGAGAACAGTGCAATGTCCGCCATAGTAATTCTGCCCCCCACCAAAAAGGGGCGAAACAGGTGCGCGTTAAGCGCCTGTCAACAACAAGCGAACATTTTTCATTTGCCGTACACATATGGAACTTGGTCGACGAGGCTGATGACCTTTAGCTGTGATTCAAGCTCACCACGAGTGGAAAGCTCTCGGCCGAGCCTATCGAGGGCGAAATGTGTCCAGCGCTTAATCTCTTCCAGCTCGTTCGGTGTTGATCCGAGCAGGGGGGTGTATCGCGATAAGGACAGGAGCCGTGTCGAAACTGCCAGTTGGCCACTCAATAGCTCCGGTTCGTCGTTTACACGTAAGGTCGGCTGATTCGCGACGAAAGTAGAAATCATCAGAATGACAAAATGACAAATACCTTCAACAGCACTCCGATCGCTCACCTCCTTGGACGATACTGTCCTCTCCAGTCCCATCAGTTTTCCCTCCTCCCCAACTCCCACAAGCTTCGCTATTACGCGTACAAGCGCATCACGAGAATCGTCGAAGGCTACCGTGCCTTCCATGGCAATCGAAAGAGCGAAAATGTAGCAAAAAATGTGCTTTGGTCAGTTGCACGAGTCCTTCCCCCTTTCCCCCGTCCATTTATGCGACAACACGAAAGATTACTCGAGTTCATCACTGTATTCGCGCATAGATCATTCCTACGGCTATGGCAGCAACTGCTACAGATCCTGCCCATGAGATATTGCGTAAGAACTTTCCTCCTGTGGGTGATTGAGGAGAAACGAGTGCTGGGGACATTCCAGTTCTATCTTTCTGTTTCACCGGCGTTATTCCATTCCCAGGAAGGGAGTCTTCAAGTGAAACAAAAAAGGCTCAGAAAGAGAAACTGTTGTTGGCTTCCATTCTCACCTGTGACCTTGCTCGGCTTCGGCTCGGCTGATATATTCGGTGGACGAGCGGGAGATTTGCTCCTCTGCTGGATTGCATATACTGGTGGTCTATGTGCTTCCTTAGACGTCACCGCCTTGTCCTCGCCCTTTGGCTTTTGAGCAAAAAAATGATCCCCCACAGGTTTTGAATTTGATTCCAACTGAGTTCCTTTGAATATAACAAGAGGAAGTGGAGGGTTTGCACAGAGAACTGGCTCCACGGTTCGCGCTGTCCGAGCTTTAGCACCAAATCTGTACGGGAGACGAAGGCGATGTTGAATTGTGTCGAAGAAACGAATGACTGAAGGTGTCGTATCGGGTGAAAGTGTGCCCTACTTGGAACGGTCACGGTTGCTGTATAATCTCACAGACAGGAACATTGCTCACCGCTATGGATGATAGTGACGTGTACATTGCGATATCGGCAAGTGAAAGGTTGTTCCCAACCACGTAGGAGCGCTTTGAAAGGTACTTTTCGAGTTTCTGGGGATGGGATCGAAGGTCAGCTCTCCCTAGGTTCGAAACCGACGGAATTTAATTCACCTGCAGACTATTGTGCATAGCCGCTCCTCCGGTCCTGACGGTCATTGTAAACCTCGATGTGAAATATGAAGTCCAGCTATCGATCTCCGCTCGTTCGGCGGCATCCCTCCCAAGCAACAAAGCCGTTCCAGCTGATGAATTTGCACCGACATTGGATAAGAGAAAGGAAGCAATGGCGAGCGTGCCGGTAATCATATGAGTGTTCGCAGAGTTGTGAGGAAGTAGCCGAAGCGTGGCCTGATAGAGCAATCAGTTATCCAATCGTCAGATTCCATTCGATTAGAGTGAAATTATTCCGATTCCCACTTTTCATTCCAACAGATTCTCCTTCTTGTTGCTCACCTCTTCGGCATCGTCCTTGACCACAATGCGGATCTGCTGGCCTTCCCACGAGCCCTGAGCAACGATCGCAGAAATCACCGAGAGGAATAGGTGGTTGTGATTGAGAGTCAATGTGACGGTCATGTTGTCTTGAATGCTTTGTTGTGTAGTTCAACAGCGAAGCCCCAAGCCGAACTGCAACAAATATATAACAAACATTGCTATCAAAACTTTGAATTTTTAATGTCAGAAGCTCATCCATATTTGATTTGATGACTTTTGTCGGGAGGCAATGTAGGAAATGAAATTTACCACCAGGGGAGGTGGCGTTGCTCGGCAGTTCAACCTCCAAGACCGCTTCCCGTAACCTGACACACGGACACGTCTCCACAATCCGGTGCTTGAAACCTGCTCTTTGAATTCCTTGCGTTTTGGTTGGCTGTATCCACTTCCCGTGCGTGTCGCAATGAGGTGGGAGACACGATGTGACGCAGAGCACAAGAAGGCAGAACGAATGATGGGCTTATCTGCATTATTGCTGTATGGTGCTTCGATGGAGATGGCTTACGAAGGCTGGAGGGCTGGAGCTCGTTGGACGAGGAGCGCGCTTTTGAGATGTAACGACTGTACCTACCACCTTGGACGCAGCTCCCCGAATTGAACATCGACGGAGAAGCATCTTCTTTGGGGTGTCTGCTTGCGCCTTGCTCATCTGATCACCTCAGTCGCTTCTTACACTGGACCTTATATCCAGCTCCTTCAATCTAACAGCTCCTTAACACAAGCTCAATGCCATCTCCCGCGATACCGTTTTTCAATCTCGAGGCGGGGTATCTCGAGGGCCTGGTCCGTGGTTACAAAGGTGGTCTAATCACCCAAAGCCAATACCTCAACTTGGCTCAATGCGAGACACTTGAAGGTGAGTTTCGCAATGTGGAACCGGGCGAATGAATTCCGGACTGTCAAGCTCGATACGAAAGAAAACAAGTGCCCCCTCGGTTGCTGATGGATTTATTTGAGGATGTTGCTGTTGCACACCTTTGAACTCACTCAACAATACATTTGTGAATCCATCCGAAAGACCTCAAGCTTCAACTTTCGTCCACGGACTACGGAAACTTCCTCGCCAACGAGCCCTCGCCTCTCACGACCACCGTCATTGCCGACCGCGCTTTGGAAAAGCTCGTATCTGAGTTCGACTACGTGCGCGCACATGCTGTCCAACCACTCTCCAAGTTCTTGGAGTACATGACGTAAGTCTTGTGCTAGTCCCTCCACCAAGAATTCTCGACCATTTGTGCCTACTTAGGTACGGTTACATGATTGATAACATTGTTCTCCTCATCACGGGTACTCTGCACGAACGCGACTCCCACGAACTTCTTGAGCGGTGCCACCCTCTAGGATGGTTTGACTCCATGCCAGCTCTCACTGTTGCGACGAATGTAAGTGAACTTTACAACACTGCCATCGTGGAGACACCCCTTGGTGAGTAGTTGCGAGAAATTTGGCAAAAAAGTGCATCGCTCCAACCAATTTGATGTACCATGCTATGCGTTGTGTAAAGCTCCTTACTTCCGGGAGTGTCTCAGTGCTCAAGACCTCGATGAAATGAATATCGAGATTATTCGCAACACGCTCTACCGCGCATACCTTGAGGATTTCTACCACTACTGCCAAGCTATTGGTGGAACGACTGCCCGTGTGATGGGTGAAATCCTGCAGGTGAGTGCTGGAGAACAATGTTGCCTGCTACCCAACGTTGACACGTGGAATGCTCTCAACAGTTCGAAGCCGACCGTCGTGCGATCAACATCACCATCAACTCTTTGAACACGGAGCTATCAAAGGATGATCGTGTGAAGCTGTTCCCTAAAACAGGAAAGCTTTACCCTGAAGGTCTCTCCAAACTTGGTCGCGCCGATGATATCGACGCCGTAAAGTCTGCACTCGACCAGTACCATGTATGTTTTCATTATGTTTCGTTGCAATTGACTTCAACCAATCAGATGGGACTGTTTCTTTTGGGCTTAGGACTACCGCAACTTTATGGACTCCACTGTTGGGGCAGATAGGTCTTTGGAAGACAAGTTCTTCGAGGTAAGGCTTTTTCCTACTCTCGTCAGTGGGCTAGCGAGGGGTTCTAACATTCTGGGTGATCAGCGGGAAGCATTTTTGAACCGGGATTCTTTCATGGACCAGTTCCATTTCGGGGTGTTCTATTCTTACTTCAAACTGAAGGAACAGGAAATTCGCAACATTGTTTGGATCTCAGAGTGCATAGCTCAGCAGCAGAAGGACAAGGTATGTTTTGTACATCGTCCCAGTACAGACGAAACACATAGCTGACGTTTTACATGCTGCCAGATCAACAATTACATCGTGACTTTTTAAATCTCTAGTAGTGAATGTGTATTGTGTGATTTCTCTAAAAACTGAAGTCTCTTCTGACAGCCGGTGGTGCGTGGTTTGATCGACAATTGAAGCATTTCTTACACACGACCGGTTGATTTGGGGGGATCCAGACATAGGCTGTTCTAAAGAGCATCATGAAATGGGAGAGGACAAGGTATGGAACGATCGTGCCGGAAACTGACTGACCAGTCTACATCTTCACCCGATTCTCCCACGAAAAGCCCATCACATTACTATATTTCGCTTCTGCGCGAGATCTCGCAGGAGTAGCGAGCGAGATGATCACGATTTCCACCTCCAAAACTGTCAAAGAGATTGTGGAGTTGGTGTTCACAAAACATCCCGCCCTTCAGAAGCTCAGAGATCGAATGATGTTTGCTGTAAACCAGGAGTACGTGGATTTAGATGATGTTTCGACAATAGTGAAGGGAGGGGACGAATGTGCTGTGATTCCGCCAGTCAGTGGTGGTTGAATGGACTTAGTGACATTACTAGAAGTGCAGTGTACGTCTACGTCTAATTCATTTTGCACCCTTCTTCGCCTTTCGAAGACTCTGGATTCAGAACCGCACCTGTCGTATCGATTTGAAGGATGAACTCACATCGATCATTATCATCTCGTACACCGCCATCACAGTGTACTTCCTGTTCTCACCCTCTTGCCAAACAATTGATCGTGGTCCATAAAAGACCTGAATATGTGGCGAGATCAAACTGTGCTCTGCCAACGGCCATTCATGCACCCTCACCTCTTCGTCGACTTCCTCGGACTTTCGAGGCAGACAATGCATAAACTTCCAATCAGCTTTTGCACCTCCTTGTCGGGCCATGGCTTCCGTGATCTGCAAATTCAATGTATCACTCTAACCACGTTTTCTCATTCAAGACCAAGACATCAAATACCTGGTATCCAGCGAAGTCCTTCAACCGCTTTGCCTTCTCCGTTTCCTGACCCATGCTAATCCAAGTGTCAGTTACTAGAACGTCGGCATCATGGATCGCTTCCAGGGGATCATGGGTCAACGTTAGTGTACCCATTTGGCCGTTTCCGCGTGAGCCACCCTTAGAATGTTGTCGGGCGAACTCAACCACGTCTTCCGGTGATTCATACCCTTTCGGAGTTGCAGCGGCAAGAGAGATGCCTATCCGAGGGAGGGAAACCATTAGGTCATTGAGGATGTTGTTACCATCCCCAACCCATGCCACTTTAAGATTGTTAAGTGGTACGAGGGGCCCATTTGATGTTGAGGAAGTTGGAGCATAGGATTCGTAGATTGTCATTATATCCGCTAGGATTTGCAACGGGTGAAACTTTGCGGTGAGACCGTTGATTACGGGTGCTGCGGAATATTGGGCGAGAGTCTGGTACAGAATGGAATTTTATGGATGTGAGACTTACATACGGATACTGAGCTCACCTCAACCTCCTCGTGCTCTCCCAGCCTGGCTAAAACACAATCCACCATGGATCCCACAATGATCGATGTATCTTTCCAGGGTTCCCCCCCACCAACTTGAATGTCGTTTGCCCCAAGGAACATAGGATGACCACCATACCACGCCCAGCCCGATTCGCACGAGACCCGTGTCCTGGTGCTTCGTTTTGAGAAAACCATTCCCAAAGTCCGACCAGCGAAAGGTTGGGAAGGAGGTGGAAGCCCGGATTTCACTTGGTTCTTGATCGTGAGAGCTTTCTGCACAAGATGAAGAATCTGCTCTGGCGAGAAGTCTCGTAGGGTAAGAAATTTGTTTACCCCGTGAAAGCTTGGAGGTGATGGTGCTGTGGAACTGAGGCGGGCACTGGAACCTTGTGGTTGTGGGAGATCCGTGAATCCAACAGATGGACGCAGCCCAATTCCGTTGGAGAGACGATTGCGGAGTTGTGGTATTCGTAGTGAGCCAAGCATTCTCGTATTTTCTCTTCAACCCGGGAAAGATGGGTGTAAGACTGTTTCTTATTCACCACAGTAACGGCACGACTTTTCGAAATTCTCCGTGCCTCAAACTGGCACGGTGCTTCATTTCTTCCTCTGCTTCTTAGCAGGCGGTTCCACATCATCCTCTTTTTCTTCTTCGTCCTTATTCTCCTCCTCCGCTTCATCTTTTTTGTCCTCCTCCCCATTGTCTTTCTCATTGTCCTCGTCGTCATTTCCCTGTCAGCGTTGAAGTCGATTACGTCAGCTAATTCACCAACGGAGAGCAACAATTACTGCAAAACTCACCTCATTGTTACCGTCACCTTCCTCATTCCCCTGTTTGAGTTGGTCTTTACTTCATGGACCAGTTCCAGAAGTCGAAGATCACCCACCCCATCTCCTTCGTCCCCTGCATCGCCGGTCTACGATTAGGAGTCAGATATCAAATGAGATATTCGTTCCGCAGAAGTGTTGTGCTCACTTCGTCGCCTCCTTCGCCGGCCTCCTCGCCCTTCAGACAGATTACCAATGATAATGGTTCCAAGTAGTTGCGCGGCAGGCATGCCAAAGTAAACGGTTCACGTCAGTCTCAGCAACAAATTGGCCAGACAAACTCATTGGGTTGAGGACTTGGCCAACCTCCCCACTGACACAAGCTGCAAGAGCTCCCCCATCGCAAGGCGAAAATGGAAGGAAAACACACCTCATCATCTTCACTGAACTCCTCTCCGCTGCCATCGTCATCTTCGCCCGGGTTATAGTCCTCGTCGTCCTCATCCGAGTCTTCCTGAGCAGCCATTTGAAGGTGAGGACTCAAAACGCGCAGACTAAGCGTTCCTAGCAAAAACCCACGTCGTCCTCGGGGTTTGGGTCCGCATCCATCGGCCTGAGGTGAATTAGAATCAGATTAATAGAACCGGCGGAGAGCTGTCAACTAACTGGCTCAACAGTTGGCCAGAGGGAGTTCGATCAAGCCCAAAGCGGCTCAGATTCTTTAGAGGGTCCACAATCTATCGGTCGATTTGTTCGGATGGAAGACATTTGGGTTAATGTCGTCGCTTATATTGTCGGGTTTCAAAGCTGATTCCGCGACCGTTCCATTGAGGTTTGTTCCTAATCGAAGCGTCCATTCTGGTCCTCTGAGATCGTCAGTGAAGTGAACTGACCGGTTGAAACAACGTTGCTGAAGCCATTGTCACGGACGATTGGGAGGAACGTGCCTCGCCCCAACTTCCCTTTTGCATCAAAATTTTCAAATTTTTTAACTTCCACGGAAACAAGCCGTAATTACTGCTGTACTTTTGCGACACTCTACCAAGTATTCTCGAACAGACCTATTGAAGAACGTCAGATGAGAAAACGCGAACTCAGGTTCCGCACTCACCGAAGCATCTCGGTCATACCCGCGTTGTTACCTCCTCGAAGTTGACCCAACCCGCTGACACCCCCAGATGAATGCTCGTCCTCGTAGACCGTCCCGCGCTCCACGCTCTCGTAAACAAGCTTCAGTATCAAACTGGACAATGGTGTCTCGAAACTCGCGAGTGACTGGTGAAGAAACTCGGTCTCGAGGGTCGCTTGTAGCATTCCAGCAACACTGAACTTGTCTACTTTGCGAAAGCATGAGAGGACACATTGCGCAACTTCCACGAAGAGTTCAGAAAGTGCACGCCGAACGAGCGATTTGCTGACATCGCTAACTTCCGAGTGAATCATGACCAAGGACACCAGAAGGTCGTAGACATACGGGGACACCTCTGCCAGTTGAGGGGTTAGGAAGAGACACAACATCATCCACAGTAGTACCTACCTTGTGGCCTCGAGATAAGGAACCAGTCGATGCCGCTGTAAAGGATACCAGTGCGCACAACTTCATCGAGACGAACGGTTTTCCTTCGAATAAAGGCTTCGAAAATAATCGCATCTAAATGGTCCGCAATATCGCGAAACACCTGTAAGCGTGTCAATTATTGTGCTGCACACTTCAATCCCTGCGGCAACTTACTTGAGCCTCCTTGTTCAAAGGAATAGCAAACATCTCTTGAAAGGAAGAGAGAAGTTTCGGAACCATAGAGTTCCGAAAGTGTGTAAGGTTACTCAGCACCACCAGTGAACGAACATCCTGAATTTTGGTGGAATGTTAAGGGAGAGGCAGCAGGCCAGCATTGCAGAGTACCAGCTCTCACCTGACGGGAGACATCGACGGCTTTCGTCTTCTTTTTTGAAGTCGCACCTCCAGCAGTTGCTGCACCACCATCCTTGAACGCAACTTCATCTGCCCAAGCCATATCAGACTTTCTCCTAGTTGCTGATTCAGTGTCTTCGGATGTATCTATCGCGGACGCAGCTTCGTCTCCTTCAATGCCCATCAACGCTCTTCGTTTCGAAGCGTTCCCACGGGAAGGTCTCCACTCCACTGCAAGCCAGTGGAGACCGTCGACAATAGCGTACAGAGAGTCGAAGAATGACGCTCGAACACTTTCAAGATTCTCCCTTAGCCGAGCATCATTGGAAGTTCGATTCAATCCCGACAATGCATTGTTCGATTGTTTCCAAGTTGACTCCCCCGAGGGATCATCACCGTACAGTGAGGCGTTGGAATTCACAATTTGCCAGACCGTGCGGACGGAAAACTTGATAAAGTGATTGTAGAGTCGTAGGAATGTTGTCGTTTCTGACCAGTTCGTTGGACCATCGAAGTCGGTCTTGCCATCTATTCGCCGCATCTGCGGTCCTTCGACATCAAAAGTCCAGTCTTCGTACTGATAGAAATTTCGAGATTCTGTTCCATCGTGTCGGGTTGTTCCGAGTTACTGAATGGATACATTTCTCTGGCTAGTGAACTCACCTCGCACAATTCCATTGCATATCACTTCCGAAGCTCTCCATTTAATTTTTTCAACAATCTCGACGAGGTCAGCCATTGCTTCATCCTCGCCAATGACTCTTACGGTCCGCAATTCTTCGCATGCTTGAACAAGATCATCCAAGACACGTGTAAAAAAATGCGATGCGGTGAGAGGATGGCTAAACAAATAGGTGGACAGCTCAGCAGGAGGAGGAGGGGGAGGAGGAACTGGTGCCAGCTTCTTGTCACCGAATTCACTGTCAAGCTCTGGTTCACCCTTTGCCGGAGCAGGGGGACCCAAGGTGACAGATGGCGGAGGGATTGGAGACCCAGAGCGACCATCTGGAGGCGGCTGATTAGCCCCGAATGCCATCGTTGTGCGCAATGTGGCAAGGGGTGTGGACAAGAAGAACACTTCCGATAGAACGGACGAGTAGAATGTAACAATTTGCTTCATCATGAAGTTCACATGATCCATCTTTCGAGATTCCGTCGGCTGTCGTTTCCGTCTTGAGGCGTCGGAGGAATAAGGCTGTGGGGTCTGGTGCCAACAATGAATGATTTGAACGTTTTAACCTCCAATGCATGACCACGATACACACTGCTTTTGAAAATTTGCCCTCAGCAAAGTGGGATACAAGCCGCCAGAAGTCCGGCAAAGAGTTCAGAAGCACATGTGATAGCCTCTTAATGAGTTTGGCAGTTGCCTTCCACACTTGCACATCCACATCCCTAGCTAGAAAATGAATGGGATTTCAGGTATTGCCGAATTACCCCGGTGCCTCACACTCACGTACCAAATGCTTTTTGGTATTCTTTCCCACTCTTGCCCGCAAGTACAATGGCCTTCGTGAACTGGGCAGCAGACATACCGGCCACTCGGGCAGGTCCACCACCTGGATCCATCTTTCCGTCACCCCCCTCGTCGTCGGAGTCTACCGCTAGTGCTCTCGCTTGGGCACCGGTGTCAGATTCAGCAGGAGCTTTGCGAGTTGGAGCGACACCTTTTGTGCTCATTCCACGGCGGCCAAGAGCCGGAGGCACGGTGGTTCCTCCAGCGTTTCGATTTGCACCAGCGGATGATGGTTGGCGGCCAGTTCGAATGACTTTTTGTGGCAAATTGGGTGTAACTCTCCCTCGTGTAAGTCGAAATGACTTTCTCACTCACGTTCTAGTCGGCTGACATACTCCTGGTATGCATCTTGCATCAATCCCACGATAAACCTGAACTGGCTTCTGAGGTAGAACCAGACAGGATCAGCCTCAGAATCAAGATCCAGAAGGTATGAAATAACTTTTTCTTGGGCGTCCAGTGGAGCCCAAGGATCGTCAAGCTGTTTAAGCAGCTGGGAACAGAGAGAAGAAACAATCTTTTCGACCTCTGTCCAAACCCGATCGAAAACTGTGGGAAGTGGTGAGTGAAATGGGACAAGCAAGCAAGAGAAAACAACTCAACTCTTCTGAGGCCGTTGAACCGTCTGCATTAACAGTTTACCCCTCTTGTAATCGCGGACTGCGATGTCAACTTTTCCCTGAAAACAGCAAGAAATAAGGACAACTGGAGTTTAAGATCATCATGTTTTGCCCACCCTTCGCATCGAATCTTGTAGGGAGCTCGGGAGGTTAAAGAAAACCTTCCATCGCTCAAGCATACCAAGAGCGATACGAATGCGCTCTGCCTGCTCACGCCGTTCAAGTAGCGGAAGCCAGACCTCTTTCGCACGTGTCGAAACGGCTTGAAGACATTAACAGATTTAGGAAAATGTGATACCATAAACTGCTGCACATAGATAACACTCACTGTCCAAAGCGGAGCCAAAGTTCTCCATTCCAAACTCAACAGAGGAGTTCATGTCGCGGGATCGAAACTCTTTGTAGAGGTCTGCGTGGCCGCTTGAGAGATATTATCTATACTCTTGAAACGCAGTCCACGCACCGTCAATCGTGCTCTTCGCTGTCACGAATCGGTCGAAGTTTTCCTTGACCACCACTTTAAGGGTTTCATTCCATTGAGCCACGGAATGTCGCAAGTGATCCGCCCCCCGTTCCAAATCATCGTATGCGGTGCCGCGGTGAATTTCACGTAGAAATAGAACAGGTTGAAATGACTTTGATGAGATGTTCAATCGAGGATCAGACGCTAGTCGTATGAAGTCAGCGACAAATAGGTATACGAATGCCAGATGGAGAACCAACGCGAAATTTGGTCTCCTTTCTTGTCAACCACATCCTGAGAAGAGCTACCCCTTTGCTTCCGCTTGCTTCTTCCAGGGAAGATGCTATCCCTCACACCAAGCGGATCCTCATCTACAGCAAGTGCCAATGACTCTGTATAGTCGAGGAACCCGGGTGGTTGACGAGACTGTGCCCCACCCAGAAGGTCAGGAAGATTTTCGTCCCCAGCAGAAGGGGGAGTTGAGTTTGAAGTAGAATCTTCTGGCCAGACCTCCGTTTCAAGTCTAAGCAGTGACCGAATGCCTGTGTAAGCGTGGAGGTAGAAAGATTTCTTTCAAATGACAATCCTACCCAAGTTCCTCCCGTTCAAGGCCGTAAAAAACCAGAACTATGTTGAAAGGTAAGGTTGCAACTTATCGCAAATGAATTACACAGCTGAGAGACTCACGCTTCTTTTCCTCATCTTTGGTAATTCTTCTCCTCGAGTCTTCGGATCTCCTAGACCTTGGGGTTTCGCTCGCGTACTGATCGTTTGGAGCTCCATAAGGGTCAGGAATGCTACCACTTGACCCTCCAGAGCCATACTTCTGCGATTTCCTAGATTCCCTTGATTCCCTGAGAGGAGAAGGGTGGGCAACGGAAGCTGAGCGGGTGGGTGCTTGCCCAAATGACTGGTCCGTAGATCGTCTGGACAGTGAATCACTTGCAGTCTCCCGTGAATCCCGTGAGTCCCGCGAATCCCTCGACTCTCTAATTTTTTTGCTAGAAGAACGGAGATCCGTCGACGAGCGCATTGACCGCATATCTGCGGTTACGCGCGATTGATGCACCCCAAGGCAAGGCGGCTGTGTTCAACTTCACAGGACTTCTGTGAAATCACATTTGTGTATTACAACTTTCAAATCTCGCAAAATTTCTTATATAGCTTTCGCGTCCAAATTCCTCACAATGTACCGGTATGTAAGTACCATGTCACCACCCCCCTTCCACAAATTGTAGCGAACGGCTGCAAGTGTGAGTTTGGGATCCAGAGGCTAATATAAGGAGTTTCCATTTCCTCAATTAGTTGCAAGGTTCAGAAGCGACAGCGTGACTCACCTGTCCGTGGCAGCAGAGTTCCAAAAAGTGTTCTGGTTTAGGATTGGCACTCTTTCCTCCACCTTCGAGATTCAGTTTCTCCACAATGTATGTCAGTAGCTTTTTAATGCGGAGCATTCGATTGGCTGACAGACGGTTATTCCTACGCAGAAATCAGATTGAATGATCTTCCAGAGCCACTAAGTTTTGCGGCGCAATCACCCACCCATTCGGTAGTTCAGGAAGATCGGAGCCTACCGCTGGGGTCATGACAAAGCTCATTTTGACTGCTTCCTTAACGTTTGCTTTGCCTTCGACAACAAACTCATAGACCCAAGTGGGGATCACTTGACGGAGCCGCTCGACATCAGAAGCGTCGCCGATTGTCGCAGCAGTACCGCGGTAGAGATCAAGGAAGTTGCTGGCTTCCGACGATTCCTCAACCGAAACGATAATCGGAACATGGGGGGGTAGAATGAGTGGTGGATGATCTGGTTTTGCACCAGTAGAACCCGCCACGGAATCCTGTTTACAGAGTGCTCAGTTAAAGAGTCCACGCAACCGCGGAAACACGAAGGTATCACCTCATCAGCCGTGCCTGCCCTTGACCGGTCAGCCGACGCACTCTCTCCACCTTTCTTTCTCCATTTGAACATGTCCATAAAGCCACTAGACGTTGCGGGTGGGGTGCCTGCACCAGACTTTTCACCTCCGGAGCTCGGTTGCCTTTCTGGAGTTGGCGGTGCTGAAGAGGACGGTGTAGCAGTACCGCCTGGTGTGACGGAGCTGCTCGGCACAAACACTGTTGTGCTTGGAGCATTGGAAGGTACCGCGGCTGCAATGTCGTTGGCTGGGGAAACTGAGACGTGAGGTCCAGATGAATCTTCTGTGAGGTTCACACCCTCATAAGAGGCACGGGGTGTGCCAGAGGTGGAAGGCGTTTTGGTATTACCGTTATCCCGTGCGCCACCGCCGCCAGGAACTTCTCCGTTCGGGCCGCGTGGAGGACTCACTGCAGAGACCGTGGTGCTCACTGAGGTGATAGGTTGTGAGCCTTTGAACCCAGGGTTACGACAGGCTTCCCGGAAATTTTGGAACAGGTTGGTGAGTATCCATTTACCCACATTCACTGACAAGGTAGGTGTCGTATCAAACAGCGAAACCTTGGACTCAGACTCGAGAAGACAAACCTCTCTGATCTTCGATTTCCGGGCCCACACCCTCTTTCACCACATCCTCCCAGTATGCTTCGGCATCAAACGCTCTGCTTTCCTCCATGTGAATCGTCAAAACACCGGTTCGGGCGTCCAGTGTGCACCAAGTTGCACACCAGTCGAGAGGATTAATCGAAGGATCGGCCAAAATTGATGCGAGAGGGGTGTGTGGAGGCAGCGTTCGCGCTTTGACACACTAGAGGATGCCACGTGATAAACCCTGCACAGAGCAAATCGTGACAAGAACGTACCCGCACGACGTCCCAGATCGCAACGCCTCCTTCGCTGTCAACAGCCGCAACTTCTCTCCTATTGTTCAATACCTGCCAGGACACTATTCCAGCTTTGCCTTTTATTGTTCCACTTGGGTCGGGATTATGGCTAGCAGGCTCCACTTCAGCGTCTTCCGTGTCCTCAATCGGTTCGGCCGTAGGCAGCACGGAGGTTTTGGACGCAGAGAGCACACTCTCTCCAGTCGCACGAATTATCGATGCCGGTGGGATGGCCGTCGTTGTAGTTTCGTCCACTGTGGCGATGAAGGCGGGATAGAGGTACGACTTGACCGAGACGGCTTCATTGGGGGTTGTGGGAGTCGGAAGTGTGTAGTAGACCGGTTTAGTTCGTGAGAAAGGGACATCCGGCCAGCGGTGAATCGAAGATGAGGAGGTGGCTGCCCAAACATAAAGGTCATCTATTGCAACAAGCTGAAGTAGAGGGACCTTTAAAACAGCGCAGACTCTGAAAAACGCAGGTGAAAGTACCTTGGATACACCATTGCTCTCCCTTCCCACAGCGACGACATCGCCAGGCTCCTCGTCGTAGCCGCGTGTTTTAGAGTCACTCTTGCCAATGCTTGGATCCTCTAAACCTCGGCCACCTTTCCAGATCCAGCCATCTTTCCCTCCAGCCCACCAGACGTCGAGTGTCGGGTGTGTTGAGAAGAGCGACCACACCGAAGACGCGGAATGCGACCACGTCGCAACGCAACGGTGCGGGGAAACGAGGTGCCACAGCTTGATGGTGGCATCGGACGAAGCAGAGAGTACCTTTGCAATCGTAACACAATCAGTTCAAGAAATTTCTCCGCGTCAGACGAGTTCCCGGCCTAGGGTGGCTTCCGACCTGACCTGCTGTGACACTCACCCATTTCCCATCTTCACTTACGACCACGGCCCTGACGTTGTCCGTGTGTCCAACCATCTTCACGGTCCGTCGCGGCACCCTCGGGTCCCAGCATCTGACGTACCCTTCGGTACTTCCACTGACCAAAATCGACCCCACTTTGTTGGTTCCAACGGCATACACACTGGCTTGGGGTTCACCCATGACCACTGTCGCGCCTTCGTTATACAGATTCACGCCCCAAAGAGATCTTACCGGCGCGGGCCGGCATTCCTGTAAAGACCATAGACAGATACGTCGGTCCGTCCCCGCGGAGGCAACCCAGTTGGCAAGAGGCGCTGCCGCAAGAGACTTGACGTAGTCGGTGTGAGCACCCAGACGGTGCGGCTGTGGTGTGAATGGGGGGTTGGTTGGGGGTCCGACGAGGTACGAGCTATCGGATTCGGAGGGAGGATGGCTTGGCCACAGATTCAGCGTTCGGTCGTTGGACGCAGACACAACTGAAAAGTATGGTCTGTCGTAAGATTGGAGCTCAAAGCAAACGAAAGACATTTCAAGTCGGAACGACAAGTGCCACATCCTCGGTAAATTCAAGGGCACTTGCTGCTGTTGTTTATCCGACAACCTTGAGGTAATTCACACTCACAGTGACGATTGCCATTCACAAGCGCAATATCGTTCACCCAATCAGTGTGGTGGCGAAAAGTTGCACGATGTGTGGTGGCAGGAGGGACGAAAACACGTCGTTTTCCCTCAAGAGGAATCTCCAACGCAGCACGGCCACCAATTGGAGAAGATGCCACCCCGGTAACCGGGGTTGCGGACGCAACGAAGGAGGATTGGGATTGTGAAAGCTTTTTGGCGTGATTCGGTGCACTCGGCCCCGAGCCACCCTCCGCCTGTTCGCCCGGGCTCGCGGACGTCGAGGCGGCGGACGTCGTAGCTTCAGTAGCACCGAAAAAATCGAACTGCTCGGCGCCTACAGGCACTTCGAGTGGGTGGCTGCGTTTCCCCAACCCAAGGTGAAGATCCCAAGAGTTTACAACGGCATCGCGTCCTCCCGAGTACAAAATTCCACCACGATCCGCGAGGCTTGCATCGTCGCCTCTGACGACGTGAGTCTCCGTGTCGATCGCTAGGGCATTGATGCCCGAGCGGTGGGTGGAGTCCGTGTAATCGTCCGTTATTACATAGGATACGCGGGTCCGAGACACTCGGCGAATCGTGGCCATTTAGAATAGGTTTCTCCTGCTGTCGAACCGAGGTGTCCAGGTCTCCGGACTGACTTGGAGCCACAGTCACCCGCGAACGGAGCCGGCACCTTTGGAGTTGTCCGAGAGATTGGTTTCTCCCGCACCTTGTGCTGGCAAATGTCGGGATCGATGATGCCACGTGAGATATCGACGAGGGGAGGTTGAGTGTTGTCTGGAGGTGATCGGACCGCACCTATTTTTACGCGATGAGCCATTCCTGGCAATGAAAGAAATGTTTGCGACAGGTAAGCCCACTGCAGGCCCTCTACGCAGTCGTATGCTTTATTAATTATACCCTCTTCGGACTACAACAGATTGACCAGACTGACTGCATACAACTGATGACAACAAATGACGAATACAAAATCGCGACTACTGCGAATGTCGCTGCAAGAAACCTTTGGGGCACCAATCCCCATCCGCACTTATTTGGGGGGAGCTGATATCAGGTTATACCCCGTTTCTGTGACTCCGATTCCGCCATGATGTTTTGCTCTCCAGCATCACAGTCACTACCAGCTAATCCCGCTGACGGTCCGCACCCCCCAGTTCTTCCCATACCCGCGGCATGGGTATGGCGAGTCATCCTACAACAACCACGACAGCTACTTTATTTTCTGTGAGTCACAAATATCGAGAGATCTGTCTCCAATGATCCCGAGGTTCGAGAAGCACATCATGGATACCGTCTTTACGGTCCCCAATCGCTCCATGGACTACGGTGGTCACTATCGGACTTCGCAAGGCGTGTGTTTCGCACACTCGAAGCAGCAATTACTGCTCTACACTCAATAAGTCTCGACTGGAGTCAACACCGAGCAAAATTACTTCGGTCGATGTAATTTCGGTAATGAGATTGATGACGTTTGAAAACTGAGCTCGGTATCATTCATGGATGTTGATTTGATGACCATGTTCGTATGTGGCCAGCATACGTCGGACCAAACAGGGCTTGCTGCACAAGAGGGTTTGTCCTGGACATTCATTCGCTGACACTGACGAGTCCGACTGGTTCGTTGGGGCCAGGTCCCCACAGCGGAAAGCCAGCACCACCTCTACAACGGCAACTCTACACTTGGCTGGAGCGAAAATTGAGTGGAGAGTGCAGAAAATCGACTGGAGAGTGCAGGAATCGACGCCCACAGGGTGGAAGTCACAAACGTGACGGCGGGAACTCTCAGACCCGATCAACAAGATACTGCTCTAACAGACCGATGCCACCGCAAAATCAGTGACTGGTGGGCATGTGAAGCAAGACGCAGTTTAAGTACCTTCCATGATTTCTTCCTCCGCAAAGCGTCGACGTGGGGTGGTGATGTTGGTTGGTAACGTTCCAGCAACCCAGCCCCCCCTTGCATGCTCCACGGGGCAGTCCACAGATACCGCGCCACTGTGGAATCAGCCACCCGCTTCGTGCAAACACGCGGCCTCCCGTCGCTTATCTGTGGAGCATCGATCAGAACAGTGGAGGTTTGTGAACTGCGGACACACCCGCCACCGACCAGCGCTTCACTCGAACTCTTCTTCCTCCCGTTGTATCAAAATCAAAGCTAAATATCAGAGTATTCTTTATAAGCTATTCATTCCAATTTTATGCGGGATAGAACCCCCGCGAAATCTCCCCTACAATTCCAACGTTGGCTCCACCGAACCAGCCCCGTCCTGACAGAAATCACATGACGCCTTTCCGTTTACGCGAGCTCTGTCGTGCAGAGCCGTCACTCGACTCGACCTTCTTCCACCTCTGCGATCGTTCAATGTCCTTGGTCCACGTTCCGTTCCGTTCAAAGTTGGGTTCTCGACCGAATGCCGCGACAGCGGTTTCAAGGCATATGTCAGCTGGGAGCGGGGATTGAGGTCGGTGTGGTCAGCGATGTGTGAGACAAGTATCATTATCGAGGGCAAAATTGTGATAGTGCAACCGCTCACCAGTCATCCAATTGACAACGTCACTCCGTGCCACCGGTTCGCTCACAGCATCAGGGGTCGACTGCGGCGCGTTACTGTCGTCTCCCTCCCAAAACACCTGCACATTGTACGTGTGCACAAGTCTGCGTTTCCACCAGCTTTGGTACGACGAGTGCTGGCCGTCCTCCGGTTCCAGGAATGTCTTTAGTGGAACCCGCACGACGGCTTGAACCTCGGCGGGGTTGCAGACGGGGCGGAATGACGGATGCACGAGACATACGATCGGAGTCACGATAAGATCATCGCGGGCGAGGTGGAGAGGAAGCGTGCAGAGCGGTTCGACAAGAGAGGGGGGCAAGGCGATTTCTTCCTCTGCTTCTCGTAGCGCAGTCGCGAGAAGCGTCGGATCCACATCGTCCAGCTTGCCTGGTGGTTTTTAGATTCGCCGTTTATCTGACTAAGGGGAAGTGACCCAACACGTACCACCAGGCAATACAATAGCACCGCCGTGAAAACTCATTCCTGCGCTCCGCTTCGTGAGAATCACGTCCAATTCGTACCCGGCGCTTGACTTGCGGACAGTCAAGGGAACCATAACCGCACTTCTACCGTGCTGGTGGATTTGGTACGGATCGGGAGCGTCGCCCACAGAACGAAGACGGGATATCAAGGGAGCCAAATTGCCGGGAACGAGCGAGGACGGTTTCTCGAGTAGATGTGATTGCGAGGTGATTTTCGATTCTGCGGTAGCATCGGTTTGAAGATGCGCTGCCATCGCAAGTGGGAGGAGACACACAGCAGTCGGACGACAGAGGACAGAGCGCGCCGCTGGAGCAAGGAGATACGCTCCTCTAGCTACGCGATCGCACGCAAAGAGAGCGGAACGCAGCGTGTCACGTGGACTTGGTGGAATCCGGAAGCTCAACTCTGGCTCCCTGCGGACAGCCGAACTTCATCCACCTTGTAAAGCCGCTTCACCTCAATGCCGTTCCGTCGCATCGCCATCGCGGGCGCATCGCAATCGCCGAACGGCCACTCCACGGGCTACGCCATCGCAAAGAAGCTGCTGTTGGAACGGCGAGAAAGGAGCCGATTCGATTCCGTCACGATCCTGGGGCGAAAGAAGTCGGTGAGATTGATGCCCACATCGTATTGGATTGCTTGAAAATGTTTTTCTCATGGCGATTCCTTCCTAATGCCTCAGTCCGCTGACAAACAGGCCTCAATCGACGAACTCGTCAGTTTGGGGGCAGAGTATCTTCCGATTGAGTACGGGAACGTCGATGAAACTGCTCAGGCGCTGAAAGAGAGGAAAATAGATTGTGTGCTATCGTGCCTAGCTGTGAGCGGTGAGATGTGATTCTTGCGAGCTGGTCGTCTTTCGTCGGACGTGACATGATTGGACCTAGACCCAAAGGCTATCGGAGAATCGGAAGTAAATTTAGTGAAAGCATCCGCAAAAGCTGGAGTGAAGCGTTTTTTCCCGAGCCAGTGAGTTGACGGTCGCTTGCTCTAGCTCTTGGGAGTTTACTCGGGAAGTGCGTCATCCGGATTTCACGACACAAAGAAATTTGTGCTTCGTAGCGACGCCATTGTCCCAGCACAATGTGTTATTCCTGGACTTTCTTCTTCGAAGTGGAGAACAGACGAATGACGTTCCAAAAAAAGAATGCACCGACCCAAGAACAGTGTTTCTGACTCAGGAATTGAATGAGCTGGCACATCAATTGGCATTCTTTTCTCACTAATGGTTAACTTTGCCAAGGTACGGGCCTGACGATGACAATCTGCCGCCGGAACGTGTGTGGAGGATTTCTCAACGGAAGTCCCACGTGGCAAATCTTGGACAAAAACTGGGGATGGAAGTCACAAAGGTACTCGTCCGGATTCCTTTCCTGGATCTTATAGAGTCATACCATCGTTCTTCCCCACAGGTCGTCACTGGAATATTCTACGAAGCGATATTCACAGACAACGGCGTCTTCCACTGGAGCGACGACGGAAAGTCCACACCTAAGGGGATTATTTGTGGAGAGGAGCGTTCCGGGGAGGTGATGGCGATCTCAATTGACGATGTAAGGCCCCCCTCGTTTGGTTCGAGCCATCAACCACACGTCACGCCCTCCATTCACCAGATTGCCAACTTCGTATCCGCCATGCTCTCCGCCTCCGACACGTCCCCCACCGCCAACCGCGCCGTGCGTATCATCGCGGACAGGTACCGCACGGGCGATGAGTTTGCACTGTTCGAGGAGGTCACGGGACGTACCGTCGAGCGCGTCAGGTACCCTATGGGGGATCCTATCAACGACAGAGGCAAGTTCCCGCAGTATCCGAGACTGGTGGCGGGAAACCATGTGAGTGTGCTTGTGGTCGCAAATTGAGGTTCCTTTCTCACCGCCCAGGGCACAACTGCACTTGTGCTTGTTCGCCATTTTGTGCGGAAGTATTACGTCGACCCTGCTCTTTCAGATAACCATCTGTTTCCGGAAGTAACACCGCTGACGCTGCGCGAGTGGTTGAAGAAGCAGGTAGCGGAGACAGGCAGCGCGAGTCTTCGGTTCCCCGGAGGAGGGACGCGGAAAGCGAGGTTGTGAGAGAGGGGTTGTAAAATAAAACTTTTGCGAACGACATATTATTTTGGCATGCATGACGTTGTGCAACAGCACAAAAACCGATCTTCGCACAAAACCTCAACATCATCAAAGACTCCAATGGCCTTCCGTCAAACCCTTCCCGATCCGGCACTTTCCACCTCCGACCTCGCTCGAGCGCGCATCCGAAAGGCCACGACCCACTCCGCCATCACCATCCATGACCATGACGTCGAAACCGCCCCTTTCGTCATAGACCACCGGGAGACCGCACACGCACACGATAGCAGACGGGCACACGGACACGTCAAAACCAAGGTCATGCAGTCCATCACAGCGGCGCCGTTTTGGGACGACAAGGGCGCTGGGGCGGGTGGTGGTTATGTGAGTTTTGTATCACGTCATCATCACGATGGTGGCAAAAGGGGTTCTCTCGGAGACTGAACATGAAACTCTCTTCTGATTGTATACAGATGGACGCGACGGAACACCTGAATGTGCAGCTTCGTCATCGCCACGTTCACCCAACTCAGGCCAGGAACACCGCAGCGATCGAGGATGAATCCAGGAGGCGCGGATCTTACCCATTCAATATCCCCGTCGTGTAAGCATTGTCCCAACGCCACGCACATTGCGCATACCCTTAACGATACGGAGATTTCACACCTTGCCGTTCCTTGTGCCGCTTCGTAATCACAGCTACCCAACGCATTGGGACCCGGAATCGATCCAGAGGGTCAAAGTCACGGACTGGAGTGCGTCAATCGGCAACCCGTCCCCGTTCGGCCTGTACGCGTTCTCGGTAGCGACGATGATCTTTGGGTTCATCAACATTGGAGGTGAGGTTTCGTTGCAAAGGCGCCCCGACTAGTCGGTTTAGGATCTGGCTGAAGATACGCATCTCCTTTAGTTGGTCCCGAGATCCCTTTCATCATGCTCGGAATGAACTGGGCGATCATACATGCTGGAGCTGGGCAGGTCTTGGCAGGAATCTACGAGTTGAATCGCGGTCAAACGTTTGCCGGAACGACCTTCACCACGTGCGTCTGCTCGTTCCTTTTCTTTTCTCTAGCCTGGGACAATTTGCAAAGGTGCCTTTTCTCTCTCATTGTCGTTCAGATTCGGACTCTTTTGGCTCGGTCTCGGTCTTCACTGCGTTGAAGTCATGACGGGCGTGATATCAGCCGAAGCAACGACTGCAAAGTGGCCGGTATGTGTGCCTTCGCCCTTCTTTGAGACGAATCTTGGTCCCGAACAAGAATGTTCGAGCGCAGTTTTTCATTACATTCATGATGTAAGCGATGCCGCAATTCCCTCAGTGTCTCCCATTCTTCACACACTCGTGCTTAGATGGGCCTCCATCGCCTTCTCCATCTTCATTATAACGACCCGTCACTCCATTGCGCTGATGCTCATTTTCGGTAAGTTTTGAGTTATCTTTGGTTCAAAAAACATGTTTCCCACAAATCCTTTCTGCCAAGGTTGCGCGACGGCGTCTTTCGTCTGCATCGCGATTTCCAACTTCTCTCGCGTACTCGACATAATCGGTGGCGCGTTTTCAATTGCACTTTGGGCGTTGTCGGTAGGTTACCACTGCTCCGCTCCTCGAATACCAAGCAAGTGGGTGATCGGGTACGGAAACTCTTACGAGCATCTCGGTGTGTTCCACCTTGGTTTCTTGATAGTATTCTAGCAAACCTCGTTGCCTGGAAGGAAGACTTGTATGCAGGAATGTGAGCTATTGATCCACTCGAGCATCACAGGTATTCAACCCACTTGCTATCCCTCGGTAATCACTGGCAAGATCCCGGTGGAGATACGAACAGTTCTTCATAGAGAAAGACACGGTGTATCTGTATTGGTGGTTTAGTCAGTCGCAGGCCAAAATATGTCGTCACAAGACACCCACCCTTTCCTTCATCACTTCCTTCACTTGTAATCCAGTGTTACTTTGTATCAAGGAGGGGTTTGACGATCACTAGTCCATTTCTCTGTTATCGCAATCACATCGAGGACGCAATCAGTGGTCCTCACCCTGCGATACATCTTCATGAATTCGCCCCGAACAGATAGCGGTAGAGGAACGGAGCAGTCGAAGAGGCATTCCAGTTTAACGAAAGCGGTGATCGCACCCCGCTTCCTACAGGTTCTTGAGGGCACGGCTGGCGTGAAGAGCGGAGGAATCAGTTCCCGAACACTGAACACAACGTCTTCTATGTACTCATCTTTCGGGACCATTCGACACATGGAGCAACCCATGCGGCTTCTTCCATGCAGGAAGGATAACCCCCTACATGGCCTTCACCGCAAATCGCTTACCCGCCGGTCGTCAAGAGCGGGGTTCACGACTCTGATCTCGATGGCCGCTTTCAAACAGCGATGTCCCAACTGTGAAAAGTCGGGCAAGTGAATGACCCCAACGCTGAATGGAGACGGGTCGACACCAATGGGATGTTGCGAGAACTTGTTTGCAACCTGGGATGGCGGTAAAAGGTCTGAAAGCGCACGTTTGCCGCAATCCATATCGCCAGTCAGTGGGGGTTTACTGTTGCTAACTGTAAAAAAATTTTTCGTTACCTCGAGGACGAATTCACGATACAAACAGTATGAAGTCTGTGGTCGTTCCACGACATTGCGCATCATCATAAAGCCTACGTTATTCATGCCGATACTTAGCGGGTTCGCTGTATCTCGAATCAATCTCTGTTGCTCACCTGAACTTCTCAGGGGGTTTCGGAGTCTTGTTTCAATTACTCCTTTGGCAGCGAGCACCTGTGCTCAAACTATATGCCCGTGCGTTCGCAGCTGGAAGTGAGATCGAGTCTCGGCATCTCAATGTGCTCTGCCTCACATCGAGAGTACAATTTATTATCCGAGCTCTCCCTGGCCACCTTATGATCCTGCAGCATTACCATACTGTCAATAATGTACCAGAAAATACAAAGTCTGCGTTTCGTATGTCGATGAGACCATATTCCGCGGAATCAATCAGTGGTTCCTTACATTTGATTCACATCGATGAAATGGACCCCGACCAGGACCAGAAGGAAAGAAACGGCAACGGCAACAGAGATGGTATCAGCCCCGCTTCCACCTCGATTTTGAGGGCAAGACTGGCGTGAATCACGGTGCAATGAGTTTCTGAAGCACAGAAACGAGCAAAGGCCCCAACCACCGCTCTGCGCCCACCTTTCGGGGTGATTCGAACGTTGAACAACCCGCACTGCTTCTTCCGTGCAGATGCAGGACGAGTCCTCGCGCCGGAGACTGCGACAGCCGCAAATCACGAACCCAACAGGACCACGACGATGTTGTCTGCATGATTCTATTTGTTATCGTGAAGATTTTGTATGTACGGCATGGCAGCACGCAAAATGTGTATCAAATTCGCCGTCGTAGACTTTGCCTGCCTCTGTCAAGTCGAGTATTGGAGTTGGATCTGCTTTGGAAGGGAAAAAGGTGTGGTGAGTATGCCGTGTTTTGGTCTCACCCCCAAATCATTTGTGCATCGATTTAAAAATTTGAACATTTTACACATTTTTGCGACACCTCTAAAAGGTCTCGTCGCCGATGGAAATGGAGACCCATCTTTCTACCGAGCAGCTCAAAAGGATCATGATGAGACCAGGCCACTCTTGGGCGGCGACGACTGGATGGCGTTCTTCGCAACGGATTTCCTGCCATAAACATCACGCGATTCACTGAGACGAACGGTGGGTCGTTTTGTTCCAATGTAAAAGATGTGGAGTTGGACGTGATCATGGAAAAACGGTCGGAAAGCTGAAACTGCGGGTCGCACCTGACACCCCGCGATTCCGGCCTGGCGAGACGTCCAAACGGCAGTGAGGCAGTGAGAGCATCCGATTGTTCCTGCGAGAAGGACCTCGCCCCTTCCTATTGAATGGTGATCAACCGGTCAACCAACATCTCGAGACGAGGACAGGCCGGGTGAAGGTTTCTGGATGAATCGTAGTCGTAGTGTATTCATTTTGCCGGTACTATTACATGTACTTGTACTCGAACGGGGTGTATTTGATGTGACCTTGATGATGGAGACCCTCGATCATGATGAATGGAGCAATGGAGGACGAAAAAAAGAGTTGCTCTATTGCCTGGGATGGCGATAGGCGCATCGCTTATCTTCCGTGACGCTCTGCTCGTCGTGTTTCATGGCGGGGGTTAATTGTCAAAAAGTGCTAAATGTTTTGGAAGTGAGACCAAAAACACGGCATAGCTGAGTGAGGCGAAATCAAACGAAGGGGAAAGTGCGGCGGGTGGAAGTCCTTTGAACAATAACCAAAACTTCACCAAACATTACATCATCCAATGCAGATCTGAGTCAGCGAGATGACGGTGCCACTTCTTCCAGGAGCCCTGGAGTAACCTTTGGGAATTAATTTTGAGACCCGGGACCTTTTGCGATTTCCAAAGAGACCAATTCCAAGACCACCGAAGAATCGGCTTGAGTGTCACGACAATCGTAGAAGTAAATTTAGCAGAGCATCGTCTATATCGGAGGCTTATGTAAGTTCGAAATGATGGTGCAACAACATCGGCTTCGCAATCTGCCGATTCGAACACATTACATAAGATCGCCCACACAGTGCACCGCATCAAAACACCACTCAATCATGTCCGAGGTGAAAGTTTTCCTGACTGGAGCCACTGGTGCGTTGCGTCCTCTTGTTCGCGTCGTGTCTCTGCCCATTCGTCTGAATCCAAATCATTCAATAACACAACCATCATTCAATAACACGACGCTTCCTTCGTACCGCGCCATCAAGGGTACATCGGCGGCCAAGTCTTGTTCGCCTTACTGAACCGCGCAGACGCATCGCGGTACAAAATTGCAGCGCTTATCCGCGGGGAGGAGCGCGCGCAGAAACTGCGGGATTTGGGCACGCGTGTCGTTGTGGGAAGTTTGGACGACGTTGAGATTATCAAAAAGGAGGCGAGCGAGGCAGACGGTAAGAGCTTCATGTGGCATCGCACCTGTGCTTCAATGTTTACAAACCTGCCTCTGGTCCAACATCGCAGTTGTGCTGCACACCGCCCACGCAGACCACATGCCATCTGCCAAGGCGATCATTGCTGGCCTTGAAGCAAAGGCCGCGGCGGGAAAGAAGGGGATTTACATTCACGTATGTTCCGGTCCAGAGTCCAAACCCACAACTACTCGCCTAACTGACCCCACCTGCCCAAACCGCAGACCTCCGGCACGGGCGTCCTCGCCGACTTCGCCTACGGGGACACCGTGAACCCGACCATCTTCTCCGACCTCGACCTCGCGCTCATCGACTCGCTCGAGGACTCCCAGCCCCACCGAGACGTCGACTTGGTCGTGCGCGCGGCGGGGGCGAGCGGGAAGGTGGACGCGTATATTGTGCTGCCGCCGACTATTTGTGAGTTGAGCAGTCCTAGCGAAGGGAGGACTCCGAGGCCTATGCCTGAAAGCGCCGACTGAAGACACGAGCTTAGCGAGTCTGTCTGCCGGAGGCGAATGATCTGCGCGAAGCTCGAATGAGACAGCGCGGAGCGAATATTCCCGCCGGAGGCGAGTGCCCCTGGAACGGAATAATCTCGTGCGGGGGACGGGTAGGAATGACGTGCCTTGTGCCAATGTGTGCTGACCGCACGTTGCAACTTGCCCAGACGGAATCGGTGACGGTCCGTTCAACAAGATATCGATACAAATTCCGAACCATATCCGTGCCGCGATTCAGTCTGGCAAGGCCCAGTATGTCGGAAAGGGCGTCGCGCGGTGAGTTTCATTCACNTGAACTACTCTGACCAAACCCCACAAATCATTGACCCACCCGGCACTCCCCCCCAGCTGGTCCAACGTCCACATCTCGGACCTCGCCCCCTTGTACCTCACCATCCTCGACCACGCCCTCTCCCACCCGCAACCGTCCATACCACACCCCTTCGAGGGGTACTTCTTCGCCGAGACGGGCGAGCATTCGTGGGGGGAGGCCGTTGCGGAGATCGGGCGGGTCCTTAAGCGCAAGGGGGTGATTGCGAGTGAGGAGGCGGGGACGTTTGGAGAGGATGATGTGGTGACGTATTTGGGAGCGAGGGGGAGGAAGGGGTATGGGTCGAATTGTGAGTGGCCATTTACTGGCTGCGAGTCACTGGTCTGGGCTGGGCTGACCCATGCTTCCCTCTCCCCTCTCCCCCCTTCCTCCCCCCCTTCTCCCATTTATTCCAGCCCGCTCCCGCGCCCACCGCGGCCGCAAGATTGGCTGGACGCCCGCAAAGAAACCCGAGGACTTCTTCAAGGCGGTTTCGGAGGAAGTGGACTATATCTTGGCGAATGAGAAGCCAGGGTCCAAGGCGGTTGGGGATCATTGATGGAGGGTGGTGAGGAGGGAGTGGGGGGGAGGCGGGAGTCGATGCGAGGAAAAGTGGACTTCGTCACCAGGCGACAGTCTTGTCATCGAAATTGAGAAATGGCAATGAGAAGATGAAAGCAATCATATATGCATAATTTTTTGAGAATTTAAGAAATGAGAACCGCATCTCAAGGGGTTTGTACGCCAAACAATCATATATTTGCATGCATTCCGGCTCTGCGGCTCAGTGGCTCAGAGGCCCGAGGCGGCAGGGGCACAACATCAAACCATCGAGAAGACAAACATCAACATCAACATTTGTGATTATACATGAAACATACACTAATTCGCATTCGCATTCGGAATTATATGAGGGGTTTCGTCCGCTCCGCTCCGCCCAACCCAGTCGGACGAGACGAGACGGTCAGTCAAATCAAAAAATATATGAAGTCCTTTTCGTCCATTCACGCACTGCACTTGCGCACTGCTCTTACGACAACTCCTCCTCTCCCTCGCCCGAGCGTCGAGTCCACGTAATGTGCAAGGAAAAAAAACACCCAGCAGAAGCAGTACCAGCAGTGGCAGTACCAGCAGTTGCAGTCCACAACTACTTTTTCCGTCCCAGAAGTGACGACAGCGACAAGTACCCCCGTCTCGTCGTCGTCGCGGTCGCCATGCCCGTGCGCGGGTACGTCCCCCCGGTCGAGTCGTGCGAGGCAAGGTCCACGTGCATCGCTCGCGTCGCGTCCGTGCTTGTCGATTTGGCGGCCTCGCTGCGTACCTCGTCCTCGGCCTCTCCCTCGCCCACCCCTCGACCGTGCCCGTGCCCGTGCCCGTGCTCCCCCTCGGCATGTGCCTCGGTATCAGCCCCGTCGCCGTCACCGTCGCCGCCGCCGTCCGACACGGTCGCGTCGGATCCGGCATCCTCCTCGTCCGCGGCCTCGATACGCTCCATGAGCTCGTCCCACTCGGACCGTCTAAATTTGGACATGCGGCGGGCGCTCCACAGGACGCGCATTGTCGATCGGTACGTTTCCCCATCGGGTAACCGGGCTTCGGAGGGGTTCGATTTGGCGAGGAGGACGAGGTCGGCAAGGCGGTGCAGGATGGGTGCGCGGGCGTCGGGAACGAAGATGGATGTTTTGGCGAGTAAGGAGAGAAGGATGGATGGGTCGGTGATGGCGCTGAGGTCGACATCCGGGGTGGAGGGGGTGGTGCAGGGAGAGTCCTTCTGGAGCGAGATGAGGTCGATGAGGTGTAGGTCCGCGGCGGGGTGTGAGGGTTGCAAGGATTGGGAGGAGGTGTGCGAGGAGACGTCGGATGGTGGCAGGCGGAGAATGGGCGGTCGAGGTCGCCTGTCGAGTGTCGGGTAGTGGAAGTCCAGGTCGGACGACGCGCGCGGGCCAAACGTGGCGTGCCTGCGCGGTCTGGGCAGGGTGTCGAACGACTCTGCGGGCGTGACCATGATGGTGGGCACGTCGAGCGCCCGCGGGAATGTGGACGGTTTGAGCGGCAGCGTCAGGGCCTCCGCGCCGTCCGACACGCCGTCCTGTGTGTCGTGCACCCCGCGCGGAAACGTGCTAGGCGCCTGTGCCATGACGGCGTCCGGCGTGTGCGTGTGTGTGTGTTCCGTGGGTGGCAGCGGGGAATCCGGAACGTGCGGCGCATCGTCATGGTGGCTTTTTTTGCCCAGCGAGCGGAAAAAACGGGCGAGCGGGGACGGTGAGCGCCGTCGCGTCTTGAGCGTCTCGGCAGGCATCGCGCGCGGGAGCGAGTGCGTGGTGCGAGCGGGAGAGTCGCCGGATTGTTCCGTGTGCTGGGGGCGCGACAGGGACCCGTACAGCAGAAAGGACAGCGACGTCGAGAATGCGCCGCGGTGCTTTTCCTGCGGCATCAACGCGCGGACGGCGGTGCGCGTGCGTGTGCGGGTGCGGGTTTTTTGCGCTGGGGTGAGGGAGCCTCGTTGAGTTCCGGGGAAACCACCACCACAAAAAACATTGAGGCTCCCCTGTTGATATGCTTACATTTCTGCCTGACGCTGGAAATATTCAATCGAGCCATTTCTACGCTTCTACACTTCTACACGCCCGCGATTCATTTTATTAGACGGCGGAATTTCCTATGTGTGGCTGGTCGGGATGCGCGGCTGCCTCCTCCCCCGTCCTGGCTCCCATCCCCATGCTGGGGCTGTGAAGGCAAGCTGACGGCAAGCCCCACCCAAGCAGCCGCCAACCTACTTTCCCCAAAAGCCGAGCTTCTTTCAAAGTAATTTTCCCTGAAAGGCGGTTCGAATGCAGTCGCGAATAAGAAAGAGCGAGAAACATCGTACGTACCATGCATGTACTTTGGTGATTTCCCCGATAGAACGTAGACCGTAAACGTGCTCTTTTCAAGGCGTCTCCACTTGTCTCCACGAAATTACAAAACTCATTCCCTCATTGCTCTTTCACTCATTTTAACCAGTTGCGCCCACGAGTGACGAGAGCAAGACGGGGAGAGGGTCGCACACGAGTGCGAGAGCGCCGAGGTCCCAATGGGGGATGGTGCGGCTTTGGGTGACCCTCTGCTCTAGTGACAAGTAGACAGACGGCGCCCTAAGCCCTCAACCACTCTGCGGTCCTCAACACCCGGCCCCTCCAAAAAAAAAAAACGAACCAAACTAAGCCTAAGCATAGAAAAATGTCTAACCTTTCGCTCCCTGCCCCGTACCACAACCGCCGGAGCGGGACGACCAGGATACTTTCAGTTGGGTCGTGTCGACGCGATGGACGTGTCAACGTCCCGTCGCGGTTGCGACTCGCGAATGCCACCCGTGGTCTACGCAGGTCACGCTTAGACGAACCGAAGGTGCGTGGACGAGAGGGAGGAAGATTCCGTGCAACCACCTCGACCGCGTTTCCTCGCTTGCAGATGCCAGATCGGCGCAGAGACTTTTGGTTCGGTGCGAGACGTGCGTGTGCAACTCCAACTCCGACTGCTGGCTGCCCAGCCGCTGGGCCATACACAAACTTCTTCCATTGGTTCCACGTCCCACTGACAGAGGCGAGATATACGTTATGACGGAGCAAACGTCTGAAAGCGATAGCCCTGTCATCGATTGAGCATTGGATACCGGACAAAAGTGGCGCGGATGTGAATGTGGATGTGGAATGACGGCGGATGCCGGACGGCAGGCGGCAAATCAAAATTCAATGATATGGGTCATCCTCAAGTCTCACGTCCACACTCCACCCGCTCGCGAGTCGCGCCTCCCGCCCCTTCCAATCTGCGGGTTTCGAAAGATTCCCTCTTCTCCTCTGCCGGTATTTTAGCTTTGATCAAGTACCTGTGTGTTTCCCTCCCGCAAGTACCATTTCAGGGTTTACTTTTGCAAGATCTGTTTTGTATGCTGTCGCGGACCCTGTGACTTCGTGGAAATCCCGTGATAAGCGCGCTTTTGTGCTTCGTTTGGGTCGGTGATGCACACGTTCAAGATTTTTGGCCTTTCCACGATTCCACATTCACTCACATGGCGATGAAAAGATCTCCCCAGACCGGGGACAGTGACATGCGATGCTCGGCTTTAGGCGTGGCTGTGGTAGGCGTCGGTTGAAGGCTCGCTTTGCGCTGTGTCGTCAACTGCACTTGTGGTCCTTGTCACGCCATTAATGGGTGCTGGATTCGAAGAGGACGGGGCGTACGCCTCCGAGGTGCGTATGGAGTGGTTGCGGGTGAGAGAGGATTGGAGCAATGGATTATGCTCCGCAACATTGGACCCTGTGCGACTATGGAACAGTCTCCAGACACTCCCAGTGATTGCGACACGTCGCAGTTGGTTGATATCGACCCCACTCTGGCCGATGTTGGACTACTCTTACGACATTCTGACTCGTCAACAGGGTGTCTGGACAGAACCCTTGCAAGGCAGCCTGGTGCTCGCGATGTCGTGGACATTGGCAGACGGATTGTGAGTATGGACGGGTGGAAATGTCCAGGCTCAGCATCCTTGACCGGGTGCTGCATCACGGGCGTCTGCGCTTGTCGGACAGTTTCTTGTCGTACTGGGCGCGGACAAGCAGAGACGACTCGCACAGATAAGTATCAGTGTGTGCTTGTATTCGCACAAAGGCTTTTTGAGTCTCTGACATCTTCCGTCGTCGTGTTTCCTGTTTCCTTGTTCGCGATGCCCCAGGTTCTCTGCAAACCACGTACTTTTTGGGACGCGACGGCGAGCAGCTTCCTCGAACGCGCGCCCTGGAAACGTTTCGCTGTCAACCTGGACGCGAACGGCTGACAGCTCGCCAAACCAAGACCCAAGCATCGAACAACCTAGAAAGTTCTCGTGTTCATCGAATAGACGTACTGTCAACATTCCATCCGTTGAGTTCGTCCTTTCCGCTCTGCAAGACACGGTTGTGATGGAAGTGAGCAATGGCGAGCTCCTCTGAATTCGCAAGCTGAAGGACACAAGCAAGGTGCTTGCTATCGACCCGTGTCACCTCAGTCACTAACGCGGTCGTTAATGCATGTGATTGTGGTGTGCGCCCACAGCCCCCTACACCCAGCTTGTTGTCGATCCAGTAACCTGTACCTCGTCCGGTGGTGGCTTGGGGGAGAGAGGGTTGAGACCAGCCTTTGCGATGGAGTTAACAACGGAAGATGCGTTCCGGTAGTGAGCGGGGGGAAAGTGGCTGGATGGTGATAAGTGCGGTGATTTTTTTCTTTCCTTTTTGATGTGTGAACCTTTCCTGACCTCCACCATTTGAACCTGTTCAATACCTGCCCTACATTTCACTCCGTGTCACCCCTACCAGCTGACACGTCGCAAATGTTCTCTTTCTCCCAACACCCCTCCTTCCAAATCTGCGGCGAAACCGTCCGCAACCATATCGCGTAATGGGTGACCCCGAATTCCCGCACCTGCACTCAACCCCCTACCACCCAAGTGCCGCAGCCGGACCTCGTTGCGATCGAGAACTGGGTCAAAAACCAGTATCTGCGGAACCGCCGTGGACCACCCGAAGAGCAGGAGGCTGCCCATCGCAAGGGCGAGGGGTTGGTGACAGTAGGACAGCTGAGGTTGAGCACGGCGCAGGCGATGGAGACGCCGACGTGCGAGGAAGTCAGACGGTTTGGGCATTAAATGGAGGTGTATTTCTGGTTGTTAATGGTGTTACATGCAGGTTATTTCCAAAACTGCTTTTTCAACTGATAACACTCTCCAGCCAACTGATACAATTGACTGCGTTCCCGGAAATCATGGTAATTCAAAAGATGCAATTATGTGAAGCTTCGTATGATACAATCACTAATACGAGCAACTCGTAACAAGAATAACAAGAATAACAATGATACAACGAAGTATTAAGTAGAACATGGTACAAATCCCCCCATATAACGATAAGAACACATAAATTATCTCACCGCTGGCTTTATGCACTCATCAGTTCGCGAAGGAGTGTCACGAAAGCCTCCATTGTTGGTCGTTCTGACGGGTTGTCCTTCCAGGCCATTTCGATCAGGTCACCAAGTATTTCCGGGCACATAGTGACCCCATATGTGTCGCTCGGGCGAAATCCCTGGTTGATAATACGTTCCCAAAGCGTCGAGTTGCGCTCGCATTCTCTGAACACCTTCACGCTCGCATTCCAAATCTGGAGAAACAAGAATCAAGATCCCTTCTTGTGAGAAAAATATACATGGGTTCGCACCTGCCAGCACACCACAGCAAATGCATACACGTCACCAGTACGAGATGGGGCACATGGTGGGCCTTCTCCCAGTACATAGGGAAGTCTTTCCGGGGGACTATATACCAAGGTCCCACCCCGTTTAGTGTCGCCAATTGTTTGAAATGTCTGAGTGCTTGCAGCGATATCCATTAAATCCAAACTTGAGGGTATCATGATACGTCTTTTCGCAAATCCAAAGTCACAGATCATCGCAACTCCATTATGAACCAGAATGTTGTCGGATTTTATGTCGACATGTGTGATACCACTGCGGTGGATGTGATGCAACCCTTCGGCCACATTCAACATCTTGAATACAAGCTCAAAGTCAAACACACAATGACACGACACACGGCAAATTTCAGCGCTTACGAGCTTCCACCTCTCTTCAAAATTGAGTGATACTCCTGTTTTCTCGAGATAGCTGGTCAATGTATCCCCGGCGTACGCACAAACAAGGTATGGCTGTGAGCTGTTGTCGTCAACGTCAAAGCCACCAAAAAGTTTCAAAACATTCTCGTGTTCGGGCAGGTTCCACCAGATCTTTGCTTCACGCTTGAAACTCTAATAATTCCAAAGATCGGACGGTTTTATTGGCTCACTAACGGGGAGCATGAATACTCACGTCTCGATTTTCTTCCATACGTTCAAGCTTTAACATTTTGACAGCAACATCTCTCTCCTCTCGAGGGCTTGTTTTCACAACCCATTTGGCCTTATAAACAATGGAAAACGTTCCTTCGCCAATCTTTTCCATTCCTGTTAGAGAAGGAAGAGGAATTCGTAACATGCTTGCAGGTTTCCCAGTCCCAGCGCTTGTCTTTGGACGGGAAGAAAAATTTGGTAGTTTTAAATTGAAGGGCAATTGCCGTAGGAGAATCGGCCAGTTCTGACTTCGCAGGAGTCCGCGAGTTGAATCAGCGGGAGAGGTGATATCTGTTCTTGCACAATTTGTGCTCTTCTCAAAACTTGGACGGAATTGGATACCCCACGGAAAAGCTTTACCTTGTGGAGATGTCCCAACAGAACTTGAAATTGGGAGAGCTGAGTCTGTCTCCACTAATAAGACAAAAAGGGTGGGCGGAAATTCAAATTAGGATTAAGTTCGTTGCCCCAGATGAGAAAAGTCTCATTACCTGAATCCAAGCACCTCACAAGCTCTTCTGAAGTCGGAGCAATGACTCTGTTCAAGGGATCAAATATAGCAAAGAATTCCGATTCAATTTGAGCTAATTTTGGAAACAAGGTTTCGAAGAGCTATGACAGATGTTTTAAGAAGACCATTCAACCTACGTTCGCCTTTCTCCAGACGCGCACTCCCCTTCAAATCGGTCACGCCATCACCTGCCAGAGAGGGTATTCCTTGTTTTGTTTCAGAAGGGTTTTTCTTTGCCATTGAAGTCGAAGCTGACGATACGTTCAGCAATGCGGGAGTGTCGGATGTCATGGTAGGGTTTTGAGGCGCTGCCACCAAAGTGTCGCCCAAAGATGTTGCGACAGGAGACTCTTGCCAAGGTTCGGTAATGCTACAGTTCCATCGTCACTACAACGTTCCCGATCGCTAACAATGCTTCTGGCAAACACAACATACCTTTCTACAAATGACTTTCGTTCAAGAGAGTATCGTCGACGTAAAATTGCACCGCGTTCCCCTGTCTCGCTCACAGACGAGATATGTGGACGTGTCTCAAACTCTCCCATCACTCGAAAATCTTCATTTCGAGACTCTCCGTCATCCATTGGCAGCGGTTGTTCTGTCAACGAGGTTTGAAATAGATACAGAGCGAACTTCATGTCACACGTACCTTCCATTTCCCTTTGTATCAGTATTGATGGTGTGATCGAGCCAAACGGGGGCTCTTCTTCAGCCTGAGCCGCCTCATCAACAGTGTGAAGGCTCAGCTCCACGCTGCTGGCAGTGCGAACAGATCTAACGGGGATTGGTGGCGTCGGTAGAGGTTTTGGCGACCTTGATAGATGCTTTGATGGTCTCCGCTCTGGTGTATCGGACGTCCGGCGGAGAAAGCCCGACCCATTCCGTGATGCGTCTAACGGAGACTCTGATTGGAGTGACGAAGGTCGGGAGTGCAAGTCTGCTGGATTGGCGAATCGAAAATGTAAATCCGCATTGCAGGTGATGGTTTGTGAGTTTCATTGCTGCATGCTCCCACTGTTCACATCACATTTGCTCACCTTGATCATGGACGCCCGTCGATGACATGGAGGTGCGATCTTTACCTTTGCGCGAGTTCACACTCTTCATCAGACTGATGCTGCCGAAAGAATTGCAATAGTCGAGTGGTTCAGCCGCTTCTGCGAGTGAAGTTGATTGGGTGGGAGGGGGGGGAATCCTCCTCGATGAAACGAGTGCTGTTGCGTGCCTGGTATCTACGGTAGAGAGCGACATGCTGTCTATGTCAACGTTTGCGATGGATGTAGCGTGTGGTGGGGCGTTGGTTGCGGGGTAGGAAAGGGGGAACGACACGTCATCTGCCGGTGGTTTGGAGGTTTTGGTTTCGACCCCCTCCAAGTGCCACATCTGTTCACCGAGCGCTTCTGTATCTGGTTCACTGGATCGGTGAGAACGTATACTTGACTTGCATTCGTCAGATCCGTCGTCTATCGAGCTGTCGACGCCTTCCTGCAAAATGTCTTCAAGAATACTCCCGGGCGTGATCGATAAGGGAACTACTGAAGTGGGCGGCGTTCTAACCTCGGATAGCAGCGGTTGGTTCACACTGGTTCCCTCAACCTTTTCAAGACCTGGTGATCCCGAAATGGGATCTTCTGCCTGGTGCCACAGTTGAAGCAGAGTCAGGTACAGCTTAACATGGTATCTCCCCNCGCCCCCCCCATTTCTTTGCGCCACGCACCTTTTTGTCCTCTACCGGCAGCGACGTAAAGAGCGATGTGAGAAGGGATCTTGTCGAGGAAGTGCTGGCGATGGTGGGGTGCCACGTTGAGGACTGTCCAGCAGGCCATTTGGTGTCATAAGAATGAGAATGCTCGCTTTTGTCAAGGGTATCAGAGACCGGACGGTTGTACTCCGTCATTTGACTGAGCGCGACGGCGGCCACAGTCGAGAGTGAACTGTGAGCAGGACGCGGTCTGGAGGACGTCGTCGTGTCCCACGTAGCAGGCGAAACGTGGGACATGGTCTCGTCTGTTTGTCCACGGCTATTGGATTCCGGTGCGACCGAGCTGGACCGGTGATTCGCGGCATTAGTTCCGCCGCTCAAGTCCCGAGCAAGACCTGCTTGGCTCGGACTCCCGACAGACGGAGCAGAAGAAGGGGTCGGAAAACCGCGGGTGCTTGGTCTCTCTCTGCGATCGCTGCTGTGGCGAGTGAAGCCCGCTGGCGAGGAGTTTGCAACCGAGCCCATCAGACGGAAACCAGAGACAGTCGGTGCCTTAAGATGATCGTTTCTGGCGGTACTGAAGCGCGTTCGGCCGTGGGTGCGTTCGCCAAGACTAGTTGCCTTCCGCTCCCTCAGAGGGTTGCAAACCTGACCTCAGGAGAGGATGGGTGACCTGCCATTCCTTTCATTTTGAATGTACCAGCATTCGGCAGAGCAACATTTAGCCAAGATCCTCCCCAAAAATTTCATTCACGAAGAGTCCTTGAAAGCTTTACAACCATCCTGTTGTCTGACGGACTTCAATCCGTCTCGATCCGAATTGGCGGTCAAAGTTGTTCCCCCAAATGAATGGGACCGACAAAGGTACGACACCGTCCTATCTGCCCAGGGTGGTTCTTCCAAACTGAGATATGCACTGATTGAGAGCTTGGAGTGAGTGCTGACGGAGGGAAGAACAAGAAAATATTGACAGATATCCACTAAAATCGGTTCGACATCGTATTCCACCTATCACAGAAGGCTTTATGCTCAAGCGCATAATCCACGTTTCTCACTCGCCTTTTGTTCTACTGTCAGCATTATAAAGAAAGGTTGGGTGGCCTTCTCACCGCAACGCTTTTGTTCCATTGGGACAACGTCAGTTAGCTGACAAACCATCAGGCGGAGCCCTTAACCACGAACTAACGGATTAGTAACCAGCGCCTGGTCCTTTCTGTTTTAATGCAATTCTAAGCAGTCGATCCGAACGACGGATAACACCGCCCCCTCGATTTCCCCATACAAGCGACAGTTTTCAGCCTTCCTGACTTACAGAGCGAGTTGGATCCGCTAGATGTGGACATTTGAGAGGATCATAGTATTAACATTGAAAAGGAAGGCTAGAGTCTCGAGTGCGAAGACAAGCACTGGATCCGGAAAAGGGAATCGCCTGGACAGCCTGAAGCAAGTGTAACCTATTCAATCATTGAACGAAAAGTTTATTTTATCTAGAACCGGGTCAAGTTTGCCCATAATCTTTCCTTCCTGCTTCGCCTTCGCTCTTCCAAACAACGGGGAGACTCGAGCCGACTGAACATACAGAAATAAGCCCGGACGGCGGACCTTCTACGTTCGAATACATATTTAATACGTACATTTGATGCTTTTCAAGTCCGGGGTTTCTCCTACAGCTGTGGCCAATAGTTTGTATGGGAAGCAGGTGCGCGGCAGAATCTCCCACGCAAATTCAAATGCAGCAGCCATCCCGATCCTGCGCGGGCTGCACGAAACCGTTTGGCTGGTTCTCATCCGGCGTCCTCTGTCCCAATCCTCCGATCGGAGCGTCCGAAGCGCCCACCAAACCTGACGCCCAATCTCCCACGCTCGGCTGCGGAAAGAGATTCTGCTCGGCCTGCACAAACTTTGCCCTCGTCACCGCGTCTGATGCCGATGCCGCCATCGCCTCTGGAGATCTCGCCAAGGCGTACGTCAGAACATTTTGCCGAACCTGCTTCAAGAATGCGGGTCCGCTTGACTGGACTTCCACCGAAGGAGCTCAGGCAGACGGAGTCGACTTACTAGAGCCCTCGGGAGACGCTGCACCAACTGGCGCAACGATCTTCTGGGCTCACGGAGGTGGGGGGTCGCGTCTCATGTTCCGTCCACACGCCGAGGCGTTGGCGGCCTCGGGGTATCGCTGCGTCCTGTTCGACTTTCCGGGACATGGGAGGCTGATGGACGCGCCGCTGAGCATGGACACCGCGATCGAGAGAATCGTCAGTGTGGTACAAAAGTATGGATCCAAGGAAGGAGGAAAGAACGTGTATGTTGGGGGAAGTCTGGGAGGATACATTGGAATGGAAATGCTCGGTGAGACTTTGAGTCTTTCATCTGTGGCATCACGTCGTCTGAATCTGTTTTCACCTGTGCCGCTGCACCCCACATTCTCCCTTTCCGTTCTCTTCCAATCTGGAGCACGCCACCCCACGCTCTTCTCATCCGCCGTGATATGTATGTGTGGTCAATGTGTCGGGCACGGTGCCGGTCTCGCCGCCCGCCTCGGACTCGTGCTGCTCTCGCACCTGTCGTCGTGGCTTTCCTCAGCAACCCTCCTCACCTCCATGCGATCCACATTCTCTGCGAACGGCAACATGGACCAAAAGATGATGCTCGATACAGCCCTGAGGACGGGATTCTATTTCGAACAGAACATGCAGCAGATCGAGATCCTGAGAGCGTCCGATCCAGCTGCGGCGCTGGCAAAGTATCCCGCACCTGTGCTTTTCTGCAATGGGTCAAAGGATCACAGAGATTCGGAAAAAAAGTGGCTCTCGGTGTCGAATGGCGCCAATGGTGGGAAGTCCAAACTGATCTGCTATGAAGGCGGGGTGCGTGCGATTCTCGTCCAATCGCTCGGACTGCTGTTGGCAATAACTTGAACCTGTTTTACCATCTTTCAACCAGGATCACGGGTTCTCCCACGACAAGCGGTTCAAGGACACGTTCATTGAAGAGATCAAGACTTTTATCTCGGCATAGCGAAAGCTCGCAATCCGTTGTTCCCATTCGCGCTCTTACAACCAACGTCATATTGCTATTTGGCACATATTTCAACTTGTTCGAATAGTTATCCCTTCGTGCTTTACTCATTTTCAAAAGAAAAACTTTTTGCATTACTTCATAGGGCTGGGCAACAAATTATGTGGACTTCCAACGATAATTGCAACCTCACAAGACACGATCCAGCACTAGGCGTCCGAGGAGTACTTCCACGTCCGTGTCTTCCCCATTCGCCGACACAGCCATTCAATCGCAGTCACCTTGCTCGGGTCTTCCACATGTGCCGTACCTTCATTCCACGAGTGGTGGCCTGGGAGCTGCAGGAGCAAAGCAATCAGTTTCCAGACCATCACAGTATCTCACCACATCGCACACTTACCCCAGCCAACTTCCCATCCCACATCCTCTTCGCGACCTCCTCCCCGCCGACCGCTTCCAGGGTGACATCGTCGTTCGCGTGGGCAAAGTAGGCAATCGAAAAGCGCTCCTTGTTCTCCTCAGCAGTGCGGGGCATGCGGACGCGGTGCGCCGTCGAGCAGTAGAGTCCGCGCGTCCAGTGCTCGATGAGGTCACAGGTGTTGACGACGATCCAGGGCCGGGGAGTGTCCTGTGGAGGTGGAGGAACATTGATCCAAGTGCTTGATGGATGATGGTACACCTGCAAAGTTCATGAGGAACGTGGTATGAAGCGTGGTTGGTGCAGGAGTGCTCCCACCTCGAGTCCCCCGACATCCTGCTGAAAAAGAAGCGTGACGCTTCCGTAATCAGTGTGCATTCCCGCTCTTACAAGTCCCGATTGGTCAGTTCCCGCTGATTCGTTCAGGACATCGCCCGGAATCTGAGGATATTTCAGAAACCTCAGCTCTTCTCCTCCAGCGTCCCGGTCCCACTGAAACTTTCCGGCGAGTGCACTTGCAGGAAGTCCCAGCGAGAGCGAAATCGCTCGATAGAGAACGTGGGTTGTCTCATGGCACAAGCGATGGAACTGCGTGAACTCGTTCCACTTGAGTTGAAACTCGTCTGGGTACGAGGGTAAATCATACAGCGGATCCAAGAGGTCCTTTGCGGTGTCAAAAACTTCTTTTTGGTCGATCTTGTTCGCTTCAAATCTGGAGCAGGTGAAATGTGATGTTGAGCTACACCATCGCTGATGTAAAATACCTACCGTTCTTCTCCAAAGCTCGAGTAGCCCCAGTGCGTCCAAAGTGCCCGCTTCCTTTTGCCCGTCTTAACATCCATGTTTCCGTAAGAATCACCAAACTGCTTCTTGTAGTTCTCATCCCGGGCGAAGAACGCTCTGCTGAGATCGATCATCTCCCCAACGTGGGAATGTGTTAACGGACCGATATTCGTGACATACATAAAGCCTTTGAGGGGAAGAACAGGTCGGCATCTTGATTAATTGTTTTGCATCTGCAGCTGGATCGCTCACCGACATCCCGAAGAGCAGAACGAACGTCACGCACCACCCTCTCGGTATCCGCCGAATTCTTCTCGAATCCGAACAAATCTACCACTGGGATGGAGTGCCGTGGTGCATCGCGGGATTCCCCGATTGAAGGCATTTGAGGAACAGCGTTCTTCGTACAAGTCCTCCCGATCAATGCGTTCTTTCCAGTTCCCGCTGAAGTGCCCTGGGTTTAAGCTCGAATCAATGCAATGCTGGCTCGGCCACACTTAATAGGTATTTAAAATACAAGTGAGTGAGGACCAACTCCAACCCCGGTGAGACACAACAGGCAAGTATTGAGCACAGATCTACTTTTGTGATTCAGTAAGTGAGGAATCAGTATATAGAAGCAAAGTTTGCTTCTTAGGACCGGGTCAATAAGGAAAATGAAGTCCCGCCTATCCCAGAACGTAAAAATAACTACATTTACACTTTTTCGCATTGATGAACAATTGATATGTTCCGGTTCGATTCGGCTTGAAGGATTGCATTATACTAGTTTTGTTGGCAAAATAGCAAACAAGAAGCAAGTGCCGGTCGGCAACCCGGAACTTCCGAAAACCTTTCCACATTCAAACACAATGCCTCCTGTTGACGTTTCCAAGCTCCCCACCTCGGAGACTCCGGTATGTACCATTGATTTCTTCGGCATCTCGAATCGCCTGTCTCTGACATGAAGTCGGCCGGTCCGACGATTCCGACGACCCCGCGGAAACACATTCACCGGTCGAACCACGATGATGGCAGGTCAAGTACAACCGAAGGGACCTTATTCTCTGTGAGTTAGCGTCGCGGTCATCTCTGCGATGTGTGGTCGCGCGAATCGTTGAACTGCACATGTGACACTCCATGCAATTCACAACTGATATCCCGCTGTAACATCTTCAAGACGCCATTGGCATTGGAATTGATGAGGTATGATCTTTACTTCTATCTTGTCGGGCAGAGTACCTAATCGGACCATTACCCATCCGACAGCTCCGCTACGTGTACGAACTCGACAAGAATTTCGCCGCCTTCCCCACGTTCCCCATCGTTCTCCCATTCCGAGGAACCTCGTTTGATGTCATCGACTTCATTGGCGCTGTGAGTTTTGTTTGCCGCAAAATTCAACGAGTCGGTATCTCACGAATGAATTTTCTGTGCCGCTATATTACCTCCGCTACACATAGCAAAAGAGCAGCAACAGCAGAATCCCCGGTGTGAAGCTTGACCCCGCCAAAGTGTTGGACGGAGAGCGTTTCATTGAGATTCTCAACCCCCTCCCCCTTGAAGGAGAAGTGAGTCCGAATAACTTCAGAGACTTGGCTTGATGCCGTTTTGGGTGCGGCGATGATTTTCCCTATATTCGTCTGGGAGATTGCCGAATCGCTTTGCACCATTTTCGATGAGAGTCGGATGATGACTTTCCGACACTTCGTGTCCGATAACTTGGAGCTGACATACGACTTTTACTCTCCGCCGCCGCACCGCAGCTCATCGCCCGCTCCCGCACCTCGAACGTGTACGATGTCGGCAAAGCCGCCATTCTCGAGAACGAGACTCTCCTTGTCGACAAATCAGGCAAGCCGTACGTGAAGATGGTTGGCCAAGCCTTCTTCAGGGATGCTGGTGGCTTCGGCGGACCCCGCCCCCCCAAGCAAGGACCCGAAGCGACTCCCCCCAGCCGCCCGGCTGAGAAGGTGCGATAGAGATATTTCACCATCACATCCGTTCATCCCAAATAACAATTCTGAAATACTGTCTCTTTTCAGGTTATCGCCTTCAAGACCTCCCCCACTCAGGCCCAGGTCTACCGTCTGTCTGGAGACTACAACCCTCTCCACATCGATCCCGCATTCAGCGGCCGTGTCGGTTTCAAGGTCCCCATTCTCCACGGACTCTGCTCGTGGGGAATCGCCGCCCACTCCGTCCTGAAGCTGTGGGGAGACAACGACGCGTCCAGGTTTGTCTCGTACAAGGGAAGGTTCACCGCCCCCGTGCTCCCAGGAGAGACTCTGCAGACCGGTCCGTAGTCCCTTTCGACTTTCCCACTCGGGCTATTGCGTTACTCACATAGCACATCTGTTCCACATGGTAGAATCGTGGCTCGTTCGCACCGAGGGTGACAAGCAGATCATTTCCTTCCAGGTTCGCATTGTCGAGCGCAACATCATCGCCATCGGAGGAGGTGTCGCGGTCATCAAGGCTGCCGGAAGCAAGTTGTAAAAAAGTATAGTTAGTGGAAGTGGACGGTGGACGTCCCTTTAAGTGTAGCGTCTTGTTCGAATGAAACATTGCGATCTCATTTATCTACGAATCTAGCAAGTCCCCAGTGGTACGAAAGTTGTGACTGGTTTCTTTTGTTCGTCATACGTGAGATTGGAAGCTTTTAACAAACTTCACGACGGCTGTCGTGAATGCGTCCTTCAGTGACGTATTATGTATCGGGTGGCTCAACAAACAACTTGGAAAATACGAGAAAGACAGCACTCACATTCTTATCACCTGCAACCATGTGCGATGCGCCGCTCACATCGGCGAACTGTCGAAATGTTCCTTTGAGCGGGGAAACTGGACTTTTATACGGAAACAGAGACTCACTTGCGCGTGTGGAACAAGCTCCAAGAACTGTTGTGCGCTCTTTTCGCTAACAACACTGCAAAATTGTACGTGTATGTAAAACCGCAACAGTGATGTCCTTCTTCACAAGAATATGTTTCTCTCACTCGCTCATTTTTCCGCGAATCAAAAGGCACGGGCATTTGATTTGCTTCGCGCGCGCTTCCAGCCCGTTGATGCGGTCCCCTGTATCGCTGTTGTCGGAGTTGGTGTCCCGGACTGATCTTCCACGATCAGAGGTCATGAACTGTTTCCGTATTTTATAAGCGAGAGTCAACACGGCGTTAGAATTCCAAGAAGTGTAGCGCGTGGATGTACTGTGTACTCACGGCGGGATCCCAGTGCCAGCGGTACTTGCCGTTGGGTTTCAGTCTGAGGTTTTTGGCCAACCCGGTGGTATCTTTGGGTCTTGGTCGGTGAGGAAGGTATGCGGCAATGTAGTCAGCTAAAAAGGAGAGAATGTGAGGGGGTGGGAAGGCTTCGCATGATTACAAGTCTCACCCGCATCGTCCAGGGAATCAAACTCGGTCCGACTTGTCATGAATCCGACAATTCGGCTGATTCCTACAGGTTCGTTGTGGATTGCGACTGTGGTACAAGTATTCAAAAGCAAACTGGTCGAAATTCAGAGTCAAAAGGGGGATCATCATGGGTACCGACTGTCCACGAGAACGATTCCAATAATCTTGGCCCGGTAAGCAGACCAGATAGCTGCAGTGCCACCCATGCTTGCCCCGACCACAATTGGACCTTTAAGCTCCTCGCAAACTGATACCACATCCTCTTCGAATGCTGGCATGGTGTAGTCGGACTTTGGGTCCCAACCGCTGTGGAATGGGAACGGAGTTTTACGCGTTTGTTGAGCGATGATGAGCGCTCAAAGCTACCTGTCGCCATGTCCTCGGAGATCCATGCTTACTGCGTAAAACCCAAGACCCGCAAGGTGTACGGCAGTGCCGCCCCACTTGGGAAGCATTAGAACCATGTACAGACTAGTATCACACGGTCGATTGACCTACCGAGTGTCTTGTTTGTCCCCCGCCGTGAAGAAACAGGACGCATTGCTTGGTTGGATCTCCATAAGCGTCGGCAACGAGCTCCACGCCGTTGAACCCTCGGAACGTGCGTCGCTGAGGCGCTGTCACAGGCATTGTCGCTCAGCAGGAGAGCGAAGGCCACAACAAAGGGAATAGTCACCAAGATGGGCTGCCATTGTGAGATGGCGCGTGTGTTCGGAAGCAGATACGGCAACCGATTTACCCTGTATCCGATGTCCCGAAAACCCGATAATAGTTTGTGATTCATTGTCTCAACGACAGAAACAAGTCAATTATGTTATCTTATTTAGCTATGCTTTGCCTGCCATCGCATTTCAAAGACAACACACACCGAGAGTGTCAGCCGTCAGGATAGTCCGAAAACCATTCCTTCACACACCTTGAGTCCCTCAACAACTTCAATGTACTTTTTCTGCGCGTCCTCCTTGGACGTTCCCTCCAACTTCTTCCAGGCATCCCACTTTGCCTTTCCCTTGAAGTCGAGCCAGCCTTGATGAACAGATGGAGCGCACAAAGAGTTCGCAAAAGCGCGTATGAAGATGAAAATGTTGTTCGCTAACATAACTTCCACAAGAAACTCACCAGGTTGTGCCGTGTTCACGTCCCCAACGGTACCCTGCTTGTACAGGCCATCTGCACCGTATTATTGATGTGGCAATATTTGAATGTGGCGAGGATCAAAGGCCAAGGCCAAGGTCGAGCATGTGATGAATTCCATGACCCAAATCATGAGCAAAGCTCCAATCGCTAGCATCACGAAAGAATCGCCCACTCACAAAGCTCCAAAAGCTCCGCATCAGTAGGGCGGCTCTTGAAGTCGTTACTAGACAGTGTAAGAAGGGGAGAGAAGGGGAGATGGATGATGGTGTAATATGATATAGCCACGAACGACATCAGCCTCGATAAGGGGAAGGATCAGGTTCAGATACCTACACGTCCTTCGCGGCCTGCTCAAATTTCGCGGTGAGGTCTGCCATTGTGGTATGGGTTGTGTGTTAGTGGGGGTTGCCAGCAATTCGCCTAGCCCACTCAAAAGTACAGTCGGCACCCATCCACTATACACTACCGACGACCCTAAAAGGTCACATGTATACTCAAAGAGCCATGTAAAGACCATCAAACAATCAAATAGAAGTGCACTACCATTTTCCATAGTTAGTCGAGGCCTTTGGCGATCGTGCTCTACGAATACTATTTACCCCAAGCAGCAACGGCAACATTATTGAAAGTGATGGAAGGAAAAAGCTAGCAGTGAACACTGAGCTTGGAGGAGCACTTGATATGGAAGGGAACGCGTATAGCACTCCCCAATGCCGATGAACTCCGCCAACTTGGATCCAATTCTGAGTTCAGACGGGGCTCTACTTGATTCTCTCGCTAGTAAAACTCTAGCGTACATATCCAAAACTGGATCAAGTTGGAATCGAGCAGTGTCCCACTATGAATGGACATGAACAGTATATGCATGTATATACTGAGACGTACTTGGCAGAAAAGAGAAGGAACGCTCTCAACAGATACTAATATTGCCAGTACTTCTATTTAAGATACAAGAAGACTTCTCGTCGTTCGATTATGTTCTTGGCTCGGCGAGCTGTCAGCCGTTCGCGTCCACATTCGACAGAGAAACGCTTCCAGGACGCGCGACAAGGACGCCACTCGCCATTGCGTCCCAAAAGACATTTACTATCGAGCCGAGGTTTGCCCTCCAGCAACGACGGGGAACAGCGCAAGTTCAGAATTCCAAATCAAGCAAGCGCAGAGTCTTCAGCACTTATCTTTTGTATCCATCAAACAAGCCATATCTCTCCTCCGTCCTTTGCCCGTTGCTCGAACCAAACATCCCGCGCCGCCCCTCTGCAACGCGCAACCACAATCCTGCATGAGCCCATAGACGCCGCCGTCAGGCCGCCAGGCGCTCAGGATATGGTATAACTCTTCAACAGAGTGGATGATGACCGAGCGGGTGTGGTTTGTTGAAGGTATGGAATGAAATTTGCGAGCGTGCAGTCCTCAGCCACAGTCATCACCAATGAAGACACTTCGAGAAATCTCTCAAAGTATTAAGTTAGATTGATTATTCTCTCCTGTTTCTTGCTCTACTTTCTAGACCTTTCCTCACTATCTCCTGTAATCAAAGTAGGATCGACTAAATCTCTGACGGCTCTGAACCTGGCAACAGAAAGCAGTGTAGCTAAACGGCATTGAGATATGCTCTTCTAAGTACTCGACTGGGTACGAAAGTATGCAGGTGAGTTCAAATTTGTCCAGCCCGCACCAGTGGAGCCGTCAATTCTCATGCAACACGGCGATTGGATTACTTTCCTACGATCTCAGAGCTGGCTGACCGAAATCGCTCTTGGGCAAACAGTAAAAGCGATTCCACTACTCCGCAAGACTGTCGTCGCTGAAAGTGTTCACGGCACACACGTCTCAGAATCGCAAAGGAACGAGGATACAGCGAACAAGACCCGTAACCTAGGAATTCAATCGCGGAAGACTCCAAGCCTTTCCGATCGGCCCGCAGGGCAAGTTTTCGTCTCGAATCAACCCGCTCTTCCAGCCCCATCCACATCTGCCGGCGCACAACCGGGGGGGCCACAATCCACGGAATCGTCCGGGTCGTCCACTCAGGAGTATGATAACCCGAGTGGAGCACGTACCGCACAAGGAGGAGGAGAACAGTCTGCGACGAAAGGGGACACCATGCAAACGATGAGCGCACCGACGACAAAGGAGTGGTACCCCGTCGAAGCGGAATGCGTCTTCGCTGGTCAATGCAGATTCAGTACAAATGTGCCCTGGGACGTCGCGTCCCAAGGTCACCATTTGGCGCAGAAGTCAAACACTATGGAGGGAGAAAACGTCGCACCAAGCAACGGAGGAGGCGAATTGCACCGACAAAGGGATCCCCCCGAAAAACTAGAAATAACGCACCCTCGCATTGCCCCAGCACCTCGTGAAGGAGCCAACCATACGGAGCAGGATCATACTGATGGAACGACAGAAGGCACCAGAAAGCGAAAACGACATGAGGAGGAAGAGGAAGAAGGAGGTCAAGGTATTCCAGGACCCTCGATGAACCTGCCGAACCTCGCTTTGGAACACGAGGTTGAGACGTCGGTCGGAGACTCTCGCCTTTCTAAGCGCCCCCGCAATTTGGTTGAACCACCTCTGGAAGAATCCACAACTTCGGGCCCAAATGCGAATGCTACTGATAAGGCACCAGTGAAGAATACTGCATCAACCCCGACGCCGGGATCATCTACATTGCTTACCGGGGCACGACCTCAGTGGCTCACATTTGCTGATTCGACTGGTTCCGAAAATACAAGTCAAGTACGTAGTTTTTCGTTTTCCGTAATGTGATGAAGTTATTTGCTGAGTTGTGTGCGCTTCTAGCTCTTTCTCCGACTCTACACATCGTACCATCCCGAGCCGCCCCACCAACCCACACTCATCGCGCTCTTCCAACGGACACGCTCGGACCCTTCCAAGCGCCAAACACCCCCCGTCTATTTCCTGGTTCACCAACCTAGCATCAAGCGGCTCGTGCTCCCCACGGACGAGCCTAAACCCTGGAGCGCTACTGCGAGCATGGTGATCGACAACGTGGTGTGGAATGTGTTCTGTCCGGAAGACGTGGCGGCCCCTCGAAAGACCCAAGAAGATAATTCGAAGAACGTCGCACCGAAGCAGAAGCAGAAGAGTCGCGCGAAGGAGGACGCGCAAGAACGCTATGATGGCAAGAGCACAAGAACAGGGGAAGGTGCGGATGGCCCCAACCTCGAACCACGAGTATCAAAGAACACCAAAAAGTGGACTCGCAAGACTTCGTCACTTCGAAGGTCAGCACCACATAATAATTTACTGCTATTGGATTTTCTATTGTGTTCTGATTGGATCGTTTGCATTCAGCCTCTTTTCGAACCTCTTTGCCCACCTGAACGTTCCTCGCACGCCGCCTCCACCGCCTACCAACTTGACGGAAGGGAGTATTCCGGTACCGACGCTTGGTGGGAGAAAAATTCAGCTTCGTAAAACCAAAACTGGGGTCTCTGCTGGCGGATATAGTCTCACGTCCTCCCCGGTCACTGCTTCAAGGAACAAGATCGCGACGGGAAAGGAAACAAGGGGTTTCTCGAAAGGAAGTACAGGGAGCGTTCAGGATGTCGCCAGCAAGCTCGGTTTGAAGGATGCGGGGAAGCCTCGGCGTGGCACATCAGGCCAGGCGTCCCCTCGACCTCCCCCTCCCCCTCCGACCAAAGATGCAACCTTGAGCGATCTTGTGAGTATTGATCTCTCCAGCGCTTTCTCGTGGCACGGCATATAATCGCTGCCACTATTTGTAGGAAAACTATATCACGACGAGTTTGCTGTCCATTGTGTCACGATTTGGAGATGTTCAGTCGTCACAGAAATCAAACGGTGGGCAGTCCTCTCAAAGCTCGCTACTTTCAGAGGCTTTGGGGAACATTCCGGTGCCAGAAAGACAGCCTGTCGTTGTGGGATCAGCAGAACGAGATATCGAGAATACCCCCCCTCCAGGTTCCGTCTCCCGACCGCAAACATCGCCCAAAGGTAAAGATGCCAGGATGGCCAGACTTAATGATTATGTGTATCCGGAGCTCACTGCGGTTGTGCAAGAACTCAAAAGCTGGCTCGACAAGAACCAAACAACAGCGGGCTGAATCACGAGAACTTGGGACATCATGCTCCTGTCAATATTTACAGAAATGATTTCATCTATTTTCTCTACCACACTGTGTAATTACATTGTCATAGCATTTAGTCATGGTTGAAGATATAATTTGCACTGTCGAGGGACATGAACAGTTTAAAACTTGGCGTCCTTCCCGGCTGGGGATGGTTCTCTTGGAACCTCTCCAACCAATTCCGCGCCTTCAGTGAAGCGCCGAATGTTCTCTCGCACATAGGTCTGAAGGCGCTCACGGATGCGGTTATTGGACCACGACTGGTGAGGGGTTAGGAAAATTGGGTGGGGGTGGTACTGTAATAGAGAGCCGGATCATCATCAGAAGGCGCCGTATGGGGGGTCTTCCATTATTTACGACGTACCTTGAACAACGGGCTCGTTGTTGCGAGTGGCTCCTCTCTGAAAACATCCAATGCTACAGTGTTGGAAGGTGTTCAGACGTGACATGACACAGTGACTGAACATTACGTTGATCCGTACCTGCTCCAGAAATATGGCCGCTCTCGATGTGCTCAATGAGGGCTGTCTCGTCAACTAAAGGGCCACGTGCAATGTTGATAATATATGCACCCTTCTTGAGCTTCGACAAGAGATCGTGGTTCACAATGTTTTCGGTAGAGGAAGATGCTGGAGCGGCAAGGACAAGGTAGTCAATTGTGGAGAGCAGTTCGGTGTTTGACGTCCTTTGACAACCAAATTGAGGAATCGAGAAACGGGTGGAGGTCGAAGCAAAATAAACGCACCACTCGTCCGCGCTGTAGATTTTATTGACAAATGGTGGTAAAGGAACGCCTTGGACCTTCCGCTTGGAGCCAACCACGTCCAATCCAAATGCCGCCGCACGTTTCGCAACCTCCAGACCGATACCGCCCAGACCCAAGACAAAGATCCTCTTTCCATCCAGCTCTTCGTGCACTGCTTTTCTGCCGCGTTCCCACCACTCCTCACTGCCGGGTTCCGAGTAGACGTGATGACGCTTGGCGTGGCGAAGAAGGGCGGAGAGGACATATTCTGCGATTGCGATGGAGTTGACTTGGGAGATTGTGACGCGAACTCGCGAGGTGAGGCCGGGGAAACTTTGGAGTTGAATCAGCTGATGGATGATTATAATGGAGGAACCACTTAAAGAACCTACGCGAAGTGCTCGATCCCAGCAGATGGTGCCACGAGAAGTTCCACGCTCTTCCGCTTTTGCAAGAGCTTCTCAACGTCGACAAACAGATCGCGGCCGGGTACTTTGAATGGAGGGATGAAGATTCTGGACTGACTCGCGAGATCGCTTTGGGCCGGATCCAGCGGCTCGGCGTTGTCGTGGTCTACAGGGATCCATGTGATGTCGGATGTTTTGGGAAGAAATGGGGCAAAGGATTTGTGGAAGGTGTCGAAAACAAGAACAGGAACGGGAGAAGGCGAGTCTTTTCCGTTCGTGACCGTCATGATGGCTGAGATTGAGCTGCGATGGGTCGATGTGCAGACGGTTGCGAAGTTTGATGACGATTGCGTCAAGTGGTTTATGGCGACGAAGGTTTTCTTGCGCCTTCGGGCTGGAGTGCAACCGAACAAGCAACTCTGCTTCCGATTCAAAATTCCTTGTTTCAACAGAAAGACATCGCATGAAAAAGCATTGTAAAATGAGAGTAAATTGATTTGGGAATTAAATATCTCCCTCATTCATGGCTCATGTGTTTCCCAAGATGACGTGATGCAGAGTGTTCACAACTCCATTTCACACTTATGCCTGGGACGAAGTGGAATCACGAATATTTGCAAAGTGTATTCGACTAGCGCACATTTTTCCCACTGGAAGGCTAAAGAAAGCAAACAACACCCCGCCAACACAGCCGCTCAGAGAAACCGACGCTCGCGACAGCGAGGCCAGACATCCAACAGTGCAGCGACGAAACCCTCCAAACGTGCGTGCCGAACGCTACAAGAGCGCCCAACGATGAAACCACCACCACCAACAAGGAAATGAGTTGAGATGACACAAGGAACAGAGGGGTGGAAATAAAAGAGTAACACGCTAGTAGGTGTGATAGGTTTCCCCACCTCACCACCAGCGGAAACGTGTGTGTGCCCACTTCGGAGCAAGGAAACAAAACGTGATCGGTGCCAAACAAGAAGTGTCCAAGAGCCAAACGCCACCATAGCCGCACAAGCACATCCAACGGCTCGCGAAAAGAGCAGAGCGACTCTGCTGATGAATGTCCAAGGTACGTGGCTGCCCGTTCCCAAATCTGTACACCACCGCTATTCCATCCTCATCCACCTCCACCACACGACACCCCCCAACACACCACACCAAGATTCCCACTCCAGCCCCGCTCACACACCAACCACGCGCGCACCAAGCACCTCGAAATCGATCACCACAAACTTCTTCCCCACTCCAGGAGCGGCACCAACGCCAGCACCCACAACGCCTTTTCCGCCCATCTCCGCCGCAGGCGCAACGAGCTGCATCCTGGGCCTTCCCCCGTGCTCCGGTCGCACGGGCGGAAATGGTCCTGGGGATGCCAGCGGGGTCAAGGTCGTCACCGAGTCGGCGAACAGGAAGGCATCCGGGGCCAAGTGGAACGGCGGCTGAGTTGAGAGACGCAGTTGCGTGGGCGGCGTCGTCGGGAGGGGAAGGCTGGGAAAGCAACACGTCTGTGAGTTTTTGATGATGTGGGTGGCAGCTCCCAACCCAGCATAAACTCACATCCTCTCATCAGCCCCTGCAACCATAACGGCCTTTCCGTCCACGTCCGCATCCACTTCCATCTTGATGAGAACGTCGCCGCTGGCTTTCTCACACCGGGCAAACATATCCGTGATGTTCCTGTACGAAATATGCCCGCCGCTGCCACTTCCGCTGCCGCCACTCGACCCGCTCGCAGGACACGCGGCAGGAGGATCGCCCACGTCCACCACGACTGGTGGAGAGGTCACAGGAATGGTGTCATCCACTTTGCCAAGAGGCTCGCCCGACGAGGGTGCAGGGCCGAGCTCTATAACGGCCGGGTCCAGCTCGAGAATGCGAGCAGGTGAGGGTGCCACCGGGGAGTTCGAGTCCTTGAAAAGGACGGGAGAGGTGGAGACAACTTGGGCGAGGTGGTGCGATCTGGTAGTGGTGGCGTTTGCGAAAAGAAGAACAAATATATCAGTCAGATATCATTCTGGCGTTTCACAATCTCCAATCATCGAATGAACCACTCACCCATGACCAGCGCCACCGCCCCAGCTCATTCTCGCGACTTCGCCCAACCCACCCCACAAGAACGCCACACCCAACAGCGTGACCGCAAACAACACAGCCGCCTTGTTAACCTGCGCATCGGCACCAGTCGCACCGGCTCCTCTCTTGCGCCCAACACCAGCACCCTGGATCGCCTGGGCCACCGCATCGGCGCCACCGGGGCGGGCTCCGAGGGCTCCCCTCAGCCTGGCGTTCTCACGCGTGACGCGCTCGACTTCAGCCCTGCACCTGCGCACCTCATCTTCCAGCCCGCGCACGCACTGCTTGAGCGCCACGTTCTCCTCCACGAGCTTGACGCTGGCCTGCTCCAGCCCGGCGAGCTTCTCCCGCCGCCGGGCACGCGAGAGGGTCGCCGAGGCACGGTTCTTGAGCAGACGCAGAATCTTGCGGTCTGCGGGCGGGAGCGTCGCTGGGTCCAGGTCGAGAAGGCGCCGGTCAAAGTTGGGGTTGTGCAGCAAGGATGGGTCCAGCCTTGCCGGGGGGATGAAGGGCGCTTCGGAGCTGGCGCCGGAGGAGGACAGGGGGGTGGACTCGCGCGGCTCGGATTTGATGTGTGCGGATCCAGACACGGACTCAAAGTCAAAGTCCTCCGCGCCCGAGTTGTCGGCGTCGTCGTCCTCAGCGTCGCTGGCGGCCGACGGGGGAGATTTGCGTTTGCGGTTGGCAGTGTTGGGCGTGTTGGGCACGGCTGTCAATGACGCTCCCGCGGCAGGTGCACCGGTAGCAGTGGCAGAAGAGGAGGTTGGCGACGCCTTCTTTTTGCGCCCAGGCTTCTTCTTCTCAGGTCCCTGGATGATCCGCATCGTCTCGGCGGCAAGATCGCTTCCCTGCACGAGCGTGCGCGGGAGGTTCGCCGGGTTCAGCGTTGGCGGCGCAATGGTGATTGTGAATGGCGACGAGGAGGTGAGCTGCGCGAGCGAGGCCGGGAGTGGGATCGAGACGGGGATGGAGAGCGGGATGGATGCCGGGAGGGGGAGACGGGGGTGGGTGGATGAGGGGGATGGTTTGGCGGCGGGTTTGGAGGTCGTGGCGCGGTTTGTGCGTTGTCGCTTTGATGAGTTGGTGGACGAGGCCGAACCCGAGGCCGAGATGGAGGTGAACGTGGACGTGGGGCTCGAGCTCATAGCGCTGATGTTGGTCGTGCGGATCGTCGCGCCCGCCTTTGACGGCGGTGCGTAGGGCGGGTCGTCGACGAGGGTGTCCGAGGATCCGTTGGACGAGGATGATGTGGAGTCGCCCGACTCCGAGGGCGAAGGCGGGGAATACGGGTCCGCCGCCGCGTGGCCCGAGTATGCGTTGGTGATGCTCGCGGGCGAGGGCAAGAGCGCCGGCGAGAGCGAGGGCGAAAGAGAGGACGACAAGTGCGCGTGGGTCGAGGGCAGCAGGTCGTTGAGCGAGACGACCGTGGCTTGGATCTGCTGGCCCTGGGACTGGGACTGGGCGTGGGCCGTAGAGTGCCATTCGGACTCGTCGGCGTCCATGAGGTCGATGGCGATGTCGTGAGCGCCGTGGCCGTGCATGTTCATGCCCATGTTCATGTCCATGCCCATCCCCATGTTCATGTGCATGTTCATGTGGTCGGACCCGTCCACGTCCACGTCGAGAATGGGGAAGTCGAGGAAATCGGGGAGCGGGTCGACGTCCACGTCGTTGGACCATTTCATAAAGTCTGCATTTGCGCCTGCGTTTGGGCTCGTGGTGTCGTCATCAGATGCCGAGCCGATGGCGTGTGGGTCGTTACCGCTGCTGCCGTGTGCGAGGAACGAGTCTCCGCCAAGAGTCGTCAGGTCGGAGCCGTTGATGTCGATCGAGTTGAGGTCGAGCGCCGAGACGTCCAGGTAGGCGTCGAGGTGGAAGGAGTCCATTGCGGTGTGGGGGTTGAGGTGACTGCGAGTGGAAAGGAGGAGAAGGTGGAAGAGATATCAGGCACGTGTGGAAGGAAGAGGTCGGTCAGCGGACAGACACCGTCCAGGACTCGTCCGACCCGTCCCACACCATCGTCCTACAATATTCTCGCCCATGCGCACTCGCTCCGGGCCCAGCGCGAGCCCAATCCTTTGATGCCCATCGCCGCCCACTCCCCGCCCACCATGCTTGCGCTCCACCTTCGTCCCATTCCACTCCGCCGCTCTCATCCTCGCACTCCTGTCGGTCTTCCGCACCGGACCCGGCTGTCCTTCTCGTCGTCTCTCTCCTCCGCCCTCGTCGCCGCTGCCACCCAACACACACATCCCATCCCCGTTCTCATCCCCTCCCCGCTGCCCGCCTCTCTCCTCTCTCTTCTCTCGCCTCATTCCTCACCTGTCGCGTCGCTTTTGTCCGCGCCTTCTCCCGTCGATTCTCTCGCGTGCGTGCGGCGTGTTCCGGCTGAATCCTGCCCACCTGATTTTCTCAAGGGTTCAGTCGCGCCGCGCCACAATCGAGACCTCTCCAACTCCGCATGGCTGAAACTGCAATCTTATCTGGAAACTCCACATCGCGATTTTTTGTTGAACGTCAACACTTCTTCCAATGCATTTAATCAACTCAAACCCACTCATCGCGTCAAGATTGGGTCAATCAAAGTGACCGGGCAAGAAGCAACACAAGCCAAGCCTCGAATCGCAATCTTCCATCACCTTACAATCATGTTACACTTTCTCGCAACCATTCGTCATCCAAAGCCGCGACAAAATCACCTGCAAAAAAACGCATCCTGCGGCCACTTGACGCCACCGCCGACGTGGTTGCACCATCTTTTCTACCGAGCACTCTCCGCACGGGGCACGCGGACGTGGCAGCCTGTACGCACACGTCGCTTAATTTACCATAGACTTTGAGCACATGTACCGTTGTCTACGGGGCACGCTGAGAGATGAGCGAACTCTCCGTCGATCGAGAGTGTCCCCCACGTTTGGTCGCTCAGGTAACAACGTCGATCGCACGGATAACCGTCTGTCTGCCCCACAATTCGTCCAATAAACTTGACACGTCCCCCCGTCCACGTTACCATCTGTCCGGATCTGCCCGTACGAGGTCACTGGTCCAGAACCCGATTGGTCGACCCCTCTCAAGATCACACCAAACGTCATCTCCGACCCCTCTGCGCCCCTCCTCGCCGTCACCCCTCTTTCTCAGTCAGTTGCGGTCGAGCGCCGTCTCTCTTTTGCATTCGTATTGTGCGGGAGAATATAGGTCGCTCAGTGCAGAGTTGCACCTGGTGGAGCGGTGCACGGCAGTTCGACGAAGCCTCACTCTCACGGCATATGCTAACCACGTCTCTCCATCTTGACCCCATTCACGCAATACTATTTACTGGTGGTACGACCGCGCGCTCAGAGCCCCTGTTCCACCTAAACTTCCAACCAACCCCTACACATAACACTCTTCCCATCCCTTCCCTTCGACCATCATTTTTCACACACTCTTTCGCCCTCGCCCTCAAATGCACCACGAGCTGCGAGACGCGGTCCCTTTCCTTTCCACCCTACTCCCTGCCCGCCCATAAACAAACAAAAAAAAAAAATGAACCTTCTGCCAAACCTGGTTTACCTTACTCGAGCGCGCTACCTGACGTGAGCAAAAAAAGAACCTTTTTGTGCCAGTTACGGAAAATGAAAAACGATGAGAGAGAAAGGGCAAAGTGGCCGGCTCGGCGAAAGAAAATGGTTGTGAAAAAAATGCGAGTGCACAGTGCACAGTATGAATCGCGCATGGCGGACAATCTATGTATGTAACGCCCCGTGCCCGTACCCAAATACAACACACATCTACCATGACCTCTCACCCCCACGCGTTCCCCACTCGCACTCGCACTCCCACGCCCACGTGCCCACATGCACATGCACCCGCACCTGCACCTACTTTATTTCCCGTTGCCACGCACACCTATGCCCTGCACGCCCCTCACGGCCTCGAGCAATGTGTCCACGCCAATGTTGCCCCCGCACACCACCAACACGACGTTGGCGCCCCGCAGCCGGTCAATGGTCACGTCGGCCCCGCTGGTCACCATCTGGTCCTGGACCTGGGCGGGATCCTGCGGTGCACCGGCACCGGCACCAGCACCCGCAGCGAGAGTGACGGCGCGCTCCACATCGCGCACAAACCCGGCCACGGCGGCGGCCCCTGCGCCCTCGACGACTTTCCCGCCATCCAAGCACGTGCGCATTGCCGTGCGGATCTCGTCCTCGCCGACCTCGACCCACCTGTCCACGACCTGCTTGCACGCGGCAAACGTGGCCGAGCCCTCCTCGATCCCGCCCGCGGAGCCGTCGGAGAGGGTCGGTTCGTTGGGGCAGCGGGGGTCGCCCTCGGGGATGATGGCGCCGGCGAGCAGCGAGCGGTGCATAAATGGGCTTGCGGCCGGCTGCACGCCCACGACGAGCGGGGAGGTGGAGGTGGAGGTGAAGCGAGAGGAGGCGAGGAAGAAGAGCGGGTGGCCCTTGAGGAACCCGCCGATGCCTGTCATGAGCCCGCCGCCGCCGACGACGGCGTAGAGGAGGTCTGGGATGCGCTCCTCCTCCTCCTCCTTCTCGTCCTCCTCCTTCTCCGTCGTCCGAGTATGCGCGGCAAGCTGCCGCGTGATCTCGACCGCGCAGGTGCCCTGCCCCGCAGCCACGGTCAGGTCGTTGTAGGGCGGGATGTAGACGGCGCCGGTACTGTCTGCGAGAGCCCGCGCGTGGGTCTCGGAGTGGAGGACGTCTGTGCCGTGGAAGATGATTTCGAACGGGGCATTGGTGGTGGATCCGGTGGATCCGGCGGATGGGACCCCGCTGCCGCTGCCGCCGCTGGCTAGACCGTCGTCACCGTCGAGATAGAGCTGAAGCGCTGCGAGTTTCGACGGGGAGACGTTCGTGGGGAGCACGATTGTGTTGCCGACGAGGTTGAGTTCGTGGAAGACGTGTGCGCACGCGCGGGCTGTTTGCGTGCGTGTGTGTGTGCGTGTGTTTGTGTGTGTGTGTTTGTGTGTGTGTCAGCGATCGTCGTGAAGACGGCGATGGAGACAGAGACGATGGTGAGTGGTGAGTGGTGAGTGGTGAGTGGAAAGTGGAAAGTGGAAAGTGGAAAGTGGAAAGTGGCGAGTGGTAAAAAAGGCCCGCTCCGGTGGATGCCGATGCACCCCTCGGGCAGACAGCCTCGGTCAGCATTCTTTGCTCGTCCCTACTCCCTCGAGCACGCCCCGCGCTGTATCATTCGCGCTCCGCGCAGGGACGTTCGCCTCCTGCGGACACACTCGGTGCGCTCGTGTCCTCGGTCAGCGCCTAGCGGCGCTTAGGCCTCGGGTTCGCTCGGCGAGGAACAGTCCGCTTCGCGGGGCACTCGCCTCCGGCGGACAGCCTCGCTGCGCTCGGGCCTCGGTCAGCGCCTAGCGGCGCTTAGGCCTCGGGCTCACTACGCTCGAGGAGTCCTCACCGTGGTTTCCAGTCGAGCTCGTGACAAACCGCGGGAAAGGCCTGCCCTCTCTTCTCGCCCTTTCGACCTCGTGCAAAATCTTGTTTGTTGCGCCACGGATCTTGAACGCTCCTACATAGGGGTCCGTGGTGGTGGGAGGTAGGGTACATAAGGAGTGGTTCCTTGCAGCAGCAGCACGCGCGATGCAGATTGCAGCGAGCCGCAGGCAATACCACGCACGCACCGGTCCTCTGCTCGGACTCCCACTTGATCCACACGCTGAGATCGGTCCACAGCTCGCGGATGTGGTCGACGCTCTTGCCCGCGGTCGCGTGGCTGCGTTCCCATGCTTGCCGCAGCAGGGCGTTCGCCCAGTGCGAGAGTCCGAGGTGGCGCTCGAGCGGCGTCTTCAGCACGCGCGGCGACACGGCGGGGAATGCGGCGACGACGGCGGCGTGGATGTGCGCGGGCGTGGGCGGTGGCTGTGCAGGTGCCATTGCTGCGGGGGTGTGTGGCGCGGCAGCGGGGATGGGCGACAAGACGACTTTTTTGATGCGCGACTGTGCCGCAGTGAGGCACCCAGACGCACGACTGCTAAAACTGGTTGACCCGCTACCCAGACCCCCAGACCCCCGACGGCGGGATACAGAGCGGGCCGAAGGGTTTGTAGCACCAAATCATATTGTATCAAAGGCTACATAGTCGTTTTCATCAATTGGAAGCAAAAAGTGTAAGTGTCTGTGTCCGTGAGATCCCTGCGCCTGCGCTATCTGCGAGATCTGTCAAGATGCCAACTGGCAGACAGAGGAGACACCAGCAGGCGCAAGAGATTGGGCAAGAGCGTACAATATATCCAATATAATGCCACCCTTAGCTTGTGCAAGAGCGTACAGTATATCCAATATCGTGCCACACTTTCCTTTCCTTCTTTCCTTGCGTTGCGCAAACCCTCTCCCCTGACATTAAAGAACGTCAAAAAAAGACACTTTCATATTGCCGTGGTTGACCATCGTCCAATTCTTCATCAGCGCATCGCGTCCTTCCCACCAGATTGCAGATTGCAAGGCTGTTTCCCATCGCAGTCAAGCCGAGCTCATCTGGAAGGGAATGGTTGCAGCGCAAGGCAAGGAGCAGGTGCAGAAGCAGGAGCAGGTGCAGAAGCAGTGTGGGCCATGAAGGGCCTGCCTCCTGTTGCAGGGTCTCAGTTCACACTGACGGTCCACATCACATTTACAGTTGGACGGAGCAAAAACAAACAGGGGGCTCGTGCCTGCACACACGCACGCAAGCACGCGCATGCACCCTGTGCCCTGACATGGATACAAGGTCAGAGTTGTCTTGAGGACGGGGGTTTTCAGCGGTTGCGGTTCCTGCAATCCCAGTGAACAGAAATGAACCACGTTCGTCGGCCCACATGCAGTGCAGAGCGCCGTCTTGTAGCAGTGCAAGTGCGGCTTGACCCGACACCGGACGTGCCGTTCGAGGTACAGCCCGAGTTTTGACTGTAGTCTGCGAGGCTGGTTGGGGAGCATGATTGCGTTTCCAACCACTCCCTGGTGCCAAAACACGTGGGCAATGGGCACACGTACCACCCATGCCGGTTATGACAGAGATGGAGACGTGTGATGAAAGCCCGGAGTGATGTGAACTTGTGGAGATTTACAGAAAACCAAACTCCCCTCGACAACCCCCGGAAGGATGGTTTTCGGATCGCGCACTGTATCCCATTCAACTGGTGACACACCAAGTGTATATGTATGAAGAAACCTCACCTATTTGCAAGGAGAACGAGGATGCGCAGAAGCACTCCATCCGGGAGTGTGTCCATAAGTTGTTGTGTGGCTGTGCGGCAAGGCGCTCCTTCCATCCCCATCAATTGTATGTATTTCCATCACTTGTGAGAGTGCATGTATGACAGTGACGTCTTAAAACCTGAAGTATCTTTTTCCTGCCCTCCTCCACTCACGCTCAATGTCTCAATGAAACTCTTCCACTAATGATTTGATGATAACTTTACAAGATGGGTCACCTTGGGTCGACAGCGTTTTGGATTGACTTTTGGTAGATTAGGGTAGCTATACTCAGATTGATTCCACATCTGCGTTACGCAGATCCAGTTGGTCTGCCTGTTTCATCTCTGCGCTACCCTGATTCCTGCAATACGCCATTAAAGCCAGATGTTACGCCTCTGCATTACACAGACTCCCATTGATCCGGCCTTGCATTACACAATAGTACCTATTTAGACTGTCATTCCGCCTTTGCATTACACATACCGCTTGCTCCGTTTCTGCATTACATTTGCTTGGGATACTGTTCCTCCCTGAGTTGGCTGATTGTAAAACAACCTCTGCAAGCAGTTGCTTTTGTAGATCCCTCATTCAGAACTCGCAGAACTTTGTATTATAATACAATGGTGATTGCCCGTGCTTCAAACTTAACTTGGTTGGTTGACATGCGCAGCAAAGGACGACGCAATCACAGCTGAAGGATGTGGACTGGAGTTCCACTTGGAGCCATGCTGACTTCCTTTCCAATTTCCTGCCACGACACTTTCCTTGTTGGAGCCAAGGTTTGTTTGCAGCACTGATCAAGAGAAGAAGCTGAGTTGGGCACATTGACATCATCAGCCAAACAGATGTCACGCACCGTGATCCAGCTGTTCTCATAGGAAAGCGCGCTCAGGGCTCATGAGCAGCCTGTGCTTGACATAGAAAACATACCATGGAACTGTGCAAATTGCTTGACCAGCGAAAATGCAGAGGTTAATCACAGTGTACAGCTAGAAGCGAGGTTTTGCGGACCGGCTTGAATTGTAAAGTACAATGCCAATTTCTTACCTGGTAGAGCACAAGTGATATAAAGCTTGTCAAGATAAAAGCTGCAGTAATGACTGCTCCGACACTTCCCAGTGGTGCCTGGAAGTCCACAAAGTGAGAATTCAGTCGAGCTCTGCTGAACGTCCAACTCACGCGATAGGGTCTCAGGGTGCTTGCCATGGAATACTTCAGCCTGATGTAACACATCACTCTCCAAAAATTGTTCATTGACTCATATACAATCACAATTATGACACCAAACTAGACCATGTCAGTGAGATACAGTGAGAGGGTCGTAAGTGAGTACCATCAAAAACCACTCACAGCCTGTGCATTCGTGCCACCATACTTGGCACCCAGAGCAGCAACCATTGCTCCAATTGACGTGGCAATGTTTGCCATATACGGCGATCCATTGCCGTTCGTCAAAGACAGCTTTGTGGGCAGATATCCACCCCGCAAGTTGGCATACACAGTGTGGCCCACAAGGTGCACACAGACAAGGAGCGCAGCCACTGCGGGCCACACGTTCACAAACACTGCTGCCTGAAAGGCAGAACTTGTAGTGTCAGTGATGTTCAACACCACCATCATGTTGCTGAGCAGCGGCGTTGCCGAGCCAGCAATAGAAGCAGCTCTGGGTGAGGCAGCTGGGGATCTGGAAAATGAAGTTGCCAATGTATCAATTCTTGCAACAAAGAAGTGGCGCTTCACCAAACTCACATGATTAATGTCATTAAACCCATGATGAAGAACACCACCAAAACTGTATTGTGCGACGTCCCAACAGAGTCACCAATATCCACTGATTCTTCAGCCAAAGCATGAGCAGCTTCAATTCCAGAATAGAGCCAGGTGGAAACAGCCATGGCCGCAAAGACACCTTGAAGAGTCACTGAATTCATTACCTTGCGAATGGCAGTATTGTCGGGATCTTGGAGATCGGTGGCACTGAATCCCGAGTTGAGAAACATCACTTGCCAATCAAAGGCAGTGACGCTCTTCAAGGGGTGGACAGCGTTGTATTGATGGTCCAGCAAGCATAAATGGTTCAACAACCAACTTACTATGAAGAACCAGACAAGAAAACATCTGAAGGCGGTGATTGCGGCCACTCGAACACAGTTAAACATTGTCCTAACTTGGCAGGCACTGATGAAGTTTGTTGTGACAAGCAGGGCAATCCAAAAGACGGGCTCCATATTTGCGTCCATTCCCGTGGCGACCGCAAATGAAGATATGACTTGGAGACACTGCGGTTCAAAATGGAATGTCAGAAGTGATGCGCTGTGCGTGTAGTTTAGGGCTAGTGAATGGACAACGCACTGTTGCCACGGAAAGTGTCCAGAGGAGCACTGCCTGTCACAATGGGTAAATTACGTTGCTTCAAGAGAATCGAGATGGGCTTGGATCGCCATGGGACGCTCACGCTGTAGCCCATGAGAATGCCTCCAACTGGACCAAATGCAACATTTGCCCACGTCTGAAAGGTTTGGTCCATACTTATTCTCTCGTGGGACGCAATAGCGCGGGACAGGATGACTCACGATTGGACCTCCGAGAAACGGAAATGCAGCAATCATCTCAGACCAGCAAGTTGTTTGCAGCCACGTGCTAATGGTGGTGAGGAAGAAAGCAATCTAACAGGAAGGTTGGTGTTACCCTTGTCAAGGATCTCGTGGCAGCATCGCAACAAACGTACAAGGTATGATCCCCAACCAAACCAAAGACCAGACTGCCAACTGAGAAAGAAAGAGAGGATGATGAAGCACGCAATGTAACAACTGATGTCCATAGTCGTCAACACTTTGGGCCCCAGACGGCGAGCTTGGACGAACTCCTTGGAGACAGCCTTGGCTTTGCCGTTGGCGACATACTTGGCCAATTGGCCCATCATACCACTTGGCTGATTTTGAGCGACTCTCTGGCCTTTTGTGGGGCAGACTGCTCTATCCTGGCCTCTGTATGGTGAGGGAGCAGCAGGGAGAGTTCTGCAATCGCGATCAGACATTGAGGGATCAATCGGATGCAAGTGGGGAGGGGCGGATCGATGTTGCTGCTTGGAGGAGAATTCCAGGCAGGCCAGGTTTCATCTTCGCCTTGGAGAAATTCGGAAAGCAGACAGCGAATTCAAAAATTCAGAGCAGTATTAGGGTTAGGGTTAGGGTTAGGGTTAGGGTTAGGGTTAGGGTTAGGGTTAGGGTTAGGGTTAGGGTTAGGGTTAGGGTTAGGGTTAGGGTTAGG
>KQ965738.1:0-11386 GCA_001574975.1 Gonapodya prolifera JEL478
AAATACCTTCCACTATTGGAGTTTGCCCACAACAATACCCCAAATGAAACAACAGGTTACTCTCCCTTCTTTGCAACAACCTTACATCACCCAATAGCACACCCTATGCAGCAATTACCCCTCCAGTCACTGCCAGCTGATGCAGAGGCAAGAGTAAAGGAGATGAAGGAGGTTACTTCAAGAATTCGGGAGCATATCAAAGCAGCACAGGTAATTTGGAAAAAGCAAGAAGATCCTCACAGGAGACCAGTGAATTTTATAGTGGGAGACATGGTTTGGCTTAAGACAAGGAACTTGGCAACAACAAGGCCTAGTAAAAAACTTGACTACAAGAAAGTTGGACCATTTGTGATTACAGAACAAATCAATCCAGTGGCATTTAAATCACAACTTCCTGCATCAATGTCAAGAATCCATCGAGTGTTTCATGCTTCTTTATTATCACCTCACTATCCAAATAAAATTCCTGGCAGACAGATACCTCCACCTCCCCCAGTAGAAGTTTCAGAAGAAGGCATTGCTGAATGGGAAGTGGAACAGATTTTAGATGTGAAGCATTGAGGTCGTGGATGGGTATGGCTAGTACACTGGAAAGGCTATGGGGTTGATCAACAAACATGGGAGCCATGGCAAAACCTACAAAAGGCACGGGATGCTGTGTTGCAGTTTCACAAGGATCATCCACAGAAAGGACAACCTATATATATCTGGAAAAACTGGATGATACAAAAACCAAGGAAGGGGAGAGAAATGGAAGGGAGCACACTGTCACCATAGCTTCAAGTGACATCCATTGACATGGTATATATAGTGTGAGGGGTTAGGTGCTGCGCCACTACTGTGGTCACGAGATTAGATGTGTGCACCTGCAGGACGTGCCCTAAGTTTGGTGTCACGATCCTCCAGGTGAGTTCCATGTATAAACCAACTCATCATGTACTTCTAATGATATAAACACAATCCTGCAGATTACAGGCTTGTGCAGCTCACCTAGGTTGTGTAGCAATATGATATGCACAGGCACAAATTTGTTGTCACTTACAACACTGTCAATCCCCTGAGAGTTCATCTGCAAAACAATCAATGAAGCACTGCATTCCTTATCTGCCTCCACTTGCTTGTCTCCACAAAAGGTTAAGACATTGGAGGAGAAGGTGTTCTTGTCTGCCTGCCAAACAACTGGATCCATGAAGGGAACATGGAGCTGAGGCTTAATGGCTTCATTGAGTTCCTGGGAACAATATGCAATGCAGGGTTAGCATTGAGTAGTTGCAGTGGTCTTGGTTTTGCTGGCTCCAGACGTGATTTGACTGGTGGTGAGAAGCCTTCTTGGGCGGAAAGATTGTCACTTTCAGCCAGTAGGTTTGGAAAGTATCTCTTTGCCTATATTAAAAAAATTAGACAAACCTTAGCCAAATGACACATCTACGTCTTACCTTTTGATTTTCCAGGTCTAACTCAACCCAAGCACACTTCAGCTGCCATCTCAAGAAAGGTTTGTCTCAGGTGCATTCATCAAACATCCCTTACAGAATCAGTCAATGAAGAATCAAAGTCCAAAAATTCATCATGGAACGTTACCTTTGTACATCTGCATGAGCGCCTCATCAATCTTGGCAGTGGTCCATCCATCAGTGAGTTGCTTGGATTTGATCTCCTTGAGCCAAGGGGCATACGTGGACAACCACTTTAGCACTAGCTCCTCAACCTGCTTGTTGGTCAATTGTGGCTCTGACTGCACAATGGACTTGTAAAAAACAGACTGGAAAATATATGAGTACTGACAATTGATTAAGATTAAAGAGACCTACTGCAACATCAGGGCAATCCCTGGCAAGTGTTAGGGCCTTGCTGTCAGCATATAATGTTTGAATGGTTAGGAAAGGCCTTTTCCAGTTGTCCCTTGAGTCTCGTTTCAGTAGATTGACGAGCTACAAATAAAATATAGGCAGCAAGTTAGATAATATCACAAGCAGGATATGTAAATACTCACTCCAGGAACACTGGGAGCAACCTGCACCATAGGTATCCATTTACCTATCTGAGTGCTGGATTCCGCCCCAGGAAGGAATGATAAAACGTCCTCGTGAGTCCACTTTAACCTAATGGCGCTCGCAGCATTGATTGCGTCTTGTACTGCTTGGAAGGTATCAAAAGGCGTCATTGGGACGTCTGTAGCTCATGTTTACAAAATGGAACTGCACAAATGCGTTGTTGAGACTCACTTCTCATGCCTATGTAGTTCAAATTCCTCCTGATGAGTCACTGCTCAAGTTCTGGGGTGTCATGCTGAGGGAGAAAGTGGTCTATCAATTTTGCATGAATAAATATATGAGGCACTCACCTTTAGAATCCAAGCCAGGACTTCCATTTCCAATATATCCAGTCCATTGAATCCTTTAAAGCCTTCATTGCTCAGCTCAAAAAGTGTGCAAATTCTGTGGTGACCATTGACTATGGCATAGAGACCATTGCCCAGGTTGCAAAGGAGGAGTGCCAATGTTTCCATGAACCCGGTGGACTGAATTGATAATCTGCAAACAACTTAGATTTTCCCTCAAAATGCATTAAAAAACTCACTTAATTTCATTTACACCTTCATGGTAGAGCTTGCAAATGTCTTTGTATGACTTGCATTGATGTCTCAGAGCTTCACCCTCCTGGGCAAATCCTCTGTTATCCATTTCCTGAGTTTGTCTGAAACATTGAGAGTCAGCTCTTGCTGAGGAGGTAGATTGAGTGACAATGGCTTTGGAGCCTTAGATGGCCAGGTATGGGTTGTTGGTGGCTGCCTGGTTGTGCATTTGTTTGCTCTCCAATTGGGAATGGCAGCACTCACTTTCATGGCTTTTCCTTTTGGTCCCATGATGGAAATGCAATGTACAATTGATGGCCTGTGGTTTGAATCTTGATGGCTAGGCAATCTGTTGTACCTTTGGCAACGTCCTCAGATTCCTCAGTTTGGGACCACAAGAGCAAGGGTGACAAAGGGGTACATCCCAGTGCAACTCTGTCATACAATAATTTTACCACAAAATACCCTGCCCTAGTTGGAAAAAAAACGTAGTATCAGAGAAAATCTGACAAGATTGGACTCTACATGATTACCAACTACGATTTTGCTATGAAATTGGTGTCACTGAGGTACCTTGCAAAAAGATACTTTGAGTGATAGAAAATCATTTTATGGAGGTACCTCACCAACCACAATTTTGTTACAAAATCGTGGTTGGCAAGCAACATGCTCCCCAACAACAATTTCACTGTGAAATTGTGGTTGGCAAGGTACCATGAGAAAAGAATCTTTATTGGACAGAAAATATGCATATGTGACTAGCATGGGTTAGGCAATTCTGGTGCAAAATTGTGGTTGCCGTGCAACCACCCAAAAAGACACTTTGAATAACATATAAGATGTTTATGTGACTCTTTTGCAAACCATGATTTCACAGCGAAATTGTGGTTGGTGAGGTACCTCCATTAAATGCTTTTCTATTACTCAATGTATCTTTCTGTTGAGTATCAAGGAGCTGAGAACTGGAGGTAGACAGTGCGTACAAGAAAGTGACATTATAGTTGCAATGGTTAGAACAAGCACAAAAAGTTATGGGGACAAGGTTCTGACTCATATTGGATGACAAATCATGATTAGTAAGCAGAACTCAGCTAGTTTGCTATAAATAGCCAGTGTTTTCTCATGTATGAAGTGATGAGACAAGAATTCCACTAAGTCCCACAACCCTAGGGTCTTAACATTTTGCAAGGTACCTCAGTGACTACGATTTCGCAGTGAAATCATGATTGGTATTGTACCACGCAGAAAGACACTTGCAATGATACATGAGATGTGTTATGTGACTATCCTGGTGACCACAATTTTGGTGCAAAATCATGGTTAGCAAACAACATGCTTGCCCAACCATGATTTTGAACCAAAAGCATATCAGCTGTGTTACTTGTACAAGTTACATTTCATATAATTGTGGATGATTTCTTTATCTCCTGGAGGTGAAATTATGGTATTCAATTCATTTGAATATTTTATTTGGTTAGTGTAGTCATTTATTAACTGACCACAGTCGTGCCACTTTGCCATTGATTGAAACATGGAGTCAGAGGATAGTTCAAATGATTGTGTGTTTTGATTGTCAAATTTACCATAGAGATTGACACTTTATTACAATCTTGTGATGGCAGATTGCAGAAGTATTCAGCCAGCAACACAATCTGCTCCTGAACCTGGAATGCTGTTCAGTCGACATGAGATAAATCTCATTCTCATATATCTAACAAAACATGCTGAAGTGGGACAGTATCTTGTGGACAAAACATTCCCCAGGCAGCTGTGGGGACCCAAGAACCGCGAAGCAAGGAAGAACTTCAAGAAGATGGTATGGTACACATTCCACCCATTTTGGCATTTCTTTCATGTATTTTCAGGTGAACTTGAAGTATCTTTTCTACCAAGGCAGGCTTCATTATAGTCATGGAACTAACCAACATAAACTCATATTGAACTCCATTGACAAGGTGAGTGAGACTATTTCATGCATATTTTCACAATACTTACCCTTGCAAAACAGTTCATTGAACTCTATCATCATACACATGAATCTTCTGCAAGTGGAACCCATCCTGGTCTTGCTTGAACTTGGGAAAAGGCCACCTGCAACTATTATCTTGGTGGCTTGTTGCCATGCTTTGAATTGCTCAACAATGTGGCATATGTGCAACATCCCATGCTTTGCCAAATCCTGTACCTTTGACACCAATAATTGTGTCCAGACCTTGGGAGCTTTTGGTCTATGGCTACTCTCCACTTGCACGATTTCAGCTTCTGAATGCAATCAACCATTGCTCAAAATTCATTGTTGGAGGGCTTTTTGAGACAAAAGAATCTCATAATGTTGAAACCTTTTTGCTAAGATACTTTGCAGAACATGGACTAGTGGAAAGGTGGGACCAATTAACGTTGGCTAGATTTCTCACATTTGAATCTAAGCAGGAACATGTCATCTTTTCAGAACTCAGAGTGACAATGGTGGAGAGTTCATTGCACACAGTCTTAATGACATGCATAACAAACTTGGGGTTGACGTCTTGCATGGATGGCCATATTGTCCACAAAGCCAGGGTGTAATTGAGCACCCTCATGGTACTCTTAAGCAGAAATGGTGGGCTGGCATTTGCCAGGATGGTATTGATGTCTCCACCATAACTCTCAAGGAAGCAAATTGACAGCGTCAACAAGTAATCAAAACTTACAACCACAAGCAGCACACTACTACAAAAGACAAGCCTTATGTTGTTTCTAAAGGTCACACTGACAGTGTGTTCTTCCTTCCTGCTTCAGCAAAGGAACAATATCAAGGCAATAGGGTTCTTAGTCCTGCAGAGTATGCTGGACTCCTAGCTGAAGTTGTTTCCAATACTAAACTGGCTGCAGCACAAATGGTTGCAAGGTGAGTTTGCAGTGGCTTCCTTGAAGTGTGAATCTAACCAATGGTTCAGATCATTATCAAAGATGAAGTCTAGGCCCACTGAATACCCTCTTGGGGCTACTGTTCTTGTTAGTAAGGACATTAACCAAAAAAAATTCAAGAAGGGACAACTCCTCAGTGCTATTTGGATTTACATGGCTTCAATTGTCAAGTCTTCCCCATCAAAGTATATATTCAAAATTCACTGGATCTCGCCAGGGCCACTTGTTAAGGATGCACCTGGTGAAATTGCATTGCAATGGTACCATCAAAGGTACTTGAAGCTTGCACCTAAAGGGATGTCTACTGGAGACATTGTAAGTGGCCACAAGCAAATAAAAGGAGTTGATGATACAAGCAAGTCGGAGGTATTTGGTGCTCTGGAAAGGGTGGCCACTGCTACACAACCTAGGTGAGCTGCACAAGCCTGTAATCTGCAGGAACGTGTATATATGATCAGATGTACATAGCAAGACGTAANGTGCATAGAACTCACCTGCAGGAACGTGATGCCAAACTTAGGGCACGTCCTGCAGGTGTGCACATCTAAACCCGCGGCCACAGTAGTGGCACAGCAGCTAATACCCAACACTCATACTACACTATATACTCCACGTTAGTGGATGTCAGTGTGACAGCCACCCTCTGCTGCTACATGGGAGCCTATGTAAGAAAAATATAAAATCATATGATTTTTAGGAACACTGCTAATTCCTATTTCAGCTCCAATCTAGATTTTGATGTTTCTGAGATTCAATCAAAAGTTAGAGATCTATCAAATCTTAGTGGTCCCAACATGGATTCAATCTTATGCCTTGCTAACCATGAGCTTGGTCTTGAAGATGCGGAAACAGATATGCTCTTGGATGAAGATGATTCAGACCTTCCAATTGATGTTATTAAGCCAACAAGTGGCAGAGCAAAATCATTCATCAAAGTTGATGAGAGTTCTAATCAAGGCACTAAAAGTGGAAATTCCATACAATATATTGAGCCTTGCAAAGTTACAAACTTTTATCATCTAAAATCATCTGGTCTGCCTACAGACATTTTGATACCAATGGGATCTGCAAGGAGAAGATATCAGAGTGTTCCAATGCCTGATTCTAACCCTCTCAAGTCTGTGGGAGAGATTGACTTCTCTTTACTTCTACTATTCTCAACAATTTACTTCCTGATTCCTTGAGTTGCAATGAACATATGGGTGGCTATAACCGTGGAATTCCAATTGAAGGTTCCCCTGGATATAACAAGGAATTGCAGTGCCTTCAAGATGGAAATTTCCTCACTGATGAAGTTATTGATAAGTTTGCAAATTGCTTGATCTACAACAGTGCCCTCCCTGTGGGATTACCACCTGTTGGATATGTCTTATCACACTACACTGACAAAAAATATTGGCAATCAGATGGTGGCACTCTTAAAAATGTTTACAAGGAGAACTCTGCCCAGAAGAATTTTATGAGGAGTGCTACATGGTTTATCATGCCCATTAACATCAGTGAGACACATTGGTACTTGGTTCTTTGCCATAAGGCGCATGATACCTTTGTTGTGTTGGATTCCACCAAAACACTTTGGGCATGACATCAGAAAGATGTTTTGAGATGTAAACGTTTTTTAAATGAGGCTGTTGGCCTCCACATTGGTGAGGAGGTACTTGTCTCTAAGGTGAGTGCTCTCCACATTTTCCTAATTCTTTGTAATAACACTTTGAGATTAGAGTTGGTACTCTCAACCAGATGGTTACAACTGTAGATTCTTCACATGCATGGGTATTCTTTTTGCTTTGAGGAACCTTGCAATCCTTGAAAGAATGTTCCAGGGGCAGGATGTACTTCTATCAAGACCCTCTAATTATGAACTGAAACAGTATCTTTAATTTTATTGCAGAGAGCTTTTTGCTTTCACAGCAATGCTTGGCACTCAGAATAGGTTGAGACCAGATATTGGGGGTGGTCCTGATGATGTATTGATTATGATATAATTCTACAAGCCATACAAAAAGAATAAGGACACTCTGCTCCAATGATATTACTACTATATCAACCCTGTTGTACACAGTACAGCAGTTATAAATAATGTGGATCCCATATATCAAGAAAGTGCAAATGCATTTACTGATCTACCAATTTTTGTATCCCTCAAGCTGGGTAATTCAGAATCTCAAGTACCATTTTGAAAGGTGGGGGTGTGTCTGCAGGAGGTGGGGGTGCATAAGAATCATAACATATATAGTACCTGGGTTTCCCCAGCGCCCCTGCATTGTGTGGGTCCACATCACACAACAGCAGATGGTCACAACTCCATCCAGTGATTGTTGCAATCAACTTGGACGTTAGCCCCGTTTTCATAGGCAGGGTGACTGGGCAGCAGTTCCTCCATCAAGGTTTCCACATGGGGCACACCCGCAGGGTGTACTTCTGCTTTTGGGTGCAAGGTGGGGTATGCAACACTTAAAACTTTGATGCTTCGCACAAAAACGTGGTGTAGCAACAGGAACAATAGAGCATGTATTAAACTATGCTTGGAATGAGGAATATGGATTGCTCTCCAGTGCAGGACCGGCAAACACACTGCAACCTTGTGCTCCATAACAGAGCCATTGCCTGCCTTACGCGCACAATGCCCTTTCTCACATGGACTTGAGTCAACTTACAGTGCATAGACCAAAAGGACTGTCAATCAACCCATTAGGTGTGGAGTTGCACCAATTCAAATGGTGTTTCAGTCTAAAGTCTATTGTACCCTGCAAAACTAAACATTTTAAAAGAGTCACTATGAGTACTCTAAGTCAGTAGGGTGCTTGTGCTACCCCACAATGTTGATGGCCCGTATTGCTGTGTATGTACATACAGTTGTTGCCCTGGCCACAACCACCCAATGCACCCAATGTCCTACTCACTTTTGGTAGTAGCAGTTGTTGCCGCAATCACGCCAGCATCTGGTGTCATGACTACCCCAGTAGTCACAGTCACCTGGATAGTTGTGGCAGTTGCGGTTGTTGTCCTCAGCAATAGCTTTGATGCATGCTGCAGCGTAGCTGCTGTACTTGCACCCCTTGGAGGTGTGACCTTCCTGTCCACACTGATTGCAGATGGTGGCATGACTGGGGGATGGCAAGCAACAGTCAGGATACCTTCCACAGCTGGCACCACCAAGATCATGGTGGTTGAATTCGCATGAGCAAGAACAATTTCCAAGCTGGGATGAGCAGTTGCAATCACAGGGGCGGTAGGGCTGGTTCCAGGTGCTTTTGCCCTTAGCCTTCTTGGTGTTCTGCCGTTCACCCTTGTCAGTAGGGGCAGAACGCTTTGTTGCGGTTGTGTGGGCATTGCTGTCCATAACGTGTATGTGGGCCTCAGTGGTGGTGGCAAGGGTTGGTGAGGGTCCTGCCGGTTTCGTCGGGGCCGCCTTGCCACCTGGTCTGGGCACCAGCTTCTTTTGTGGTTGGATGTTCTTGGTGCATAATACGAGCTGGTCCACGTTCTTGATGGAGTTGAAGAGGTTGCACTGGGCATGGTCTTTGACCTTAGCCCATTGTTCCAGGGTGAGAGCGTTGCGGAAGCAATTGATGGCAGTGGAGTTCATGAGGGCCTGGTCTGGTTGGCGCTGGTGAAGCAAGGCAGCATCAAGGTATGTAAAGAAATCACAAGCATTGGAGAGGCAGTCCCAAGCAAACATCTCAGTGGACATGGCCTGGCCTTCAGCGTCCACGTTCCAGTATCCTGCAAGTGCGCAGTGGTGCATCTCGTCTTGGTAGTGAGGCGAGGAGTAGTGGGCAATGACAAATTGCATGCATTGACAAAGTGTGCAAGGGGTTAGGGGAAACCATGGCACCTTAGGATAAAGGTTGGTGACGCGGGGGCATTGTGTCAGGTCCATCGTGGTGAGTGCGTCCAGGACGTTGTTGCATGTGAAAATGATTGCCCTGTTACCACCCTCTGCCTGGACTTGCTGAATGGTGCAGTTGAGGCTGGCCAGTACATTTGACGGGTCCAGGGTCTCAATGCAATGGTTCTCAAACCAAATGTTTGAGGCTTCATTTTGTCAAAGGGGTCTTTGTTATTGGGGTCCTCTGTAAGCCTGACAGGGACTGCAGCCCTGGGAACAACCAATTCTTCTGGGCATAGGGGAAGAATGAGTGGGTGTGGTGGAAGGCGTGGAAGCGTCGGCTGGGGTTTGTTGGTTCTGTCCGAGTGCAATTGAACAGTGCTTGGCACATCCAAATTGATGTCCATCAGTTCTGCCAGCGGCGTGATGGACTTGACTGTCTTGATGGTCCAGGCTTTTCATTTGTTGCAAGGCTCAGGCAATGGGCTTGCAACAACCTTCTGGCAGAAAGGGGAAGGAGTCGGTGTGTTGGGAGAGGTGGAACTGGAAGAGTTGACCAATGGAGAGGGTTCGATGGTGGGAGGGGGTGGGCATGTTGGAAAAGCTCCCATTGTATGCCATCATGGGTGAGACGCAATGGATTTGGGGGAAGACTTGAACAGCAAGATACAAGAAATCCAGTGATGGGCAGGTGATATCCGCTTTTGCGAGAGGGGGTGCAATGGACTGGGGATGCTCTTGGATTGCGTCTTAGGATGGATTGATGAGTAGACACGTCAGAGAGTTCTAGGCTTGGCAATGTGGTTGAAGTGGTAGATCTGGTTGACCACGATCATACTGCGTACCATTATGAGGAGAAGGTGATTGCACCAACAACATGGCTTTTGAAGATTGCTTGATCAATAGGAGTGAATGTGACAACGGATTGTTGGGTAGTAACAACAAAGGAGAAATAGATGTGATGAAGCAGGGGAATGGACTCAACCGTAATGCATTGGTTTGCAATGGCGCCTCCCCTGCAATTCACGTGACGTCCCTTGCTCGCTTCCTAGCCTCCAGATTGGTCCACTATGGATAAGATCCATGGTTAATAGGTTGAGTCCTGGTCGTCCCCCCAAAATGTGGTAGAACTGATACTCAATCAGCCTCCTAGGATGCTCCAAAGGGTAAGTAGCAATGTGGGACTAGAGAGAGAAGGGAAATGAGGGAGATTGGAGAAGAGTGAGATTATTGTGTATTGGTCTTTCAGATGAGGCGTAGCACATTAAATAGTGGTGTACATTAACCCCATTGAGTGTTAATTCCATCACAAGGTGTTGCAAACATGCAAGTTGGTGCCAGAAGAGGTGGCAATAATGCCAACAGTAGATTTCACCATGGAGCTTTTACTTATCAAAGAGGTGCTGGTAGAGGAAGAGGACATGGTGGAGCATATAATGTCCAGAATGATAGTAGTGAAGTCAATATAACTGAAGATGAAGCTTATACTGTGCCAGGAGACCAAGAAACACTTTCTTTTGCTGGACTATCTAGAAGCTCCCCAGTCTCAATCTGCTACATCTTCATTGTGTTTTATGGTTTCAAACCCAAACATAGAGTGTTGATAGATTCAGCTGCTACAGACTGCATCACCCCAGCAAGGGAAGCACTTGTGAACTCTTCTAAGCAGCAAATGAGTCTCTCCTTAGCTGCTCAGGGAGCCAATTCAATGGCAACAGGCCTTGGAACTTTGACTGTTAGGTTTCAAACAAATGAAGCTGCCACAGATGTGACGATTCCAAAGGTTATTTTTGATAAGAACATCAGAACCACCCTGTTATCTACATCAGCCTTGCAGGCTTTGGGCCTTTAGATTCATTTCCCAAAATTTTCAAGCACTTGTTTGGTTTATGATCAGTCAAGAAATGAGATTTGCAGAGGCTATGCAAAGGGAAAAGACTTTATATGATCTCCCAATTACAATTGTTTACCCTGCAGAGAATGAGGTCAAAGCACATACTGTGGATGCTGTATCTGAACATGTGATGAACCATGCATTAGCACATTTAAAACTTGCACATGTTGGGGACAGA
>KQ965738.1:15132-77172 GCA_001574975.1 Gonapodya prolifera JEL478
AAGCTTGGTCCAAAAGCAGGCCATTACATCTTGATTGGATATGGCACAGACAGCACAACATTCAAATTGATTGATCCAAAAACAAGGAAAATTATTATTTCCAGAGATGTGAAGTTCAATCAAGAGGGCTATGTTAGAAAATTCTATCTCCCACATTACAATTATTTTGGTGCTGGAGGTGAAGGAAAGAATAAGGTCCCCTTTGATTTACCAACAGAAAATTCTGGTGGAGATGGAAATAATTCTGACCATGGAGAAAATGACACTGACAGTGATGTTTCAGATCTATACCCTGGTGGAGATGACCATGATGGTGATTCAAGTTCCAATTCCAGTACTGATGAAAGTGATGATGGTATTCCCAGTGCCACTTTACTTGTAAAGTGTCAATCATCTCATATCCTCAACAGTAATCCTCTCCAACGTCACCACAGGGCACTTTTGATGGCTGCCCCATCACTAATGACTGGTGACACAAGGGTCTGCAACCAACAGATGTTTTGCCATGATGTGTGTGCACACTGCATGTTCTGTTTTCAAACCCATTCAGCAAGAGCCAACAATACATTGGCCAGCACAAGATTTTGCATAGTCCAAACCAAGTCTATAGGTGTGCCACTGCTGATTTTACTTTCTGGCTCTGTGTTTTTATTTTTTGGATGTGCTGTTTTCCAAGGTCACAAGAACTGCAATGCTGGACCTTTTATCAAGCACTACTTTTCACCTGATGGTCTAGATGCCTCCTCAATTGTCACAGCAAACTTGTGACAGCTCCCCCATCATAATGAGTGGCTGCACAAGGGGTCAAGGACAAATGGTTGTTGTGCATTGTGGGGCCTGCAAGTTCAAACACAGTCCCAACCCCATTCAGCAAGAGCCAAGACATTAGGCAATGCCAAATTTTGCACACAACAGACCAATGCTCTAGGTATGCAACTGCTTATTGTCATGCCTGCCTCAGGTGAGACTTATTTTGCTTTGTATGGGTTCATGTGTTCAATAAATCATTTGCAACATCTGCCTCAGTCTAGCATCTGTGTTGTAGTACTTCTGTGTACTGGCACTGTCACCTAACATAAACCCATTTTTCCACCATGTTTATGCTGTGTCACCTGATCACTCACTACCTTAACTGACCAAGTAATAACTCAGCTATGCAACACTAGTTATGTTTGGAATAGCCAATGGGTCCAAGTGAAGGAAGAAGGGCTACAGCACATTATGGTTACTTGCATTACTCTCTTATTTTCCTTTGTTGTCCTTGTTCTTGGCAAGTTTCTGAAGTGACAGGTGTCTTTGGTTTCAAGCAGTTTTGGTTGTGGATGAGCACCAATTAACTATTAACTAAAATTTTCACCATCATATTACATTCACAGACCTTTACATTGAGCTCCTGTAGGCTGACAAGGACCCTCTGACCTCCAGGATGGATGTTGGTCCCCAACTGTTGTCCAACCTCCAGGTGTCTCAATCACCCAACTCTCCAACCTTCCCCTGTCCAATCACCCCAAACAGACCACCTGGCTGACACAGCATTTACACACTCTACCATTGTTCCCGATAAGACAAATGTGGCAGCTTTCATCTGCCCCTCTTACTTTCTCCAACCCCCCCTCCTTATGCCCTATTCAGCCCCTGGACCCCCACAGTGGTTGTCCGCAAAGATCTGTTGGCAGCCATGACCAGTGACCACCCGTGCAATTCGCAGCACTGTACAACAAACGTCGGGCCATATGCTATGTGACTTTGAATTCACACTGGATATTTCATACAAATGACACAATCACCCAGTTCGGAGAATAATGTGCAATCCAGAGTCACTTTCAACAATGTCGCTCAACTCTCCAACGTTCAGCGCAAATGCGGCTCTTTCGAACGAAGGCTGCATTTTGCCCTGATCAAACCAACCCAAATCCCCCCCATTCTTCGCTGAAATTTGTGTCCAGAGTAAGAGACAAACTGATCCATGCAAACCGGGGTGCCTGCTCACCGGAACTGCAATCACTTTCCGTCTTTGCGATTGCCTCGAAGCTTTCCCCAGCAACAATCCTTGCACGGTAGCCTCGAATGATATGATCCGCCTCTTCTTTTGAGCGAGTTATTTTTTCCTGTCGCCAGCTCGAAGGTCTCCTCGAACCTGTTGCAATGTCATTTTGCCATTCGCTCTATCAGGATGCTAAGAAATTACCTTCGTGCTTGGAAATCAATACATTCAGACGCCTTGATTTGTGAACAGAATCTGCTTCACTCTCACTTTAACAAGGAGATGACTTGCCCGAACTGATTTGTCCGCGGGGGTTTCCTCTCCAGTCGTAGGATCCTCCCATCTCGATTCTCCAGTAGCAGGATTGAACCAGTACGGGCGTTGCCTGGACTTGGAATACTGTTGGACCCACTGTGTCATGATTGAAGGGTTCTGAAAGTTTTGCGAAGATTGCAACGTCCGGCCGGTTTCCAGAGGGTCACACCAATGCTGTTGATCCGCGATCTGAGGGACAGGCAAGATGGGAGCTTTATAGGGGTAGTCAAATGGTTGAAAGCGCCCGAGAAATCCTTGGGAAAAGGTTTGTCGACGCTTTGAAATGGTTGCGCTGTGCTTGTTCGAATGTCTTTACAGATTGGAGCTTGTCACTGAAAGTCGTGGACGACAGTTGCCTTAGCGATAACGATGCGCTTCAAGTTAATCTTTTCCGGGAAGACCCAAACATGCTTCCAAGAGTTCGTGATATTGGGGACATTGTCATGTTCACCCAAATGCGGGTATGCCCACTCTCATATTTCCCAGTAAAACGATTTGATTTGATTTTGTTATCAATTAAACAAGGTCCAGTTTTTCAACGAGAGGAAGCAGTGTGTGTCAACACAGTTGTCAACCTTCAATGTCCTTTGGTCGAAAGACCACCAGCCAATTGTTGGCACTTACGCAAACCGAATTCAAGACCTTTCCAAGTGGTGGCGCACTCAACAATCAAGATTCACTCGTGACCTGACACATGGTCCAAAAAGGCCAACGCTGGAGACAAAAGACCTCAACGAAAGAATTTCGTACTTCGACTATATAGGAAAAGTGCGGGCGCTTTCTCCGAGTAACGGGGAGGCTACTGACAAACTTTATTTTGGAAGATCATCGACATCAAAAATCAACTAAATCGGGCAACAATCTTCCTGACAGACTACACCGAGAATCATCGAATAAGGTGAAGCGCGCTGCTCTTTCTAATACTCTTATTTGGGGGCTTGATGTTCCTCGAAGATCTTCGGTCGGTTCATTTGAGTTCCCACAAACCGCTACCATCTTCTCTTGCACCCTTTGGTAAGTAAGTGGAACGGTAAATATTTTTGCTTCCTATCTTCAAGATTTGCTTTTGGAGGGATGAGAACTCCAAGGCAGCATCTGCTTTAAGTGCTGGAAGCTACGTGCTGCTACGGAATGTCCGCTTGAAGGTCCATGAAGGTGGTTTGGAAGGTGCAATGCATGGAGATTCGCGCCAGAGATCAAAAGTCACACAGCTCGCCGATAACGATTCTCGTCTGGAACCTTTACAGAAGTTCGTATTCATCAGTTTTATGTTGTCTTGCCCACAATGACGTACTTCTCCATATCGGGTCGTGTGATGTCTTTCTTTCGCTCTCAAATGAATGTTCAGACGTGAGCGGATTTCTTCTGGTCTCTCAGGGCTCCTTGATGCCACATTCGCTGGCGGTGCGATGAGTTTATATGTCACTCTACTGAAAGACTGTGGCATGATGTAATGTTGCCAGATCAACTGAAACCACTCGCCGCCGTTCGACAAAGCACCCGTGTGTGTGTCTTTCCTTAACCTTTTGAGTATAGACGTGTTATTGACACTGGTTTGGGATTTTGATCAGATCCCAAATCGGTTTCGCTGTCGTGCTGAGATAATTGATCATCGCCCGTCATTCCTGGAAGACTTTTGCAGGCCGTTCTGTTCGATGTGCAATGAGAGGTATGATCTCCATGTTTCAAAAGTAAATATTATGGTATTCTCAATTCAATCAACACCAGCAGTTGTCCTCCCAGGCCAGAACCTCGATGTCCATCGTGCAACCTTGAACTAGATCGAAACGCTCAGTATATTTACATGTTCTCCGTTCTTCTGGATGACGGACGTGATCAACTGGAGGTCGTATTGCACGGTCCTGATGCCGTTAGTATCCGAGATTTTTCAACCTTCACAGTTGCTTGATGAATGTTATCCCGAACAGGAGGCTTTTCTTGACATTCCAGCATGCAATCTGTACAAAGACGTTACGCAACGTGAAAGGCTTCGAATGAAGCTCCTTGGACTTGTTGGTACCAGGATAGAGTGCCAAGTCGAATCTTATCGTGCATTTCACGAAGCGAAGCGCTTCCGGTTAATCGCTTAAATACATTATTTAACCGACTTCACCTCCACCACGCACTGATGCTCCTTGCGACTGATGTGACGTTGAATGAGATTGCTGCGCAAGTGTCGGCAGGAATCGAATCGGACGAAAAGATCCCAGATCTCGCTGATGCACTCACACGACGTGAGCACGGTCACCTTCACATTGCTTTCATTGGGTTTTCCGACCTTGAGCCCATGCGCGCAGCTGTTCCTCGTCCTTTCGAGTATCATGATCCCCCATTTTGGCCTCCATTCAAAAGGCAAAATATGATTCCCCTCCCTGATGCCCTGCTGGAGCAGTACGACTGTAAGAGATTTGATGTCATCATTCCGCTGAAGTGAACAACTCGAAAATGGTGTAGCTCTTAGAATCCGTAGCTTCATGGGTCTTTTCCCGGAAATTTCGCGTGCGTGGGTCACCATCGACAATCGCCTCATTCTATGGGACTACGAGAGCCAGTGAGAATCAAGAGCTGCTGCATCGTCCCCAATCCGAAAAATAAGCTTAAGCATTCTATGGTCACACCAGATCGGATCTGTTCATGTTCGAGGACCAAGAACAAGTCATTCTTAGTGTTGCGATTGCAAAACCGATGATAGGTGAGTGAACGATGAGCTCCCTAAATTACTACATGCTCAAGGATTTGTCCTTTAGGTGTTTTTATTGATACTGTACAATATCTTCTGGTTGTCGCGACACCTCTGGAAGTCTTTCTCCTTGGAATCACATTCAGCCAAACTCCTGATCCCGATCGACCTTGGAAAGGGGGCTTGGTGTTATACAAAACTGAAATGACAACGCCGAGCGACGACGCTTCAATTACATCCATTGCCTCAACAAGCATTGGGCGGATCTTTATGGGAGGCTCCAATGGACACCTGTTCGAGCTTACCTATCAGGTAGGACTTACCTTTTGTCTTTATCTTTTTGCGGCAATGATTATGTTTCTTTCCAATCAAGGCGGAGGAAGGATGGTTCACGCGAAAATGCCAAAAGGTTGACCACACTTCAAAATTGAGGTATTACTTGGGTCCATTATGGGGAGGGGAATCAGGTCAGTCAGAGGATCAATTCTAATTCTGCGTCTTCTCTTTGGACAAGAGTTGATAATTTACATTGTGTGCGTCAGATCCCATTGTGGGGGTGACGGTGGACGACTGCCGCAATTTACTTTACTCTTGGACACAAGCAGCCAATGTGGAGGTTAGAACTATGAGCGTTCTACGTTTTCGCTCTCATTTATTCTGTTTCGTCGGCCAAAGCTTCTCTACCTGGGAGAAGACGGTCTCCAATTTCACAGAATCGCCACCTTAAAGTACAATGACATCTTCAGCAGTCTAAAAAGTTCACCTCTGAATTTTCAAGCGACAAATTTTCGTATCGTGGCTCTTGATTCTATTTTCGCGGAAGATTCCAAGCACTTTCAGGCAGTTATGACGACATCGACAGGTTAGTTACGGATCAGCGCGGAGATATCGTAACTTGCAGGCCAACATACACCCTTTTCTAATCGAAAGGTCACCGTGTGTTCCTTGGATGTTGGGGCAACAATCATCATCCTGGAGGGAAACCAACATGCATCAACACACGTTACGTTCTCCCGCCGCCGAGTTCCACTTTATCCGATAAGCTTCAAGAAGGTTATGATGGTGCACTGTACTCGAATGGTGTATGGTTAGCGTCCAATTGCATTTCGGACAGCACCGATCTCATCATTTGCACAAGTCGGGACCACTCGACACTCCTTTCTGTGGGTCTTTCGATACCTGAAACTAACCCCCCTTTTCTAAGAGATATAATTTAACAACAGGGAGCAAACAATTACAGCGAATATTTTGGGGTCGTGGAAAATGCTGGACGCACTTGGTCTATTTCCGAAAAGCGTGCCTTCGGATTCCAAAATATGTCACAAGCTCTTTTGAATGGGTCGGAACTCGTACGCCAATTTGTTTCCCCCCAAAGGCGGTTTTACGTTCTGACAAATCTGGGTAATTACACTAACGCCATCATTTGAGACGTGCCATAACACTTCTTCCGCATAAAGGTGTTACCGAGCTCGTAAAGCAACGACCTGTGGATGTTTTGCTTGAGTTGATACAAGAAGTAGTGCAGATTGGCAATCAGACGAAGCTACAATCATTCTTCCAGTCGTACGTGACGAAGCTTTGAACTCACAAATTCACACAATACCATTAAATGCGCCCACAATAACAGCACTGGTCCCATCGAAGGATGTGCGATGTGCTTGGCGATCGTTTGCAGAAACGCTCACTTGTCGATGTAAGTTATTCTTGATGGCAATGAGCTGTTACCTTTTCGAAAATTGTCATCTGCAGGCAACCAGGTGAAACCTTGGAGTTTGTTTATCCACCAAATATCATTTAAGTTGCGAGTTATACAGATGACCGGACCACGACGGCGGCTCTCCGGTACTACCATGAGTTAGGGACTCCAAATGGCACGTCCCCGGCAGTAGGTGAATACCAGACCATATTTTAAGATCTGTGCCGTTGTCTGAAATTTGTTTTTTTTATTAAGCTCCCCCTGTGATCGTAGTTCCTCAAGCCAACCGTCCGTTCGGTTACAGTGGCCGAGTTCTTGGAGTTTTAACTTACCTGCAGCGTGTTGCGAAGACTCTTTGGAAAACGACACTTGCGAAACAGTGATTTCAGAAATTCCAAAAGTTTCATCTACCGCTTTCCTAATTCCCTCCTGTTCGCAGATTACCTGATGGTCGGTTTTACCCTTCCCCAACTCCAGAAGAGTGTTTGGAAATACAATCACAATTGCAGATCTTGGGCCGTGCACTTGAGAGGTGACTGCACGGTATTCCCTCCCCCGTTTTGAGACGTAAACAATCCGAACTGCCTTTCAGTACACTCATGCCATCTTTCGTTGATTCTGAAGTAGAAACAAGTACTGTGCCCCAGAAGACCGAATTTATCAACGTGGGTTAAACCGTATTGCGACATGAAAAAGCGTCGAAGTTTCATCGATTTTTACAGGCTGAGCGGGGGATTCTGACCGCGATCAAAAATTTGGTCGCGTCTCTTGCCCAGTCTCTCGAATTATGGCGAATTCTTCGCGATAGCGGGTTCGGGCTAATCGCACAACGACTTTCGTCTGTTGATGCTGAAGCGATTCTGTCCCTTACTTTTGCTGAATTTTCTATGAGACCAAATGAGAGGGCAAGTCACTTAGCCACGGCCCTTGTTCGCGGCTTGCTGGAAGTGAGTGACTGTCGAGCGTGTCGCAAGACACTCCAGATTGACAAAGATCCGCAAGGTTGGATTCTCGAGCGATGAACTCAAAGATAGATGCCCGTCTATATTCTCTGCCGAAGAATCGATCTTGTATGAGGTATGTGCTAATTTGATGGTGGGGTTTGTCACATGCTTCACTTAATGTTTCCTCGAGGCACATCAAATGCTATCGATGGCCCAGAGTACTATGGCTTCTGAGAATAAGGCAGAGTTTGTTGCCGATGTCGTTAGGTATGAAGTCAGATTCTGCAGTTTCCACCCATCAATCGATGACACATCACTTTGATTAGGTTGATAAAGGAGTCCCCGAGACCTTTGACCAAGGAGGAGCTGAGGAACATTTCCCAGGAACTAAAAAACCTTGGATTCGGAGCAGTAATCGTCGAAATTTGTCTCTGGTCTGCCCGAAAAGTTGATCCGAATAATGAGAGTTTAGAGTGGTTGAAGCATGGTGGCGACATGGTAGGTTTTCATTAATAATCCCCTTTGGATCCAGGTACTCATCGATTTGTTTTGCTGTCGTCTGCTGCACGATCTAAAGAGACTCAAGATGATATACCATAACCGCCTGGAGGCCTATGATGCAATCGTGGACTTGCTAAGACAGGATATCGCTTCGGCTTCGGACGGAGATTTTATGCGATTGCCTTCATTCCAAATCGTACTCCGATGCGATGATGTTCTTTTGCACTTTACGGTATATGAGTGGCTCATTAACAGTGGTTACTCTCACTACCTCCTTCTTGTAATGTCCTGCTGCGCGCTGCTCCCAATTCATCGCTGAACGACCCATTCTTGAACAGATTCAGTCCAAAACTTTGGAGATGTATTTGAGATCCGACTCATCCCCTTCAAAAAGGCTTCTTCTTTGCCAATATCTGGTGCGACAAAAGCAATACGGAGATGCAGCAAAAATTCTCTGCGATCTTGCTGAAATTCCAAGGTCTGCTCGATCCGTTTGATGCCCCTGACTGTTGGACTTAACAGATTGCTCGGTCATTTTGACTTGAAATCAGAGATGACATAAGTTTGAGCCGACGGCTTGAGCTATTGGCTTCTGCACTCGCAAGTCTAAGAAGCACACAATCGGGTGACGGGGAGGCAGCGTCGATGGCGGATGAAGTCAATGAGAAATTGGAAGTGAGATCAGAGGAACGCCTTTCACTTGCGTACTGCCAGGGCCAACCTTGTTATGCAGGTCGCAAATATTCAAAACCAAATACTTCAATCGCTTCACTCCAGGATCCGGCAAGGCACCTTAGACGGAGTTACCATGGAGGAAGCTCAACATCTCGAGATTCTTTTGGACTCATCATTATACCCAATTAGCGAGGTCAGCTGTGTTCCCGGAGTGGTATGCTCTGATTAATCATTCATTTATCACATCACAGCTATACAAACGCTTCGCCGCACCACTTAGGCTACATGATAATATATTGCAAATATTCAAAGTGTCGTAAGTCTTGGGTCGCGCCTTGATCCTTCCTTTTTGATGACTTTTGCTCTCATTGCTTGCAGTGGTTATCATGATGTGAACACTGTCCGGTCTATCTGGGAGGGTGTAGTCCAAGGTAGGAAGCGAAGCTCCCGTTTGGAATATATTGCACTAAAAACAAGCTTAGCGACGAGGTCAGAGGACGCTCTTATCACCAGGCTTCAGGAAGCAGCACAATGTACCGGAGGAGAGGAGGCCTTGGCTCCATTATGTGAGTTCTTTCGAATTCTCATGCATCATTGTTTGTCTGAAGAATTTTTCAAGTGCCCTTATCAGAGCTTTTCTGTGAAACCACTTGGAGGCGCGGCTACTCTTTGTCGTTCCCTTACAACGCCATGACATCACTTGGTCTGTATCGACCGGTGACAATTATCACAGCAATCGCGAATCTCCTAGATCGGAAGGTGGGCTAGGTTTGCTGAAATTTTTTGTGGCCTCTTATAACGCAAATCTGTCGTAAAGTCCGAAACTCAGTGGCGAGATAATATCCTCTCCATTTTGAAGCATTCAGTCCAACTAGGGCGACCTTCACTCGCGAAGGAGTTAGTATTGAATTTCTTCTGCAACGTAAAGAACATTCTTTCACTACTCTTGCGTAACATCCCTAGGGACCAACTCATGATCGAGAAGATACTAAACCGACTATCCAACGCACTTCGGGATGCGCGACAACTCGATACTGTAAAATTCATTCAAACCTCACTGAAGGCTCACTGAATACACTCACGAAAAATAATATAACCTTGTAATATAGTTCTGTGGCCTTCAAAAATCGAATGACCCCAATGACCCCACTTCTGATTCTCTACGCATCACAGACTGGAAATGCAGAAGATGTCGCGGAGCGTATTTTCCGAGAAGCGAAGCGGTGGCATTTTCGTCCCCGCTTAGCATCGATGGATTGGGTCAAGGCAGTTGGTGTTCTGCATCAGATTTCACCACGTCCAGTCAATGATCGCATCACACCCAGGAAGATATATTTCGCGCACCGTTTGCGGTTTTCGTTTGCTCAACTACTGGTCAAGGTGATATGCCAGAGACGATGAAGGTTCGTTTTCTGCCTCGGAGGTCTGAGAACATTTTTCATCTCTCTTACACCCACCCAAAAAGTCTTTATGGACTTTCCTCCTGAGAAAAAAACTCGACAGTACAGTACTGTGTGGCTTGAGCTTTGCTGTCTTTGGCCTTGGAGATAGCTCGTATCCAAGGTGGGAGAAAACCATGTCTATCACCGGAATGCCATGTGAATCTTCCACAAAAAGGTACAACTTTCCTTCCAAGAAACTTTACAAACGGCTGCAACAATTAGGTGCCACTCCCATTATAGAACGTGGAGATGGGGATGACCAGCATCCCCTTGGGTAACTATGACATTGGGCTGAAAATGAAAGAAATGTGTTCATCAACTGAGAAGTTCCCAAATGCTTGTCACAGATTTGATGGTGCCCTGTATCCCTGGTTGACGAAGCTTTGGGATCGTCTCTCTGAATTAAACCCCCTTGGACCTCTTGTTCCGGATAGCGTGACAAACGCAGTGCCGTCACCGACATTCGTCTTGACATATTTGGAGGGCGATGTGCAATCGGATGATCTCATAGACGATGTGGATCAGTTAGATACATTTCGAGAGCCAGCGAAAGCACTGACTATGCGCCCGAAAGTTCCTTCGAAGCTCCTCCGTAATGACCGTCTGACATCCATTGATCATTTCCAAGACGTGAGACATGTTATTCTTGACTTAAATCACTCTGAAGTAACGTGAGTGCTGGGCAGTTCCAATGTTTCTATCATACATTTTGAAATATGGCGAGGTGCCCCGCATAGATATGGTCCGGGAGACATTGTCAACTTTCGCCCACAGAATCTAAGTGACGATGTGGAGGAATTTATTGGAAGATTCAACTGGCAGGACATTGCCGACAAACCTTGTCGTCTTACTTGGAACGATCCTACAAGTAGGCATGTCGGATTGTATGATAGTTCGAGGTTATATCTGATTCCTATCATCCAGTTGGCAAATCTGATCAGCATTCCCGTATATTAACGTTGCGTTGGCTTCTTCAACATTATTTAGACATTTTCGGGAAACCCCGGCGGTACTTCTTTGAGCTGTTGTCATATTTTGCAAGCGATCCCGATCAGAAAGAGAAGCTTATGTATTTCTCATCTCCCGAGGGCCAGGTGAGGACAATATATCAAGGTTTTCAAAATACGGTTTCCGTAAATAAATCGCCGTGGCCATCCAATAGAACGACTTATATCAGTACTGCTATCGGGTTCACCGCAACGCTGCAGAAGTGCTTCGAGATTTCAATTCGGTCGTCTTTCCGCCCGAGTATCTACTGGATTTGTTTTCAGCCATGCGTCCAAGACAATTCTCGATCGCGTCGTCCCAGCTGGTACTTTCTATTACCGTCCACTCATTCCACTATCTCATTTCGCGTGACTATTAAGGTACATCCGCATGAGCTACATGTACTTGCAGCGATCGTTCGCTATCGCACAAAACTCAGCACCCCTCGACACGGCGTTTTTACAAAATTTCTAAGCACTTTGAAACCGGGTGATACCATTGATCTGTGGACGTCCAAGGGAACATTTACCCAACCGCCTGATGAACTCGCTCCTGTGATTCTCATTGGACCTGGCACGGGAATCGCACCAATGAGGTCGATACTCGAGGATCGTGTAGCTCGCGGAATATCAAGTAGGACTATAACTTTTAATCTATGCGCTATCCCATTTAACGTGTGCACCTTCTGATGAAGACAATATTGTGGTTCAGGGCATCAGGAGCGTGGACAAGGACTTCTTTTTTGTGGAGCAGTTTCAAGAATACGCTTCCAAGCATTTTCTCAAGCATTTTTTGGCTGCCTCCCGGGATCAATCGGCCAAGGTCTACGTCCAAGATCTCATTTCGGATGAAGCTGAAACCATTTGGAGAGCTTTATTAAGAGGCGGGACTATCTACCTTTCGGGGTATGTTGGGCTACAGGGTCCATTGCTGCACGGTTGACATTCATGTTTTTATTCCAGCAAATCGGGCTTAATGCCACAGGGAGTGCGAGATGCCCTAGAGAAGTGTTTTATGACAGTCGGCGGTCTCTCTAGTGATGCGGCGAAGGACTTTCTTTCCACATTAGAACGAACAAAGCGGTTTCAGGAGGAAACCTGGTCGTCGTAGTCTGTTTCATGACTTCTGATTTTCGTGTAATACAACACAAGATGCCGCACCTCTTTCTGCCTTTTCGTGCCCTCCCGTGTCGCTGACCCCTTTCGCTTCGCAGCTCGCGCCTAGAGATGTAAATAATGTTTGCAAGAGGAATCGAGGAACCACAGGTGCGAGGGCTCACTTTCGGCCCCCAATTTGCAGTTGGATTTTCTTGATATCGAACCAAGTTTATTTTCCGGGATTGCGGTTCACTCTGTGGGTGGGTCGTAAAGTTCACCTCGAAACTTGAAAATCGAGATGATATCATCTCACATTATTTCTCCATCCAGCCATAGGCAAAGAAACACATACCTCGGTTCACGCTGCAGTATTTGGAAAGCAGCCGATCCGTTTTCTGGTTGTTTTATTGGATTCTTCTTGACCCACGCACGAAGCACATCCCAAAATGCGGATACCGGAGCGTCTGTCTTTATGGTACCAGGCCCTGTGTGCGATAGGGATACTCGGTAGTTGGCGTTCAGCAAGGCTGAGCTACATGTATTAGGAACGGGGTGTACCCAAAATTAGCACCTCAATATGAAGCGAGAGGTTGGCCTGTACTCACCAAATTTGTGACATTGGTGGCACTGTACATCGCAAGACAGAGCACGCGACCGATAAATTGTAATGCAGCGGAACATCTTGCAACTCTTCGGATATCACAGTGAGCATCCCCGTCATCCTTGACACCGTCCCGTAGTCCACCTCAGGGCTCTGAACATGCTTCAACATTGCAGCAACAAACTCCGGGTCTTGTATTGGTCCTCCGTAGAACGGTCCTCCCACCTGTCACACACTCGCTCCGTGAACCACACCTAAAAAATGTGTGATGTTGAGACTCACGTGATGTGGGCTCCCGCAATGTTCGCAGTCTTTCGCAACAGGGGGACCGGTTGAAACTCCATAGTGGAAGTTACCCTGTGTCCTTTCCGTCATCTTGCCCAAGGGGTGAAGCGAATATGATTTGCATCGGGAGCACGCAAAGACGAGGGATGATTTACTGTGATTAACAGCCAAAGAGTGAGAGATGAAGCAATAACGAGCTTTGATTTTTCGGGTCTCGTACCTTGCGGCTCTCCTCGTTTCGTTGGGGGACGTGCGAACTTGAACAAAAACTCGGATATAGAAATCGATGCTGCAAGAAAGTAAAGGTTTGATTGCACGCTTGTAACGACTGGCAGATGATTGGATTGCATGGAGGACGATACGAAGAGCCTGAGTTTTTGAAGTTTCTTTAACGTGGGGTAATGTATGTGGGAAGCAACTCACCATTTCATGGTTGAAAGGTGCATTGGGTATTGGGACTCCGCCATACTTGGCCCAACACGATTCTGTTTGGCCACTACCGGCAAGATTGGCAAGATCGGTGCAAGTGACGCAAAGGAGGCCTGGTGGTGCATTCGGCGAGAGATACAGTGTAACGTTGCCCACATGGACAGAAGACACCAACCTCCATCGGCGACCGCCTGGACTGCAGCGTCAAGGAAAGCAGAGGCAGATCCGTAGGGGTCCTAATTCACGACGGCGACACTCAGCATCATCACTTAATTAGCACACGTTGCGCGGCTCACCAAGTCGACAACATTAAAGAATTTACGGCGTGACTTGTGCTCGTGCATCACTACGCTATATTGGTCAACAATCAGCAAAGAGCAAGACAGTGCTCTAAGAACAAATAGTGCTCACTTCGCGTCACCACAGTTGGGGACTATGGAGTCTTCGGGCACGCCATTGTAGCGAACGTTTCGTTTTATTGCTTCTACCGCCTCGGGATCAAGATCGTTCGCGATGATTTTGGTCGGTGCTTTGATTTCCTTGGCATATCGGATGGAGCGCAATCCCGTTGCAGATAGTGCTTCGAGTATTGAGATTGGCGGCTTGTGGGCGCTGGCAACTGCACGATTTTGACGCCGATGCGTAGAATCAATCTCAAGATCTGTCTGACGGATTCGACAATTAAAATCCCACCCTTTTCTCCTTCTTGCGGTTCAAGGTGTTTCTGCTCCTTCTCTTTGCTGGCCATTGCTGCCCATGTAGAGATAGCTGCAATTGACTATCGAACGCAGATTTTCTTTCACTTTCTTCGCGTTCGCGCTCGCGTTTGCAAACGATAATTAAGACGAACCATGTCTCTGTTGAACTGCTGGACTGGGTTGTAGAACACGGAGTCGTCGTCTGGGAACAGAATCACGGCAGATCCCTCCCTGACAGAGACGTAGGTGCCGCCATCAATCTCCACTTTGGATTCCTCCGACGCCATTGGGAGAGGAATGAGAGAAACAGAGTGGTCCGCGACCTCAGTCAACTCCGTCCGATCGATCATTTCAGTTTCATGCAATTCAATTGGAGTCATAAAAAAAAGAGCTTTAGAATATGATTCTCTTACGCACAAACACGGACATCAGTCCAAAGTGTCAGTAGTTTGTCTAAAACCGAGGAAAAGTTGCAAGCCTCGAGGAAAATTCACGTTAATGTTGCGCTATTGGTCTTTTTTTATTCTAAGATGCTTCCGGGCAATAAATCCACGCCAAATTCTGCAACCATTGGTCGGAACGTGTCTCGCAAGTGTTCCAACCTCACACCAACGCACCTCTGGATCTGGATGGCCGCCCGATTGATCGTGCCGTTCGCTTGATGATTTGTTTCGTCTTCTGTTTTCTTATCGTCCTCGACTAACTGCAGAAGCTCTTCGTACAATGTCACCTAAGGAGGAAGAAATCAATGCAACAATTGCCGAAGTGTTAACAGGTCCGGTACGACTCCGTGACACTAACCAACTCTTCAAACTTGTCTAAATCTGCACTCCTCTGTTGTTTGAGTGCGTCGATCTGCTGCGACTTGCTCTCCATATCTTGCTCATACTTGCTCATCCATGCTTGTATGTCGTCGTCCAAGAGGCGCCTAATGCGATCAGTTCATGAACGTGTATGGGTCTGATCTGCTCAACACTCACACCCCACCTGCGGTACGACAGATAGTCGACAATCCGTTGGTGGGCAGTTTGCTCTTGTTCAATGGACAAGAGCAGTTCCGCCTTGGATTCCTGTAGTGAATTTTCTTTTGCCGCACACCGTACTCGCGTGCCGGCTTCATGCGCCTTGGTTTCTTTTCGCACGTACTTCTGCTCCGACGCAGTCAGCACGTTGATTTCCTGAATCGTGTCCTTAAGTTGCTGTATCACTTGATTCCTATCCAGAACTTCCTCCTCGGTTATCTTTCGTTCGTTCACAAGATCATTGCGAAGCTCCTTCAAAAGATTAACCGATTCATTCTCCCTGCATCAAACGAGATTAGAGCTCCACTCAACACCCATAGCATGGCATCAATATCCACCGGTTCAAGGTACTCTCAAGCCAGCTGCGCTTGTGGTGAGCTTCTTCTACCGTTGCGAGCACAAAATCGAAGTGCCGGTCCTCGAGCTCTTCCGCGGCCTTGGTGATCAAGGTCGCGAGCCATTTTCGTTCGCTTTCTACCTTTGCGTTACTCTGCAACGTGCTTTGCATCGCAAGAGACAACACGTCGGTGTCATTCTTGGCAGCTTTTCGTCGAGGCTAGTATGAGAGGGTACTGAGTTCTCATCCACACCCCATTGATTCCCGTGTGACGCATGGCTCACAGATTGCGCTTGATCCTTGTTGGATGTCCGTTGAATGTCCCGCAAAATCTGTGAGAGCCACAGGTGATTATTCCACCCCGAGGACGCGCAAGCCATTGTGATCCCACCACAAGTTGTTCGGTAGTCTCGTGGAAGATACTGATGTAAGCTTGCGCTTTGCTTGCTGGTAGAAGAAGCATGTTTAATCTGACAGTGGCGGCCGCAGTATCAGTCCTGCATTTGCATCCATACCATTGGGCCAGTTCCTGTTATATGAAGAGCAGGAGCAATCGGAATGGCAGGGACTGGAAAGGAAAAGGTCTGCCTGCAAGATGATTTTGAGATGCCGCCGGATTCCGTCTGACCGCGTGGGCTGCCAGGTCAAATCAGAACGGAGACTGCAACTACAGAACTGTTTTCCCGACTTTGATGGCGTTCGGGAACAAGGTGATCCATTGTTCGTATCTGTCTCCACGTGCAACGTTGGTGATTCCTTGCATCAGACAGGATCGATGGTGAATCGCAAGGTGCGTACTTTTTGGAATCCTTTACGTTATGATTACCCCAACCTATGTCTCTTTATGTCAGATATAGGGCTTATAGGACTGGAAGCATACAGGGAGGCCGTTCACATTGCTGAAACATCTCTCTCGGAAGGTGCGTTAAACTGTTCGAGGGCGCAGCTCCACTAAGTGGTGTAATATGAAGCTTGGACAGGCAAGAACCTCGATAGATCATGGAAGCCCCCAGTCCCAAAGGCAAGTTCTGGAACTCATCGCGTTTTCTACCATTACCTCACCAAAATGGTCCTCCCAGAGCGTGTTGGTAACAGTTGCGGGTTCCCTGGTGGTGCTGCGTCTGACGACTGCCCTGACGACTACCCTGATGACTACCCTGCTAGTGATTTATCCAACAAGATTGAGGAGCTTATTGTTCAGCTGAATGATGTTCTGAAGTGAGTGATAATGTGAGGGGCTCGTTCGATGCTCGTACAAATGAAGGTCGTCCAGGAACAATGACGTTGAGCCTTCACCTGAAACAAGTTGGTATGACACTGTTCGCGGGAAGCTATCTGATATCGACGAAAGGACGAAGCAGCTCAGATCTGTCCAAAGGCTGGTGAGTCAACTGCGATGATGGAATGAATGTTGCTTCAATTTCTTCTCCCCCAAATTAGCCAGAGAACTTCCCCACCATGACACGCGAAATGGTTGACAAAGTGAATTGGAATCACCCATCGCAGCTGTCGCTGGACTTAGCTCTTTGTTTCACGCCAGGTTACACAAGCATTATCGTTTGGACAGGGAGTCCTCATTGAGGCATTCAACATCCCCATTAAGAGGTCTGATATTGCAACACTGTGTGATGGTCAGTGGCTGAATGATGAAGTGAGTTGCTTTTGGTGTTTTTGGTCTTCTGGTCTTGTATGTTATAACCAACTTGGATCAGGTAATCAACTTTTACTTCAACCTTCTAATGCAACGGCAGACGGACTTTCCTGAAACACATGCGAAAGTACACTGTTTCAATACCTTTTTTTACTCGAAGCTGCGAAAGGATGGATATGGTTCTATCAAGAGATGGACTCGGAAGGTGGAGTTCCACCTGTGATGTACAGCCTTTGCTCCGTGGCACCCATCACGTTTTCAACCACAGGTAGATATCTTTGCAGTGGACTATATTCTTATTCCAGTGCATCTGTCACTGCATTGGTGCTGTGCAGCTATCAACCTCAAAGGAAAGAGGATTGAGTATTATGATTCGCTGCATGGTGATAATAAACAATGTCTCCAGGTAATATCATGATCGTATTACCACAGATAATATGTTAACCGTGTTGTTCTAAGCTTCTCCGCGACTACTTAAAGAGCGAATATAAAGACAAAAAAGGGGGTCAACTGGACCTCAGTGAATGGCGGGATCATTCACCAAAGGTACGTTTTGCTTGTTGCTGAACATCTCTAACGCAACTTGGACCGGACCTTTTGTCGGACAGAACATCCCGGGACAGGAGAATGGGTTTGACTGTGGTGTATTCACATCTACATTTGCCAACTATATTTCATTGGAACGGACTTTTGATTTTGGTCAACGGGACATGAAATACCTCCGAAAGAGGATGATATATGAGATCTTGACCAAAAAGCTCCTCACGATGAACTCCACGAAGTCATCGTCATTGTAATGGTTCTGTGACACCGAGGAGTGTCACCTTCCGCGTATGAGGGCAGAAAAATAAAGGGAAAGGAACAGACATGTATATAGAAAAATTTTGCTGACTTTTCTGTGACCAGGGGGGGGAGGGGGGGGGGGTGTCCAAGGGCTTTTGGCGTGGACAAAGCTTGGACATATCAGCTATCTCTCATCAACATTTTGAGAAGCATGGCTTTATTAGCTTCATTGTGGTTTATGATAAAATATTTTACGTTTATTCTCGATTAGCACAAAACAATTCTCTGCTGTACGATTGCCAAATGCAAATGTAGTTTGCGAATAAGTAGTACTTCCAAAAGAGGGAGAGGAGAGGGAAGAAAGAACTAAAAGTAGCCCCCAGAAGGATCTCCATCGCATTCGGCAACTGTTACGAAGCGGTAACCCTTCGACTGGATGAAGGAAATGCCGGCCCAGATCCACGAGTTCGAGGTCGCGCCCGCAGTTGTGGGCCACACGTCGTGCTCGAGGGCAATGAATGAAGAGCTGCGGGGGTCGCATGTGTTCAACACATTGATATGACAATGCAACGCCAGCGCTACACTTACTAAGATGAGCTCACGGCATTCAAGGCGCTCTGAATGGTGTTGAGTGTGATTTGCGGGTTGGCTTTGTTCTAGAAATTCAGGGTGATTGTGATGACCGTACTGGACAAAAGCATTGCATACTCAGAAAACCTACAGCTTCTTGCCAGTCACCCGTGTCCAGATTCCATTGGACGATCTACACAAAGACATTGGACGACGTCAATAAGGAAGAATATCCTTTTGAGAACAACTCCATCAATCTCACCCTCAGGCCCTTGCCCGCAACATAGCTCTGCGCGGCAGAGTTGTAGCTCCCGTACGGGAACCTGAAATAACTTGGCGTCTTTCCGATAATTCCCTGTATCGCACCCATAAGCTGGTCGACTTCGGTGCCGTAGACGCAAGACGCTTGCGTGAAGTCACAGTGAGACCTAGACATCGAGTTGGGCCACGTTGAAAAATGGAGAAAAGTGCACGCCAGAGAGAGAACATGAAATCTTACCATCCGTGCATAGCGATCTGGTGACCCTGAGCAACGGAATCGCGGATGAGGTCGCCGTAGTTGTAAATGCTTCCCCAGTTGTTGCCGTTGAGCTGTTCGTTGGCAAGTCCACTTAAATTATGCACGCTTGGTGGTCTCAGCAGAGGAAATGTACTCACGAAGAAGGTCGCCTTGATACCGTAGCTAGCCAGGATCGATTTAAGCCCGGCAGTGTAGCTGTGCGAAATCCCAAGTTCAACTCTGATATCCGCCTTCGATTCATTTCATTCTGTCCACCCACATGTGAGGTCCGTCGTCAAACGTCAAGGCGTACGTTCCCGGGGTCTTGCACGACGTGATAACGGTACCAGCAGGGCTACCGCCGCGGCCACCGCCAGAAGGTGGGGGAGGGGGAGGTGGGGGTGGGGTGGAGCCGCCGGACAGGGACGTGGAAACAAGCTGAAAACGATTAGAGTTGGGACACAGCTTAGCATCGATTTTGAGGAGAGCATATCATAAAACACAGTGCCGTACCGTGTTGAACGTTTGTCCGCCCCAGCTGGCTCCTGGCGCCGTAAGCCAGACGAAGAACTGGAATGTGCCGCTGGTCTGGGCGGGGAAAGTGAGGGTCACGGACACGGACGACCAGCTCGACGAAGTCGCGGCGGGGAGGGACGCGAAGGCGTAGTTGGACACGATGGCGCCGTTCTGGGACCGGACCGCGGTGGGGGGGGGGGGGGGGATGAAGCGTTAGGATCCGCTAAGAAACAAGGAGGATTCAAGTGGATCTCACCTTGCGGAACTCGACGAACAGGTCCTTGGGAGTGTTGGCCCAAGCGCGCACGGTGATCCGTAAGCCGGCGCCTTGACCAGCTGTGGCGGACACAGACGTGGGAAGGCTCGCGGTGTCGATACAACCGCCGGAGGGGTTGGTACAAGGGCTGCCACCGCTGGGTGGGGGAGGAGGTGGGGGTGGGGTGGTTCCGCCGCCGCCGCCGCTGCCGATTCCGCTTGGGTACCCTGGAGATGGAGGAGGGTCAGCGGACGTTGAGGGCCTATCGAAGTGGCGTGCCAATGCTCACATGTGCTGCATTTCCACGAGGCCCAGTCGGCGTAGTCTTGCGAGGTCATGGCAGTGCCTGGTAACGGTTGAAGGTTTTAGGATTGTTTCGTTGGGATTCGGAAATCATCATGCGCAAGGGGCAACTGACCAGAGGTGTAGGCCCTGTAGATGGAGTCGCAAGTTCGCGTTGAGGCACTTCCGATACCACCGGGGAACCTGCAAGGAGTTCTCGGTTGATGGACAGAAGCCAAAAATTGTTTGGTTGCATCAGCTAACGCACCATGTGCTGCACTTCCATGTGGACCAGTCAGCGAAGTCCTGGGACGTCATAGTAGTACCTTTGAGAAGAAATTTTTCAGGCGAGGGTCAATGTTGCACTTGGTTGAATGGCAAGGACAAGGTAACGCACCAGCGAGGTAGGCTTGGTGGATGGTGTCGCATGACCGCTGGCGCTTCCTCAATGCGAAGGACCGTTTGGAGTTGCGATCAGTGGCGATGGGTGCAACGACCCCATCAGCGAGAGGCGAGCGATCCACGCAGCCCACGGATGCGTCGCACACGGCTGCAGCCCTCGCAGCGAGGGACAGGATCGGCAGCAGTGCCAGCAGAAGCGCCTTCATGGTGGTGGTCGTGGAAGAAGTTAATTCCAGATTGGGTTGATATGAAGGCACTGGCCAGGGCACCTTTTTCTCCGGCCGTGAAAAAAGTGCCTCTCGGCACAGCCTTTTCACATTACCGAATGAACTTTAGCACCATGAATGAACTTTATACGCATATAAAACCTTATTACAGCCCGCTATAATTTCCTCCTCCACCCGTCTCTTTTCCTCTTTATTCACATCTCTTTCTTTTCGACGACACCGAGTCCCCCGCCACAGCAAAGTGATGTTTCGTGCGCATTCCGCTCCGCGAGCGTGCCGAGAGATGCGCAAAGGCAGAAAAGCGTTTTTGCTTCCGTCGTCGAAATGCGCTGCAGCGTCACCCGCATGGGAGGCAGCGCCACACTGTGGTCAACGCGACCCCAGGCATCAAACTCCATGAATTCTCCGTCTCCGCCTTATCTCCCATAAACTCTGTGCGAAATCATGTCATTTTATTGTAGTGTCCTCCAACTGGTGGCTGGAGAAACTCGCTCGATTGTCCTGTTCATGCACAAAAATTTACAGTTTAAGTTCACACTGTCTCACCTGTCACACTTCCGGGGTCCAGCTCAAGCGCACTGCCTCCCATCATCATCTCTATGTATAAGTAGATTCACTTGTTCGGCCGCCTACAAAAAGATTCACGACTGACTATTACACCCCATTCAACTCTTCTCCTTGCGGTGTCGTAATAGAAAACTGCAGCTTCAACTGTACCGACTGCCCGGCGCCCAAACGCATAACCCACTGCCCAAGAAAATACACGCACGTTAGCCCTCTGCACACCGACACCGACAATCACCCCCAGCTTCTACTCACCTCAACGCAGTTCGTGTCAGTATTCAACCGGGACTGTATCTCGCCCAAGCGCAGCTCCAACTCCTCGTCGCGTGTCACCAAGAGATTGCCGTCAGACGCCTTGCGAGCGAGCCATTGGCGTTCGCCGGGCGTGCTCCCAGAAGTGACTTGGCTGGGGGTCACAGGCTCAACTTTTGGCGGGCGGGGTGAGACCAAGAAACGTGATCAGAAGGCGGTCGACAACGCAAGTACACAAACACACGTGCACAAACTACTACCACTCACTGAGAGCAATCTTGATCTTCTCGTCCCCACTCCATGGCACGGACTCCACCACCACGATCTTGGCGTCCATCTTCTTGGTGTTGCGCACATCAATCGCTTGCGTGTACTTCCACGTCGTAAACCTCGAAAGCAGGCCCGACGTCTCCTTCGTCTTCACGACTGGGCGTCTATTGAGTGAGGTGGAGCGGACGGCGAGGGGGGGTTGGGGGGATGAGGTGCGGGGACGAAGCGAAGTGGGGTAGAAGGAGGGTGTGGGTTTAGTGAAAAGGCGATAGGGATGAAGGACACAAGATGCAAAAACGCACCTGCTTACACGAATCGACGGGTCCACTCCGAGGGACGCCTCAAAAGTCTCCTGAGACGAAACGTTCTTGATCGTCGACTTGGCCACAAAGTTCTGTCGGTGGAGTTTGGATATGTGAGTCACCTTACACCTACTCGGCCACCTGGCCCCGTTCAGTGCAAAATTCTTACATCATCCAAAAACACGCTCGCCGGTCCATACAGCAGCGCGTATTCCGAGTTGTTGACGACCTTGGCCTTGAGGAACGCGTACGAGGCCGATTTTGGGTACGCGAAGTGGAGGAACGTGGTGCCCACGTCGATGAGGGCAACCGTGACCTTGTGGAGGACCTGCCGGGAAGCATCGCGTGTGAATAAAAGCAGACTAAACCCCCCAACTAGGGTTCCCGCGCCCCCTCCACTCGAAACCTACATTGTCACACGGCACCGTCGTCCGCGCCGCCACTGAATACGTCGCCGACGTTACCCCGCCCTCCACTCTAGCCACCGCGTGGGACATTTGCTGCATCATCGGGGCGCCTTGGCCTTGGTACGCCTCGGTAGTATACGCCGCCTGTGGGGCGACAGGTGCCGCAGATCCGAAAGCGAAGCCACCAGTGCTGCGAAAGCTTGCAGCTGGGGGGCCCCCGAAAGTTGGAGGGGGGATGTTTGATCGAAGGGATACGGTCCATTTGGTGGGTTCGGGGGCGCTGGTGAAGAGGGAAGCGTTAGAGGCAATTTGGACTGTGGTGATCGGCAAGACGGGCGGAGGGAGGACTCACTCTCCGCCAAGGACGGGTGTTGCAGTGCTCAGTGATAGCTGGACTGTATTGTAGCGTGCGAATGGTGAAACCGTCAGTGAAGTTGTCGTTGACGTGAGGATGTCCGATGTACTGAGTAGTCACCATTGTCCCAGTCTTCACCCGTAGCCTGCCTAATCTCTGCGCGATAATGGATCTTGAGCTTCTTCTCGGTAATGCTCGAGACTCGAAGGTCGTATTTTGGCTTCCAGGCTGTCGCGGTGGACGTCAGGTCGGTGTTCAAGAAGAAAAGTGAAATGTTGAGGTACTCACAGGCATTGAACACCACGTACGAAACCTTCAATTCCGCTTCCATTTCACCCTCCGACTCAAGGACTACCGTGATCGTGTTGATCCTCTTCTGCGCAATCAAAACCGGTCCCCCAAAAAGTGACGTTGAAGCCGACTGCGCCTTTGACAAGTTTTGCGTGGCGGCGCTGATCTCCTTCTCCACGTCAGTAACTTTGAGCTGAAGCTCATTGAGCAGAACGTCGAATTCCGACGCCGCCTTTCCGTAAAAGCGGAGGAAAGTGTCGAACTCGTTGAGGGAGTCCTGCGAGAAGGGGCGGGCGGGCGCTGCAGGGGACTGCTCCAGTGTGTTGAATGGAAGTGGACCTTTCGACTTGATGTTTTCGGTGCCGTATGATTCTGAGTAGGAGAGAAGGAAAGGGGGGGGGGGGAGTGAACGAAGGTTAGCACCGTCTCCACCACCCTTCAACCAGACAAACAACCCACCGAGCATTTGCATTTGTTTTGTCACGCGCACGCCCTCCGCCTGTAACACGGACTTCTTGTTCTCCAGGTCCGCAATTTTCTTACGCCAGCCATCGGCCACCGTTTCGTCCTCTGAACTCTCCGGCGCCTGCACCTCCGTGGCATACGTCACGTCGAGGATCATGCATCCTTTCGCGTGTCCCTCGACCCTGTGATGTACATGGTGTGAGTGGAAAAAACGGAGCTTAATGATCGAACGAGGGGCGAGTACTCACCTTAGCGAATCTGCTACCAAGTCCGCCACGCCGCTGATGACAACATCGACTGTGCCAGAGCACGGGATCTTGACGTTGCGGAAGATTCGGGTGACCTCTGCTCTGTCAGTGAATACTGCGGGAATCAATGATCGTGTTAGGCATGGACACTCGTTCATGCCGCATCGCCACTCACCGACTACGTTGTCCACAAAACTGTCCTTCTTTGCGTCGAGCGCGACTTTGGTAGCGTTTGCCATTTGTATTGCGTCGACGATTGGTGGATGTATCTGGGGGCTGGGTTTATACACGGTTGATTTCCTCTGCTGTGGACGATTCAGCCGGGCGGTTTCAGCGAATTCAGCAACTCAGTGTACTCTCAGACAAACATTATAGACACTGCGTTACATATTCCGTCTACTCCCTTGGACATCGTTCACCTTAGTTATAGCTCATGTTACATATTCCGTCTGCTGCCTTGCCCAACATTATGGACACGGCGTTACATATTCCCTCTGCTCCCTTGCCCATCGTTCACCTTGATGATGGCTCCCGTCACGAAATCCGAGCTCGGGCTGACCAAATACAACAACGTAGAGTCCAGCTGCTCGGGCTGTCCTATCCGCTTGCGCGCAAAACCAGCCGCCATCAACTCCTCCTTGCCCTGCGCGACGCGCTTGATCATTCCCTCCATCATTTCAGAAATGAAGGCCCCCGGGCAAATGCAATTGACGTTGATATTGTAGTGGGCCCACTCGGCAGCCAGGGCCTCGGTCATCCGTGCGATGGCCGTTTTGGTGACGGCGTACTGGGGTGGAACACGTGAGTCACACCCCTTCGCTCCACACTGCACGGATTTCGCAAGCTCACCAAAGCAGCACCGCCTCCGTCATACCGAAAGTGAGCGGTTGACGAAATGTTGACGATGTTGCCGGGCTTCTTTGCGGCGATGAGGCGTCGGGCAACTTCGCAGGCCAGAATCCTGGAACGGGGAGCATGAATGTCACGCGGGCTGGAGCTCCTGGGACATGCGAGACCCCTCCACTCACCAAGGGCCGCGAAGATTGACTCCAATGACTTGGTCGATGAGTTCGGTTGACATCTTCCGAGAGGGGTGTTAGACGATGCTATGGGGCGATACATGCAATGTCGCGCTTCCAGATTTACCTTGTGCGCTCTCTGAGCATCCGGGATGCCTGGAGGAGGGATTGCCTAATCACACAGATCGGAATGGCCACCAATCGAACATACCCGCATTGTTTACCAAAATATCGACCGTTCCAAACTCCTTTTCCAACTTTTCCACAGCGGCAATCATTGCCTTGGCATCGGTCGCGTCCATTTGGATGGGAATCGCGATTCCGCCCGCCGCCTTGATTTCCTTTGCGAGGGCTTCCAGTCGGTCGATTCGTCTCGCGGCTAGTCCAACCTAGTAAGATCGTAGCAATTGAGAGGTCTGGGCTGGTCCTTGTGGTCGGTTGCCGAAATAATCTTACCTTGGCTCCGCAAGCCGCCAACACCTTGGCAAATCGTACACCAAGACCCGCCGATGCCCCTGTGACGAGGGCCACACGTCCCTTCAAGTCCGTCGAGAAGTTGGGCAGCGGGTATTGTGGCATCTGGAATGGAAACGAGAGTCGGAGGCGTTGTGCCGATGTCGACGCTTAATTAATCTGTCATTTTGCCGATGTTGACCCCGATACTTCCGAAGCTGGTCCCAAGATTGAAGGCAAGACAGAGCACTAGTGTACCCATCGCGAAGTGCGACGATGAGTCAGTTCAGTATTGGAAGTCTCTGAAAAATGAATCTGGACGAGGATGATCCTTTATGTATTGCGAACCACAACACTTTTCCCACGGCGTCGGAAACTTAAACTGCGAAGCGCCCGTTTACGCTCACCATCGTCCCCGGTTGCTCTGGCATGCTGATGCTGAGCCTCGGCTGTGGGGCCAGACTCATTTGTCCGAACTCCCCCGCTCTCCCACCTTCCACGTTGACTGCGGATTTTCGGCGCGAGAGCAGCGCCTTTTCGGGGACGTCCTACGCAGTGGAGCCTCGCGGGTGAAGCGACGCGGTGCGTACAACAGACGGCCCAGGGTTTGATTGTGACATCTTTGTTGTTGAAAACGGGTATGCTTGCGGAGGGGACATTCTTGTTCATGTGCGCGAAAACCATCGCTCTCAAGACGCGCGCAATGGCGCTGTGCGATTCGGTGAGCTTATGGTGCAGTGATACGATGAGTTGGGGTCTGTTTCGATTTTTATTGCCTCGGCGGGGGTACAGCAGAAGTATCATGCACGTACCGACGAAAAAGAACCACCAAAAAACCCAAGATTTTTCCAAAGTAAAATGGACAATCTGTTTGTAGAGGCATATTATAGTCTGGTTGAAGGGTTCCACCTTTCTCAGTCATTCGATGCGTAACCCGAAATCATTTGCAGTTTCCAAAATGACCAGCCGTTGGATACTGGAGGAAATGTGGTAGAAGAGAATGCAAAAAATTGAGCGCGCTGAGAATGACGAGGAACAGTGCGAGAGGTGCACTCATGTCGGGCCACGAGCAGATACCAAACTCCGGCATGTATTGGTAGCTTGAAGGATTTTGTCGGCGGAAGACGGTAGTTTGGGAACACTCCAGTGATCACAGTTGAAAGCAGCACGGGAACAGCGAGTATCAACACTTCACACGTTGATGGTTTTGGTCTCGAAGTGGGTAAAGCATTACACAAATCAGCGGTTCAAGGACACCAAAATCCTCGAGATATGGACCCAACAGTATTTTGTGCACACCATTGCGCCCCTGGTGACGCTCCGTCTCCCTCACGGCGACCCTGGGGCGCTTCCACGGGCGGCTGCGGCCCGATATGCGACTGCAGTCCACGCATCTCTCCCTCCCCGTGACCCCGCCCGCGCTTCCAGGAATTCGACTAGTCACCGCGTGAAAGGGCCAAGACTCCGGCGGGGAGCTAACTCACAGAACTAACCCACGGGTGGGTAACTGAGTAGGACCCTGGCCGCTCATGCCTGCTCCAGGCAGCCCACCTCGCCCCAGAAGCGACTCTTCTCTGAGAACAAGCGCATGGAAGCTTGCAATGCAGGACGCCTCAGGGAGCTCAGCAGGCCTGTTTGTTGCCGTCTTGCTTGCCTTCACTCGTGCTCCCAGGCCAAGAAGTTCGTGTCGGACCACTTTTGCTCTCTCGAGCCCGTGCTGAAACTATCTGCCGGCGCCATAAGTGTCGCTCTTGGCCAACCTGTGGTCTGCATCGGATCTCGACAACAGCGGGATGACCAGGTGTACGCAGAGGGACCCTGATCTGGAGACGCTCCCGCTCCCGGACTTGGTGGTATTCCGCTGGACGAGACCCTGGAGCACCGTCCCCCTGAACCAACGCCGGGGCCTCCTTTTGAGGACCCCGACTAACTTTTTCCATCCTTCACATGGCGCATCGTCACCCACACAGGTATGGTCGTCCATCCTCCTCAAATACGTTTGTGAACCGTCAACGCCGGAGGTCACCCACCTCCTTTCCCTTTCTTTTACATCGCTCTAAATATGCTGGCGGCAACGGAGGTGACGGCCCACCTCGCCCAATCAACGGGACCGCTCACCCCTCTCAGAGGAGCTGCCGGGGCGTCAGAATGGATTCCCTGTTGTACAAAGGCCCAAATCGAAACCTGGGCCAAGGCTGTTGTGGACATCGGACACCAGGAGCACTGTGTCGGGCTTACCTGCGACCTAATTCCTAAAGCGCGCCCCAGGGCTCGGGAAGAGCGAACTGCAAAACGTTCAAGGCTCACCTCGCAGAGGTGCGCAGGCTGGCTGCGTTGGTCACCACATAGGTACCTGAGCTCTAGAGTTTAGATGGTAGTTTCAAATGTATTTCCAAGTCTGAGATACAGGTATTAATCAAATTAATCCTTTTGACAAATTCTAATTCAAGCCCCCGACAGGAGGCGCGAATTGCATGTATCGCTCGCTCCGGGCGAGCTCAAGGCAAGGGCTTTACTATCTTATTTGATCAGCACCGATCGCAATTAGACCCTCCGCTCAGGACGGAGAAAAAACGACAAACAAACGTCATATTCCACCAACATATTGCAGGAATGTCTTTTGTGTCTAGACCCGGTGAGATACAAGTACAAAAAGACGTTGCGAAGATGTGCGTACGACGGACCCCGCCGTCGACTGAAGCTGCAAAGACTAACACTTTCACATGCCCGGTCCCCGTACATCGATTGAAGAAGCAGTAGATGGAGGCATCTGCGGGGTGTCAAAGTGATGAATGCACACGTCGGCACAGCAACTTCACTGATCATTACTCACGGCGTAGACAGCCATTCCAGGACCCGTCAGTCTTGCGGTGTCCGTGTTCCCATAGTACATGCTATCACCGCCATCGCCTCCGCCCCGGGAGAAGATCCTCGACGTGCCCGCCTGGATCCTTGCCCGCTCAGCCAAAACGGCGCTGTGCGTCTCCATGGATTGTGACACGAATCGAGACATACTCATAGAGGGGTTGTAGCCGACCCCCGGAGGAGCGAGGTACGAATTGTCTGCGGGCGCCCCTTGGTAGTCGGAAAGGCGCAAGCACGAGCTACACGAGGCGTTTTAGTGGTGACCAGTATTCGACATATCAGGACAGCCACTCACAGTGGAATCATTCCAAACTGTCCTGTTTCCCGGTTCCATCCCATCGCCCATCCATCACGGAAGACATCTTTCAGTTCCACATATTGACCCGGCTTCGCAAGCATCTCGTCATCTGCTGAAGGGTCGAACTGACAACGTCCACGCATCGTCAGACATATTGCTCTACAATCGGCCGCCGCCAACACTTACCCTGGTGGTACACTCCATGGGTGGACCATCGTAGGGCACGCTGAGTTCGTTCATGGCTCCCATCGGGCCAGCGATACTCTTGAACAACCAGTGAATTTGTGCCTTTTAATGCACGTTCAGCACGTTCAGAATTTGTCAATGATCCGCCATCGCGGTTCCAACAATTTTAACCAGAATACACACCTGCTGGGATGGAGGGGGCATCCCTCCAACCATTCCCACCACTCCTGTCTTCACAAAGCTATTGTTGTCGTCGGCGTACATAACACCGCTTTGCCCCATGCCCATGCTCCCATTGAGTGATGGAAGGTGAGACAAGGGAACTGGGCTCTGCGGGCCGTCGAAGGGTTGGTTTGGAGGGCGAGATTTCTTGCTGGGTGAGTTTCGGGGTCGGGACGCGGCATAAGACTCTGTACCACCGAATCGCTCTGAGTGAGAAGCAGTCGCAAGAGGCAAGCCCACAAAACTGACGTACCCATCACCCGCTCCCGCGCGGCGTTCTTGGCATTGTTCCTTATGACAAAGTAGCCCGCCGCTCCAATAACAGCCAAGCCAGCAAGAACCCCTCCCGCGATGGCGCCGACACTCGGGCCGCCACCCCCTCCTCCAGTATCTCCACCCGCTGCGGGATCATCGACTACATCTGTCGCAATACCAATGATGGTCGTGATCGTTCCCGTAGTGACTAGATGAAAAGGATGAGATGTCTGCCCAATACTGGACTTGAAGCGGCTTGCAACTCACTTTGTCTTGTAATGGTGGTAGACCGGCGAGATGTGGCACCTTATTTCGCCCCGATTAGATTCCGTGTCAGTTTATAGCGGCCTCCACGACTTACTTGTGCCTGCCCTTGTTGTTGCGGCGGGGGCGGATGTCCTGGCTGCAGCAGATTGGGTTGTTGGGGCAGCCGCTGCGCTGGCTGAGAGAAAGTGATGTCACACAGAAAGCCATTCGAAACCAAAGACATAACACTTACTAGTGCTTGGAGCATCAGATGGTGCAGCGGCGGATGTGGAGGAAGCGGCAGCAGGGGGTGCTGGCGAATCGGGAGTAAGTCGCATTCGAAGTTACGGGGAAAAATTTGTCAAATGGGTGAACGTACCCGAAGTTGGGGGGGGAGCAGCAGATGACGTTTGCGGACCTGGACTGCTCGAGGCCGCAGATGTTGCTCCACCTCCACTCGTCGTTGGGGCTGAAAACGAAGCGATTCGGTCACACGTCGGTTATCGATCAACACGGCTGTGATAAAAACTCACTGGGGTCGGGACAGCAGGATGTGTCGCCAAGACAAGCTACGTAGCCTTGACTACACTGACAAGTGGCACCAATGACTCCTATGAGTGAAGAATTGTGGTCCCACAATCATTTGCGTGTTCAGCATCCTTTCAATTGTTCGGAGAGCCAGTCACCTCGGCACACAAAAGGGGTCATACATCCTCCTGATAGCGTGGAGCAGGATTGCCCAAAAGTGGGAAGGCCACCACCCGGAGGAGGAGCAGATGATGTTTGGGCTGGCGGAGGTCCACCACTCGTCGTTCCACCCCCGTTAGTGGCGGTTTGGGCCACGACGCTCGAGACAAGCAAGAGCGCGATCGCTGAGTGAGGGAAAGGTGGGATGGTGTGGTGCGATTGGAGGAGGATGGCAGATGACAGCCACCCCCAGTACCAAGGGTGGTAGAAGGAGTAATCCAGTCCATCAGGAGACGATGAGCGGGCAATGGAACGTATGGCCAACAAACCTGACGCCGCCAACGCCTTCATCCCGCGCGCTTGTCTTCGAGCCATGGGGTGGGCTTGTGTCCAAAAGAGGGCAAGCGATTTTACGCCAAACCGCACCAAGGCACCAACTTCGGTCTCCAAAAAAAAGGTCAATTTTCTCCCAATAGGTCGTTCAAATGTGGAAGTGACATTACTTTTTGCTGTTCTCAAAAATACGGAGATACAATGGTATGTTTTGTTGCGATGTGTTTCCCATTTTTTCCCCACTTTGCAACAAGAGCAAGAGCTCAAATTTTCACAGATGTCATTCCCAAAAATATATTGGTATCATACGAAGAATGTCAGGTGGGGAGGTGTGAGTGAGGAGCACTGTAGAGGCCAAGCAGTGAGAGTGAGGGCTTCTGTCTCCTGCGAACCGGTAACGATGATGTTGTCTTCATCGGGGATATGGCCCATCCTGGCCGGAATAATCGCAGCTACGCTCGTCGATGGGGCGGAGCTTCCTGCGTGGTCAATGAGTGGTTTGTAGAACACACGCCATTCTCGTTTTTGTGGAGACAACTCAACCTTGAATCGACCCGACACCATGCGATCTCTTGCCACATCCAACGGAAACATCGGAAAATTGCCTTGATAATCAGTCGCCTACTCGGCCGCGGGGGAGTTCCCACAGTTTGCTTCTTTCTCCGGGAGTCATTTGGAACGACGACTGTACCTTGGTGTTGAACAAGTACAATTGTGCCCCAGTGGAGGAGTTATTCCAATTCAGGGTGTCTGCTGCGATGGAGGTGGTTGGTGTCCCGGGGGAACAACATGTAATGGGACAGCATGTTCTGGTACATGTCCAAGTATTTGCAGTAACGTGTGCACGAAGTGAGTTCTTGGTGGTATTGTAGTAATCCGCGACGTGCTCTTCTCATCTTTTGGAAACGAACAGCGTCGCATATGCTCCCGGGGACTGCGGGCAGTGTGGCAATGCTTGGTATGTCTTATCCACCATCCACCCCGCCTTGGATTCCTTTGCAATTCCAAAACTCATCTGTTGTCCTCACAGTCCATCGACCACTAACGGAGGCGGTGCACGCATCTGCACCAATGGCGCCTGTTCTATAAGTTGCTTCAATGGATACACCCTCACAGGATCCACCAACTGTGTCGCCGCGAGTGCAAATAGCTCCACATCTTCCAGCTCCAGTTCTTCGAGAACATCGTCATCGACCGGATCCCCAACCACGTCGAGCTCATCGTCCTCCTCATCCTCGTCGACCACATCATCTACTACCTCTAGGAGTTCAACTACCTCGACGTCGTCAAGAACTTCCACACAGGCTGCCTTGTCTGGCCCGTCTGCTACGGGTACCGCCTCCACAGGAGCGAACATGGGGAATGCTGAGTGAGTGCGATCCGCCTTGAGCGTTTGAATTACACACCTCCACGAATGACATAATTTTCGTTCAAAAGTGATAAAAACGGCGGCGGCGGCTTAGCTCTTGGAGCCATGTGCGTTCCTTGTTGATAGAAACTCGTCAGAGGCGGCGTCCCTCACATCATCCAAACCCCGCCTCCCTTTTCTTTTCAGCATCGGCATTGCGGCCGCCGGCGTGGTTGCCCTCGCTGTCATCATCGGGGGTGCCATCTATCTCACCCGCAAGAAACCTGCCCCTCCTGCACCCCCATCATCCGTTACAGTTCCGCTTGCCCCGAACTCTGGCTCGTGGTCCGTTTCTGCACCGTCGACGGTCAGCGGGCAGCAGCAATTCCCTCAGCAGGGGGTTTATTATGCTTCAGGGCTCCAGCCCCCGCAGAATCTCCAGCCGCAGATGTCTGGGTGGGTGAATGATTGATAGGACGAATGAGTCCGTGAAGTAAATGTTGGGTATCCCAGGCCGAGTACGGCAAGTGATTGGAATTGGGCCAAAACGTCGCAAGGGTAAGCTCCCTGTGTCACTTCAGCCTCTCTTTCCTTCCTGCAAACCCCCGTCTATTTCCCAGTGGTGCTCCCCCGTCCCAGACGTCGGCCGGTTCGACCCTCATCGGAGCTGCGGCAGTTGGTGCCGCAGGGGCATATGGAGCGCAGGACCAACAAGCCCACGTGAGTGCTGTTGCACGACTTGCCGCCACCCAGACTACCTCCAACATCACTCTTCCCAACTTCCGCAACAGTGGTTCTTCTCGAGTTTAGCTGCACAGCAGGGCAAAATGGGTGACGATAGTATTCAATACATCGGACCTCCGCTTCCAGTCGTGGCTGCACACGACCCAACAGCGGAAGATGAGATTGCGCTGTCACCTGTAAGGCGAAGATGTTTTTTTTTTTTTTCATCGAAGTTGGAAGAATCATTCTTTTCTGGTTTGAAGGGAAATTTTGTCAACCTTGCAAGTGTATTCAAGGTGAGATCACTTCAATTCGGTCCAACCTTTGACCTTTTGGCTCACGCGTCCACGCCAAACAGGATGGATGGGCGATTGGAACCAACGTAAGACGTATGCCTCATTACACGAGAAGAGGCAAACCTGACGATGTTGTCGGGGCTTTCAGATTAACTCTCAAACTTATGGCGTTTTCCCTGTTGACTGTCTCCGACTTCCCTCCGCAAGCCAATCCGTGGGATCGGCCTCCCAGCGCATAGCTTCCCGCAACGTCGCAGTGACGTCGCAAATACTGTCACAGCGTCAGTACGCAGGAGGCGCCCCACAAGGACCTGCGTTCCCTTACCCAAATCAAAGCCAGTACGGATTTGTTCGTGGTCCTCCACCATCCTAGTTCCCCACCAGTGGTGGATGCCAGAGGAAGGGAGGAATTATTATTGAATGGTCAAAAGGGAATCATTTACAGGAGGTAGTACTATCAAACCCCTTGTTTTAAAGTCGTATTAGAAGTTGGATGAAGATATACTTGACAATCAGGACCCTCAGCCTGTCCGATCATCACCCCCTTGACTCAAAGGATGCCAAACCCACACAAAATGCGCACAAGCGGAGGAGTCAGGTGGACATACAACACATGTCTCCAAAGACGATAAAGCAGAAAGGCCGTAAGCGGTGGTCCTTTTTGGGTTGGACGTCAACACAGTTCTCGATTCAATCATGTCGATTGAACCCGTAGTTGCACCACGATCCCTCCCGACACTCCAAACAACACACAGGATCAGTACCAAGTGAAAATCGCTGTTCCGAGTCCGGAAAACGACGCCAGGTGAGACGGATTCATCTTCAGCCTTTGTACCCAGAGATCCAACTGAATCGGCGGAAGTCGCCTCATCTCGCACTGCAGATTGTCTGGTCGAAGTGCCCAATCAGGGCACAGCAACTGTTGACACGGTGGCACCACCTGCTGACAAGGTGACAAGGCCTGCTGACAATGGGAAACAGCCCGCTGACAAAGTCCAACCGCCCGGGAAGGCGGTTCGTGAGGAAACCGAGCCACGAAAGCTTGACATTGGAGAAAGATCAAAGAATGATCGCTATGGTTGGAAGCGACTCGACGAACTACGCAAGAGTGACTATGACCCAAAGATGGTTGGGCCAATTGACAGGCTACCGTCGTAATTCCATACGAACGTGAGACGTTTTGTGGAGAAGGACTCGATGAGAACTGGAGCTGGAACATCAAAGTTTTGACTTTTTCCCTCCAGAGGAGTTTTCCTTCTTTCCTAAAACTTTGCATAGTACATCAGAGGTAGAAATTTGATTTGCGAGAATGAACAACGATTTGATTTTCTGAGTTCTGACTAGTAGGGAAGCGTGAGTGCGACAGGCCCGAAGTGTTTTGTCATGAATACCACACAGCAACACACACTTTGGCCCCCACCGCGATGTGTTGATTGTTCTCCAGTACTTCTCTCATGAAGCAGATTCTCTGGTACCCGGAATGGTGGATGAAGACATACAAGGGAAAAAAAGAAGAGGTGCCAAACTGCCTGGGCATGGGGCGTTCCTTGATCTCACTGGCGGCGGTTGCCTCCTCGTCCAGCATGCGGCACGATTGGACCAAAGAACTTGCCACACCGAAAACTTTCTTGCACTGACCACTGGACCTCCCAGATGCACTGGATGCCTATCGGGCACTCAGAATCGGTGCTCGGATGGGGGAGGGAATACTGGGAACCATGGATGTCACATATGGTCTCTTGGCAACCACTGAATCGACATCAGAGCACCAGACGTGCAAGATTTACGGCGTGGAGTATGGCGCTGGCGATTGTTGGACTTGTTTTGGTGGTCCAAGGAGCAGTGGCGGGACCTGTTCTGTTTGCGGCGAACACGCCCACAAAGCAGGGGGCGATGTGTGGTGAGTTTCAGACGCTTCATCGGTTGGTGTTTTACAGAAAAGTTAAAACTCTTGGGCACATAGTGCGGCAGACGTTTCCAACTGCTGGGAACACCGTCAATTCGGCCATACGGGATCTCACTTCACAGGATCTTGTCTGTGGTTGGGGCGCAACTACTGCTGCTAAAGAGGTGTGCTCGGTCAACGCAGGAGACACCATTGGGTTGGTAAGTATCCGAACGGAATTGTTAAACGCGTTGTGTGCTTCACTCTGGAGTGAGGTGGTTAATGCAACTCATTCACCCCAAAGGTGTTTGGTAACCAAATGCCGGGCGACAACATCATTGCAACGGCAGATGTAGGACCTTGTGAAATATACATGCAACAAACGCAAAGTGCCCAGGTTGCGCCCTCGAGCGCTGGCTGGTTCAAGGTGTTCGAAAACACATTTACCACGGCGAACGGGGTGAGTGAGCAGCGATGCATGTAGACTGCGGGAATATGTCTCCCATACTTTCTTTCTGACCGTTGGATAACTGGGCAGTGGTGCACGGTGTCGCTTATCGGTACCGGTGGTGTCCTCTCTGTCACTCTTCCGCCCAACTTACCCATTGGCAGCTACAAGCTGCGAGCAGAAATATCAAGCGTACGCACAGCGGATGTCCTTTTTACCCAAAATGCCCAGCGCGGGATCCAGTTTTTCGTTTTCTGTTTGGATGTGATGGTTACAAATGGGCCAGCCAGTGGAACATTCCAACCTATGGTGAACATTCCAGGATACCTCACCGGAACGTCACCGGGTGTTATTTACGACCCTCGCATGGGACATGGCGCCAACAACGTAAACGTGGGCATGGATTTTCCGAATCCATTCGGACCTGCGGTGGCGACCATCGCGGCAACGGGTGGTACGTGACGAGTTCTCTGAAATGGCTTGGCAATGCCCCACATTTGTTGCCATTTAGCGCCGGTCGCTGCGGCACCTGCTCCTGCTGTTCCAGTGCCCCCCCCCTTGCCCGCCCCATCGCCCTCGCCCAAAGTTACACCAGGCGCCATGGACATGCCGACAATGTCAACAAGCGCACTCACCATGCCGACTGGTGGAATGACCCCGATTGGGGGCAACGTGCCACCCGCCATCGCTCCACCACCTGTTCGCATACCGACACAGCCAGACGGACCAACCACGGCTCCATTGAATCCACTTGACCAGGCTCCAAACGTACTTCCCCTACCAGTAGGAATAGGATTACCACCTCCCGCGGTGGCGCCTGCACCATCTCTGGCCGTTCCTGCACCTCAGCCTGCCCCCAGTCCGGCTCCGTCTTCGATGCTCATGCCCTCACCGACGCCAGCACCAACTTCAGCAGCGACTTTTCCGACACCCTCTCCCGCAGCTGTCGTGCCAGCACCAGCAATGGGAGCACCGCCAGTTATGGCCTCCACTCCGACTTCTCCAGTAGCTCCCCCTACTGTGCAGTCTCCAACACCGTGGAACCTATGGAATGACACAGTGTGGTCTGGACTCGGAGTGTGTAGTCATCAGGTTCGTGTCTCTTCTTCGTGCAATACATGGATCAATTTGCTGATTGTGGATTAACGAACAGAACATCACTTTGGAAAACAATTGCATTACTGGTACCTGCAATATTCCGTTTTTCCGTGATGAACTAGTTGCCGCGCTGGTATGTCACCTTGTTGTCAGTACACTATACAAATCCTCCCTGACATTTAAAATATTCTACTGGGCCAGAGTACACAAGACATGCCAAATAACGATTTCTGCGGTCATCGAGTTGTGATGATGAATTACAACTCTGGCAAAGTTGTGTCAGCGAAGGTTGTCGATAGGTAAGAATAGTGCCCAGGCACTTCAACCTCATTGTCGTCGAAAGTAACACCATGAAAATTAAAGCTGCACCGAATGTCGACAAGGCTCGCTCAAACTCAGCGCACCAGTATGTGACCTTCTTGGTGCGCTGTCGGACACGCGCATCGCTTGGAAAATTGGGAACCAATGGAATGTGATTCCGTAACGTCGCAGGTGAGTTCCGTGGAAATGCGATGGATAGGAATTGATTCACAATCAATCACTTACTTCCCACAGCAACGCATTGCACATCTTGAGTAAATACCACACTTTTAATTATGGAATATACCATGCTGCGTAATAGGGCCTTGTGGTTTGATGGGCTGGTCCCCCACATGTCATGTATGACTCGAATACAAATAAAAATTCTAGTTCCTATTTCTCGCCACTACTGTTGCTACATGCACCCCTTCCAAGTCCGGCAACTCCCTTGCATCCAAGTCACCAGAAATTATGTAGTCCGCTATCGATGCGTTTTTCTTCCTCTGTGCAATTTCGCGCTTACTGGCAGACCCCTCCGATTGTGAGGCTTCGCTCGTGTGTGCGAGGCGTGGTGTGGGCTTTGGTAAGAAGCCTGATTTCACCAAGTAAGCGATATAACGCCCGAAAAGATCCTCCATCCTGCCACAAACGACGTCCGTTCCACGTAGAGCTTCCTTTGTGTTTGAGTCATCCAAGATCGCGCTCTTGCTGGATGTCGGTAAGTCATCCAGCACAAAGTGAAGGAGGGGGAACAACGCGTTACTGTTTTCGTCAGATGCCATAAGAGTGAAGTCCATGAGCGCCTGACGCCATTGAATGTATTCGCAGGGCTCCACGGGGTATCCATAAACTCGCAAGAGTCGGAACAGATCAATGAAGCGGAACCTGGAATATATGGCGAGTTCAGACTTGTGCAAGAAATCACACCACTTTCAAATCTCACGGGTTATCGTTCCACATATGGAATACTCCCATGCTCGCATTATCTCTGCCGATCCGGGAATCCGAAGCGATAGCAACAATGGAACCTGCCACGTAGTCCACAGGACACATATTGACGACGTTTGCGATCTCTGGCACTTTGCCTAACTCGATGCAACCCTTCATAAGTCGAATAATAAAGTCGTCGGTGTTTGTGGCTGAAATCGAGGAGTAAAATATCGTCATCAGATGAAGCAATGGCCACATACTCACCCCCAGATCTGGAATCCCCTAACACATATCCTGGCCTCACTATCTTCACAATGCACCCTCGCTCGCGTGCTTTCATTAAGAGCTTCTCAGATACCCACTTGCTCTGCCCGTATCCAGCCTTGAGCCCTGTCCGAGCTCCTTCGAGATCATCTTCCTCCATTACTTTTGCACCTTGATCGGCTCCAGAGGTGTAATATTCATTGTCGAGGGTGGCTGTCGAAGAAACGAACACTATGGGCTTCACCTTGCCGCTGGCCACCGAGAGCCGCAGGGCATCCACTGTTGAAACTACGTTCACGGTTCTGAGTCGGTGATATGGGTACACCCAGTGTACAAGTGCACCATTGTGAATGATTACGTCCACCTCCTTGGCAAGCCTTTCCCAGTCTTCGGACGACAGTCCGAGATTCTCTTTTCCTAAGTCCCCAAGAACTACCTGCAACCTGCCAGATTTCTCCCAATCAGAAATCCACAATCCGTAAGCCTCCGCGGCAGCTTTGACTCGCTTCATAGCCTCCTCAGCATTCTTAGCTCGGACGTGGGTAATGACTATAGCCTCTGGGTGACGTTTGAATAGTGTAGAGAGGACGTAGGCCCCAACAAAGCCCGTTGCACCAGTTAGCAGAACAACTTTGGGATCAATCGGGTACTTGAACTCCTTCAGAACTTCCTCGGAGACCGCAATACTGGGGTCATCTAGTACCTCCAAGTCCGCCGCGTAGTCGACGGTTTGCTCTTCAGCGTCTTCGTCCCTTGCGTCAAAAACTGCCTTGGACTCGCCGGGAGGTACAATGTTGAAATCGGTCGACCGGAGTCTTTCGATCTCCCTCGCCATTCCCTCAATTGTTGGCTCCCTGAAAACAACTCCAAGTCCAAGTTCAACCCCCATAGCCTTGCGCAGTTCGAATACCAAACGTGTTGCCAGGATTGAGTGACCACCAACGTCGAAAAAGTTGTCCGTGATAGCGATGGGGCCAGAAATACCAATGAGTTGCGCCCACAAGTCGTGAATTTGCTGCTGAACAGGAGAGAGAGAGGAGGGGGTGGTTGGTACAGCACTTGACGGAGGCCCTGAAAAGCGAGCGGTGTCGGGGAAAGGAAGGGCATTCTTGTCTACCTTGCCATTTGGCGTAAGTGGCATCCGGCGAAGAATTGCAAACACTGGGATTTTAGAAAGAGGGACAGAGTATTAGTGTGACCAGAGGCTCTCTATGGTCCCCTCCTTTGGCTCACCGCTGGGTATGGCGTAGCCCGGGAGCTTTCCTTTCAGATGTTCTCTAATGGACTTGATGAATTCCTCCTGGCTGCCATCGTACTGCTCCAATAGAGGAACAATGTACGACACGAGTGTCTGTTCTTCATACTTGTCACGGCGGACCAGAGTGACATTTTCACGAACCTGGAGAGACGAGTGCACAGTCAAACTTGGTCAATGGTCCCCAGGACACAACCTCAACGTCATCAAACCCCCCAAAACACTCACGCCTGCACACTGACTCAGGTGAGTATCAATCTCACCCAACTCTATTCTGAACCCTCTGATCTTGACTTGATCGTCGGCTCGTCCTGTGCACTCCACTTCTCCGTTCGGCAGGTACCTTCCCAAATCACCCGACCGGTACATTCTGTCCCGTGGTCCTTTATAGAACGGAATTTCCACTGTGGAGGTGGGTGCGCTACGCAACGGGTTGGCAACAAACTTGGCCGCAGTGGCGTCCGGAAGTCCCAAGTACCCCTCTGCAAGGCCACCTGATCGGACATAGATCTCGCCGATCTCCCCAATGCCGGCAGGAAGACCCCCCGGTGTAATTACCAGGATCTGGACATCCTTCATACCCTTTCCCGCCGGAATGATGTCCTTCTTGTCAGCCAACCACGTCGGGTAAGTACCTCTCGGGGGAACGCGGAGGTAAGATACAGCTCTCTGCGTCTCCGTTGTGCCATACATGTTGACGACTGCATTATTTGGTGCGAGGAGCTGGAGCCTGGCTACATCCCGCTTGGTGAGCACATCGCCCACGAAAAAGGAGTTGCGCAGGGTGGGAATGGGCGTGGTAGCATTCGCAGAGAGGAGCTGTCCCATTGCCGGTGTCAAGTGTGTCACCGTGATTTTGTGGTGCGCCATCCACGCAGCAAGGCGGCCTGGCTGACCAATATCCTCAGCGGTCGGGATATGGAGCGTCGCACCAAGGAATAGTGGGGTGAATACTGAGTTGATGGGATTCGAGAGAAAAATATTGTACTTCGGCTTTTAATGAAGCGCAGGTTCACATATTGAACTCACTGTCCCTTTGAATAGGGTCGTGCGCAATGCCAGATAGCATAGTAAACCTCTCTTTCTCGGTCAGTCCAAACTCCATGCTCATCCACGGGTAGAAGTGAGTCAAGCTGAAGTGCCTGCCACGAACACCTGAAAACACCACGATGACGACACAAGCCATTAGACTCCTTTCCTTGTCCAGTGAGAGCTATTCACCGAGATCGTACCTTTTGGTATCCCCGTACTTCCACTGGTAAAACTCAACGTGCCTACACTGTCTGGTCCTAACAGAACACCAGGAAACTCTTCTCCAACTTCCCCCCACTCCCTCGTGGCCTCCTCTGCCCCTTCACCCTCCCATCCTCCTGAGACGGACCCATTGTCCTTAAGTTCCATGGCGGGGATCTCGCAAGCGAGGAACAAGGTGTCCCGAACGTGGGTACGGACGGCGTCCGGTAGAGGACCTGCCCGGCGAAGAATGAGGAGAGCGCGAGGTTGAGCGACCGTGAGGTAGATAGTTTGACGTTGGGGAGGGTACGCGGGGTCTGGAAGTGTGGGACCACAGCGAGGAGGCAATGGCGTTACAATAATCTGTTTTGTTCAAAATCAACACGACTTTGGGAAAGTGGGAACGCACCAATGACACTGAACGTTCCTCCGGCTTTGAGGACACCCATGATCGCAATCACGAGATCCACCCCCCTGTAGCTGTAGAGCGTCACAACGTCCTCCCTCTTGAGCCCCTTCTTGAGCAAGTAGTTTGCCACTCGATTCGACGCGCGGTCAATCTGCGCATAGCTAAACGTGCGCTGCGGGCAGTCCTCGGGCTTGTCGCCCACACCCGCCCCTGTGTCGATCGACTCGACGACGCACACGCGGTCCGGGTGGGCCTCTGCGTTCTTGTGGAACACGTCCGTGATGGCGCCATGCCAGCCGTCCCAGTCCAAGTCCATTGTCGGGTCCGGAGTGCACAGCTGGGCGCGCTCAGTCGCAATGCTCAGCTGTCCTATGGGCGCCGACGGGTTCTTGGCGGCGGCCACGAGAAGCATGTCGGCCGCGTCGAGCATGTCGCGGATTCGCGCGTCAGTGAACAGGGCGGCGTTGTACCGAACGCGGAGACGAAGGGGGAGAATGCGGCGGAGGGTCGGAAGTGGGTGCAGGTAGACCGTCAGGTCGGACAAAAGGTGCGGTGCGAACGTGCCCGCGGTGGAGCCGCGGCGGGCCAGGTGTGCAGCGTGAGGTTCGGGCGCTGCGAGAGTGTCAGATTGGTCCGACTCTTGGTCCGATTGGGGCGCGGACTCGACAAAGCGAACACGCATGAGGGCCGGAGGGGGTGGGCCGTCTTGCGGGGTGCCCGGTGGTGGTTGAGGATAAAGGTGGCGCATCAAGAGAGAGAAGGGGACCGGATCAGAAAGGGAGGTGTTCTGGGCCTGTGAAGGGGAGGGCAGAGGAGAGTGTCAGCCAACAAGTAAGAGTGAAACATAGTCGAGAATGCAAGTCGAAAACGATGCTTTTCCAAGTCATTGCTAGGACACTTGTAGTGTCGTCTAAAATAGAAAGGTTCAGAAGGCAGAGGGATGGTGCACGCTCTGCGCGCGATTATTCGACTCCGGCGGCATCCTCCGTCACCGCTTCGCGCTCAGACCTCGGGCTCGCCAACGCTCGCTGCCTCTCCTACTCTTAACACACCTGAGAGACAGCCTTGACGACGTCTGCAAAGGTCATTGACTTGTCGATGGCGCATCTGAGCACGGACGTTTCGACCTGTGCCCCGTTTGGATCGGCCTCGAGCGAGGGAAACGACCATCCTGCCGCGACATCCTCCTCGCCCGAGTACTTGTGCAGAAGAACAAAGAATGCTGCCAGGACCACGGCGAGCGGGGTCGCAGACTGGTCGATCGATTGGCCGTTGACGTTGTGACTGTTTTGTTTGTGTTCCCCTGCCCCTCCAGACGAGTGCATCGCCACGCAGACACTGGCTACGGCCGCTGCTGCATCCTCGCCAATGTTTCTGGCGTGCTCCGATTCCACCACGCGTGGGGGAACGGGGCGGGGATAATCTGTGGGAAGGGAAAGCTCCGTTACATTGCTGAGGCGAACGCGCCACCGCTCCAGAGAAGCGTCCAGCGAGTCTCCGCCAGTTGTTGTGGCATCATCGGCCACCGTTGGTGCCACCGGTCCCATGAGGTCCAAGGATCAATGTCTTCTGGTGAAAAGGTTCCTTCCCGCACCCGTTCAACAATAGCACCGGATGTTGCCTTGAGCGTATTATCAATCGATTCCTCGCAAGTGATGATGGGCAGACACGCGAATCGTCCGATGACCCGGGTGGAAGGGAGGATTTTGAGAACCTGCAGTGGGAAGCAAAGAATGCCGTGGCCCCGACAACAGAAAAATCTTTGGAACCGTGCCCTCTGCAGTCAGGCCTTCCTGCCACAAAACCACACAATTTCATTTCGGTGAGGGTGAGAGAAGAAGCAGTAAAGTGTAATGATCTTTTCTAGTCCGAAGAAGCGTCTCGATGTCAGGCTAAGCTCACGTCTGGTTCACGTAGCAAAAGATAGGAAATCAGCGTGTGGCCATCCGCGTGGTTCGTTTCCTCTGCAGATTTGCTTCCGTGATGATTTTATTGTGTCCGCAGCAGCCCCAGCACTGGCACACGTCAACTCGCCCACGTCCAGTGAAGGTGCACCCGCCGTTTGCATTGGATGGTACCGATTCTGATGGCGCATGGACTTCTGCGCCTGGTGCGATCTGGACTGGATCATCTGTGTCATCTGACGCTTAAAGCCGGGTGTGGGAAAGCCACCTCGGCCCAAGTCACCTGCACGCGGATTCACGCCACCTTTCTCGAACTCTTCAGCACATGTTGGCAAGAGTGCAAAAATATTATTCGTCTCGATGACTACGCGATGGTTCCTCAGCATTACGTCCTTACTTATGTCCGTGTTGTGAGATAGTACCTGGAGCGATTTCGACAATTGGACTCGCAATTCTCCCAGTATGCTTCGATTGAAACTTGTCTTCATCATTAACATTTAATTGATGCATTCAGTTAACTATGGCAGGTAAAAATTTAAACAAGGACGTCGACAATGACATCCAATACAACTTGGTGGTCGTCAGCCCACAACGAATCCACTCGTATTATCCGACGATCAACGCGGGAAGAAATTGCTCGGTGGTCCCCGAACATTCACGTCGGGGCTCTGGAAAACCAAAGTTTCGCGGCGTCAGTTGCCGATCGAGGCGCGTGCTCCGAGGAATAAACTCACCGGAATCGCTAGCTTCGATCCAAAACCTGAAGGGGGTCCATAACGGAAAGATTGCCCCGGCGCATTCGATTGAACACCTTTAGGCGCCATCATTCTTCGCTCTGATAGCACCTGTGACGTAACCTCAAAGGAACGGGAGTCTAGACGGGCAGACTCGAGTTGACTGCTCGGAGCGGAGTCGTCAAGGCGGAGTGACGTGCTGTTTTTCAGAAAAGTATGAGCGAGAAATACGGAACTAGTTCGGGGGAAAGCAAGCATACGTACAGCGGAAGCACGCCGTAGTTCCCAGTCGTAAGCTACGTGAAGACATCGATTAACTATGTGCGCTCGCACTAGAATGTGAAATGTGGGCCTACATTGGTTCCAGTCGCCCAACCATCTTTGAAGACCAATCGAACGTCCACCATATGTCCCTACGAAGAAGAAGAAAAGCTTTAATTTCCTTTTCCTCCATAATACAGTGCACAGCGGATGATGACTCACAGGTGCCAACGCGATTTCATCCTCTGCCGAAGGATCATGCTATTCGCAAGAGTTGAAATCGGACCTTTACATCAGCGAGATGTACTTTTACTCACCCGCGTCGATACAACGAACGGAGGTCCATTATATTGGACGCTGAGATGATTCATTTTATTTTGGGCGCCAGCGACTTTTGTAAAGAACCACTGAGGTGAAGAAAATCGAAACGCTCAAGTTGACTTGCGACGTTGAAGCTTTGGAGTCGTGGTGCCAATGTTGCACTTACGTGGGGTTGGAATCCGGGAGGTAGGTTTGGTTCCCCGAGTCGTCCACTTGGGGTAGTTGCGCTTTTTGGGCGTCCCATCTTCTTGCCATTCAAAGCGAGTGACGCATTTCTGTTTCTGTTGGTGAGTACGTCAATACGTCATATCCTCCACACACCCAGAGACGAGACAACACCAGGCAACACCAAACTCACGGGAAGTTCATCTCGGATCCCCAATCACTCGCACCGTCGCTCTCCATACTCAATCGCCGAGCCGCCGCACCGACGGGTGTGAACATCGCCATGGCCGTCGGTAAAGCGGACGAGAGTGGTGCAGCGGACAGCATGGCAGAGTCGGGAGCGGGCCAGGGCCGCTTCTTCTCGGCGGACATTTTCTCAAAGTTGCTCTCTCGGACTTCTCGAAGCTCCGCATCGCGTTTTCGTTTTTGATTCCGTTTCACGGCCGACCAGACTGGGATGAATAGGAGAAGTCCAAGGCCAAGTGCGCTACCAGCTGCAATGCCGATGATCGCAGGGAAAGGTAACCCATTGTTGGCGCTGAGGAGTAAGGCGTGAGTCACAGAACAAGGGGCGACTCGGCGACTTGGCATCTTCACTCACAGCCCGCCCGTCACGCCGTTGGTTCCTGCACCAGCCACCGCCGTCTGAGTGCTGCTGCCCAGAGCAAGCGCTGTCGTGGTAGACATCATTGACATGGACATCATACCCATACTTGTGGCCATCCGCATGGAGGCGGTGTCCGTCATAGCGGAAGCGGGGGCTGAGAGCGGTCCGTTCCCGACCACACAAGTCGTACCATTCAATGTGTAGCCAGTGAAGCAGGCCATTCCACACTGTCCATTCGAGCAAAAACGTACTCCATTGGTGGGCCGCGGGCTGTTCAGAGAGAAGTCATTGCATTAATGCCTCTGTCGCCAGCTTAGCTGTATAACACCCACCAGTTTAGCCCACACTGCGACAGCGCATCAAGGATCAAAAGGAGACATTATTTTTTTTCATTCGCTGCTCTCCGCAGACATGTGCACTTACAGCGCCGCAATTTTGGTAGTCGTACCTCACACTGAACGTGGGCGAAAACTTGTCACACGCACGCAGCGACATATCATAGCGGTATCGCTTACTCGGTGCACATTGTGCCGCATTTGTTTGGGCAGGTACCGACGCAGTTGGTACCTGAACAGTTGGTACCAGTTGGGCACCATCCCGCAGTGCAGCAGACAGCATCAACAGGCATGTAGCCACTCCCGCACGCGGTCAGTTGCGTCACACCGTTGTAAAGGCGCTTTCCGAGTCCCAAAGAGCTTGATGAACCAGCATCAAGCACTCCGTCAAGTACAAGGTCTTTGATGCATCCAACAAAGCAAACATCCCGCGATGAGAGATCTTGATTGGTGTCATGGCAATTGCAGGTTCAATGGGAGGCTCACCGTTCTGACTGAAAACAGCATCAATGTCCATTCCAACATTCCGTGCACCTCCGACCATGACGCTGGTCGAACCCAAGACGAGGACTGCCAACAAAGTCCAAGATAATCGCATGTTCAGACTTGATTGCTCAGATTTTGGATGAGTGATGAGAGGATGGTGTTCTTGTTCTGGTCAAGTGTGATGGTTTTGAGCGGAAGGGCTTCAGCGACCGACGAGCGTCCGCCCCACGAAGACAGCTGAAAGGGATCGATCCAAAAGTCTTTCCCACTGGAAACAACAAGGCTCAGGAAGGGCAGGTGGAAGGTGGAAACGGTCAGGGTTGTGGGGTCTCTCAGGCCGCGATGGGGCGCACCAATCTGCCTCTGTTGGCGCCGCAACTGATCTTGCCGAGCATCCATCTCATCTTAGCCCACGATGAGAAAATTTGTGCAATGATATTTACCATCAAATTACGGTTCGCAGAGAATCATTAAAAAATAATAATCATAAATCCTTTCCACTGGGAGAACTCATTTGCCGAATCTAACATTAGGGTAACATTTATCAGGGCATAAGCAAGAGGCGCGTAGGTGAGGTTACGGAGCAAGAGAAAGAGAGGAGGTTACAGATGGAGGGAAGTGACCACCGTAAGGATACCCCAAGCTATGCTGACGGGGACGGGTGAAGGAAGGAAGTGGAGCTTGTGGCAAGATTGCGAGCGAATGAGAGGCGTCGCTCAAAGGGGGTGAGGGACCGACGCTGAGGCAGTCCACTGGGCAAAAACCATGAGATCCCGTTGTAAGCTGAGCAAAAGAAGAATTGTCAGTAAAGAAAAGATGCAGAGCCAGTGCACAACCGTTGGCCGACATCACTCACATTTTCTGCAAGAGTCCATCCATCCCTGAACACAATTCGCACCTGGACAAGATGTCCCGGTAGAAGATACATCTCATCTGCAACAGCAGGGTTGTGCTTTTCAAAAGGCTATTAGTGTACGCACACACCAAAAGAGACATCACCAAACCCTCACGATCGATGAAGCGACCACCGGATGGCCCTACATCAAGGAATCAGCTCGAAGCTCAAAGTCATTCAGATCACACCTGTTACAAACCTCGTACAAAACCATGTCCTCGTCGTGCTTTCCCGACGCGGACGCCAGATAAACGAAATACCACTGAGAAAGTGGTCAACAAAACCGGAAGTACGGGGGCCTTCAAAAACGCGAACTCACGTGTGGTGAGATCCGCGCATCGGGTTTGTGAGTGCTGCGAGCAAAACCGGAATTCATCAAAGCATTCCTTTCTGATTGATCAGCACAACTACGCACTTGCTTGATGGAGGTTGCGACGCAGGGGGTGGACTCTGCGTCGGTGCAAATGTTCTCGATTGCGACGAAGCACTTCCTAAGGATGGAGGGTCTCTTTTGAGAACAACAGGACCTTTCGGTGTCAGTATTGTCGGATCTTTCTCCTGCGTTAGAAGGGACCGGGACCGTCGTCTCCAAAGAGAGAACGCAAGGATCGTGAAAAGAATGCCTGCAACTGCAGCAGCAAGGCCAATACCAATAATTGCGCCTATGGAGAGGGCATTCTCATTTCTAATCGTCGCCAAGAGGGTTGCGGTGAGAAACTTTCAGACGATTTGTGGATCACAAAGGCCTCACAAATTTAGCACTGGGGAGACGGAATTTTGACTCGAAGCCGTCTCTGTCACCAGTGAGTATGACGTTGAAGCGGATTGAAGAAGGGAGGAGGGAGAAGTCGAAGAGCTTGGAGAGGAAGTGTACATCCGAGATGGAGCTGACGTTACCGTCGTTATTGTATTTGTTGCGGGTACGCAGGAAGAGGAAGAGAGCACAGATCCACTTGGGCAGGCTGTGAAGCCAGGGATGTCAAACTTCTTCGAAAGTGAGGAAGAACGACTAAATACCTCGTTTGCAAATACCGTTCTCGCAGTACATCAACCCCCCTGTTGCTGGCTCACTACGCACGGGGAAAGGTCAGTGCCTGGGTGGTTGACAACTTTGCAGAAGGCTGCCTTACCACACATTGCCACATGAACCACAGTTGTTGAACTTTGAGATGGTCGGACAGAGTGAGTTCGTGACGTAACCCATTTGATGCAGTATGACCTACATCATATTGCGTGCTGCGAAGGTGTACGACAAGACAATACATAGTTGGCAAGGGACAAGAGTACAAAACCCCCTCTCTCATGCTTACTCAGTGCACACAGCGCCGCACGTGGAAGGGCAACTTCCGTAGCAAGTGTCCGACGTACAGGTACTGCCAGCTGGACACCACAGTCCCGAGGCTCCACAACATACTCCGCCTACTGCCATGAATCTCCCACCGCAAGGCGATAGTTGTTGTATACCCAGATATAACCGAGCTTCCAGGCGTTGAGGTCCATGTCCAGACGATGGCATCTGGCCGAAGAGATTAGGTGGAACTGGATGCGAGCGAGAGATGGTAAACGCCTGACACCAAACGGCCCGAAGACGCAATCGGTTCGGCAACAGCTAGCACGCTTAACATTGTTTAAGCGGGTTCGGCCCATCCTCGAACCGCAGACACAATCGGTTCGGCAGCAGCTCGCAGGCTTACCATTTTCCAAGCGAGTTCGGCCCATCCTTGAATCGCTGTGAAGTCGAACGAATATATCCAAGTGATGGTTGACAATCAGAACAGGGATCCTGGGCAAATCCGGAAAGGAATACTGAACGATTATGTCGATCCACCCTCGATGCCCCGGGGGAAACAAGAAAAAGAGGTGGAAAGAGGGGGAAAGCAGGTTCTCAGGGCAGGGCAGGAAGCACATAAAACTTGCAAGTAGCCCCTCAGCAAAACACTTTTCGCGTTCGTACGAAGGTATTTTTAATTAAATTTATGTCCCTTATCGTTTTCAAACCAAATCTTGATGCTCCGTCGAACGTCCGAGCATTACTGGTTGGGCAATATCAAGAACAAAGATCTCGAATAGGTCCAGGGAGCAAGAGACTTTGAACACAAAAGTTTGAAGATGAGAGAAGAGTTCGGAATAAGCGCCCAGGTCATACGTTGGTGGGTGCCTCTCCGAAAAAAAAAGCCAATTTACAATCGGGGATCCCGCCCGCGACCACACATTCAAACTTCAGTCCCACAGACAGGCCTCGCTCCCCCGGAGACTGGAGATGAAACAACGGCGGATGGCACAGGGACCGGGGTCTGGTGAGCAGTGCGGCAAGGGGACCACCCCATCTGTTACCGCTTTTGGAATGAAGTGTTGTCGATGCCCGTCGGGCTCTTGTTCCTTCGATTTCTCACTCTCTTCGTTATGTCGGCACCTCGCATCACCTGTATACGTCGGTCTTGTTTCCCTTCTGTGATTTTGGCTTTACGGTCGTTGCTTCCTTCCGCTCCTTGGATAATCCCTCCGCCGAAACACAACACCATTCCCTGAATACGCTGGAACGTTGACCAGGAATGGTACGGGGTATCGCTGTGTTGCTGATGGTGGCATTGCTACTGGCAGTGCCGCCACCAACTGTGCGAGCCCAGCTTTTGCCACCAATCCTTGGTGACGCATCCTCTGCGGCGTCGTCCACTGCTGCTTCGACTATAGCAGCAGCGTCATCGTCATCCGCGCGGGCATCATCTTCTTGTGAGTGCTGCGATCGTTGCTCTCAACCAATTCCTTCCATAACGAACCATCTTTGCTTGCCTCAGCATCTGCTCGTTCCAGCAGTTCTTCACCCTCACCAACCCCTTCATCTTGTGGGTTTTGGTCCCGTTTGCGTTCGTCGTCACCATGACTTTGCTCACGGACTCACCATTAGCTGCCCCTCCTGAGCCTTCGACAACTTCTGGTGGGATTGAGTTCATCTCCCGCGCTAATCCAGCCGCCTAATTAGGGTGTTCCGTTGGATGTTTTTCACCTTTCAGACGCTCCATCGACCCTTCCTGCATCATCCACTACAACTGATTCTTCATCTTCCCCCACTCCTTCGTCGTCATCTTCAAGCAGCAGTACCGGATGTGAGTCACTGGGCTCCTAAAAGCGAAAAGAAAATGCGAAGGGGATAGTTTCAAGATTCAGTCAGCTCATCGCCATTTTTCGCAATAGCCTCTGCTTCCCCAACCCCATCAGCGACCGCCCCCCCCAACAACCCACCCCAGCCAAACCTTATATTCGGTCTACCAGTGTGGGCAGTAGGCGCCATCGGTGGTGGTATTGGAGGGGTGCTCCTGTTGATTCTCTGCGTGCTTTGCATGCGCAAAACGGGAAGGAAGACGAGGCCCAAGCCAGCCGACTATTACACTTCTTGGGATGAGCCGAAGAGGAGCAGAGGTGAGTGACGCCGTCCCTATATCAAGAAGAAATTTCGTCAAAAACACATCTCGTAGAATCTCCGCGCTCTTCCCCTTCGAGCTATGCCCAACCCTACGAGTCTTACGACATGCCCCCGTCACATCACGTCTCCCGCCAACAGACAACTCGCCCTGATGCAGTCGCGCGGGGATACACTAAAGGGCCGCAAAATCGTCGGCAGCAGAATCTTCAGCAGCCTCAAGGAGCATACGGTGGGCCACCAAAGAGCATGGCACCGTACCTGCTGAACGCACCACAAACCGTCGCCATGGGTGACTACAATGACGGATACAACGATGGATACCATGATCAACCTCCACCAATGCCTATGTCCATGTCTCCCCCACCGCAGCAGCAGGCCCCTGCCACCATGGTCAACGTGAAGGGACCCCCACCTTCCATGGCGCCAGGCTCTCTTGGAGGAGGACCTCAAGCGCACTGGCTATTTGAGAAACTGGCAACACAGCAGGGCAAGCTTGCAGAGCAGAGCGTGCCGTATACAGGCCCTCCACTTGAGGTTCACACAGCAGTAAGTAGGAGAATCATTTCCTTTATTTGAGCAACATTGAGAAATTACCTTCACCCCTGTACCTGTCAGTACGAGGCGACGGCTTCGGACGAAATGTCGTTATTCCCCGGACAGTCTGTGGAGCTTCGAGACGTCTTTCGCGATGGCTGGGCGGTAGGGTGGAACCGCGACACGGGAGGATTCGGAGCCTTGCCTCTGTACGTAAAGTTTTCCGGCATCGTTCTTCTTTGAGTTTGACACACTTCTCTATCCCAGGGATGTACTGTATCTTAACATCGCCGCAGCGAGCCTTGGTGTTCCACAGTCGCACGCACGGACCTCCAACCGGATGAACCGCTTCGTCTCACAAACCCTCGCGACACAGAGTTCCGTCCTCACCGAACGACAGAAACTTCGTTCCGGCCAGAGTATGTTCCTTCGGAAAGGGACGTCCGGATCGACTTTGAAAGTCAACGAAGATTCCGAGGAAATGCTTGGTTCGGAGAAGTACAGCACATACTCGGTACGTTGAGGCGTCTCGACACAATTATTCCTATATCTCACACACCACCACAGGCCATGGCGCCTCTGCCTGGTGGAACACAGGTCCTTCGCCCTGCCCAGAGCAGGCGGATGTAACTACTGGATGGTTCGAAGACTTGTGACGACTGGGTGTGAAAATATGTAACAGAGGACAAGGGAGGAACAAGGATGGATCGCAATGTGGAATTCCATCCTTCTCGGGATTCTTTCGCGAACCAGTTCCTTCTTAATGCACGTTGTTGGGAAGCTTCTGCGATCCCGTTGTCCTTCATTTTGCAACGTTCGACACAATTCGCACGCTGCATGGCCCCCTGGTGGAGGCTCTTATAGATTCATTATGTTGGTGTTTCATTATGTATCAATATATGCGATATCAAGTTGAATTGGTTGGTCGCGAAGTCTGGAAGTAATATAATATAGGAAGGAGGCGGTGAACCAGTGAGGGATCTTTGAGTGCCCACGTAGTCCTCAGGAATGACCTGTTCCCGCTCCAATTGCACGTAGTCCTCATCTGGAGGACGCTTATTCAATTGGCATCGCCCAACAAGTCTCGGTCCTGCCGAGGACCTGATGCCAACGAAACATGTGATTAGGGCAATGCCAAAAATGGAGAAATCCTGGCTCTAGAGATCCTTCAAGATGAAACCAGGGAAGGAAACCATGGCGAGAAGGGGGTTGGGTGTGCACTGGGTTGCAACTCCATATTGTATTGTGAAACCAGCCGGCGGCAGAATTTCTTCGATTCAAAAGAAATCTTCGATAAACACCATTTCGTGCGCTTTCGTGCGGAGAACATCGTCCAGCGACCAGGTTGTGTAAGTTCTTTCCCGCCATCGTTGATTTCAGCTGGACTGTCATCAAGAGAAGGCCCAAGTCGGATGCAGACACTGGAATATTCTCGATGCTCTCTGTCATAACCTTGGACAGTCAAGGTCGATCTATCACTACACTGGGAAAAATCAATTGCTTCTGTAACTTTTGCCTTTCTTGTCTCTCCAGCTGGCGTTGAAATCGTTCCATAAGTACGAATTTCCTTAAATCACAGAAGCCATCTCTCCAATGTCCGGCTGGCCCAATTACAACCCAAACGCGCATGAATTTGTTCCAACATGGGATGCTGACCCACAGGAGATACAGGTGAATGGCCAGGGGCAAAGGCCACCAGCTCAGCAACAGTACTACCAGTATCCAGGACAGTATGGCTACTACCCCCAACAGCAGTACGGCTACCAGGGACAGCAGGGCGCCTATGCAGCGGGTGCATATGGAAGCGCGGGAGGATACTCTCAGCAAGGAGGATATCCCGCGTCGTACCAGCAGACATACCAGCAGTACCAACCCGCACCACGGGAATCGAAGGATGCAGGACCTGCACCGTCTTCTTCTACGACCAGTCCCGCGCCGGCTGCACAGAAAGCGGCACTCGGGTCTGGCGGGGCGAGAGTTGTGAGCTTGGGGGGTGGCGGCACTTCCGCAAAAATCCCACCTGCGAACGAAGCCAAGGCTTCAGCTGCGGGTGAGCCAAAAGCTTCTGAGCCAAAAGGTAAGTTACATGGTTCATTAACTGCGGGCTACAGTGTTGGGGGTCCGTTGTACGGATTCGGTGGATGTTCTTTGATGTTCTGTGCCTGTCTAATCCCACATTCTCTGCTTCTGACTATTAAGCGGACCCTCCAAAACCCTCTGCTCCACCGTCAACATCTACCCCCGCAAAACCTGCAACCTCCACGCCTTCGTCTTCTGCACCGAAGCCTGTACAGTCTGGTACGACCGCAACACCCGCTGCTTCTGCACCCGCTCCTCAGCCTTCGACCGCTGCAAAGAAGAAGGAGGAAGACTTTGCTGTGCCGGACGACCGGAAGGAACACCTCAACATTGTGTTTATTGGACATGTAGATGCCGGGAAGAGCACAATGGGTGGGCAGCTTCTGTGAGTTAGAGAGGTCGCGCTGGTGCCAACGACTGGGCTACCGGATTGCGCTCGTGGTGATAGCAACCAGTGGGCATGCGAAACCACCCAATCGTGAAGGCCATTATATTCAATCCGTTACAAACATTTTTTTACGGACATGCGATTGTTTTTCCTTTGGTGCTAATTTTCTGACTGTTGTGTTCTCTGTTGTTGGCAACTCAGAATTCTTACCAACATGGTGGACAAGCGAACGATCGAAAAACTTGAGAAGGAGGCCAAGGATGCTGGACGTGAAGGATGGTGGATTTCGTGGGCCATGGACTTGAACCCAGAAGAACGTCAACAGGGCAAGACCATTGAGTATGGCCGAGGATACTTTGAAACAGACAATAGGAGATTCACTATTCTGGACGCGCCTGGTGATTACTGAATTGAGCCAGTTCTTTCACAACTGTACAAACAAATTGTTTGCTTCATTGGTTTGAAGGGCACAAGACCTATGTTCCTTCCATGATTGCTGGAGCTGGGCAGGCTGACTTTGCTGTTCTTGTTATTTCGGCGCGAAAGGGAGAATTCGAAACAGGTTTCGAAAGGGGTGGCCAAACTCGAGAGCACGCGATGCTCGTGAAGACTGCGGGAGTCAAGAAACTTGTTGTTGCCATCAACAAGATGGACGATATCACTGTTGGGTGGGACAAGGCAAGGTAAATTCGATTCGCAGTGATCATCGAGTTCGTCCATATCCTTACATGCTGCTGTTGCTTGTAGGTACGATGAGATTGTAGGAAAGCTCGTGCCATTTCTGAAGCAAGTCGGCTTCAACCCCAAAACCGGTCAGTTCTACAATGTTCAAGGCGTCAAGCAGAATGCATTGCGTGAACTAACCTGTCTTGTACGATCGTCAGACATCGACATACTTCCCCTTTCTGGGTTTACCGGAGAAAACATGAAAGAACGACTTGATCCACAAAAAGTTTCATGGTACAGGTAAGCCTTGCGACGATCTGCGTAGCTGATATGTTTTAAAACCCTTGTTCGATTTGACTCTTCAGCGGGCCATCCCTAATCGAACTCCTTGATACCCTTAAACTTCCCTCGGACCGGAAAATTGATGGACCTTTCCTAATGCCAGTGGCTGATAAATTCAAAGATATGGGAACCGTGGTTACTGGGAAAATTGAATGTGGGAAGATTCGAAAGGGCTCCTCCGTAATGATAATGCCGAATAGGGTACGTGTTTGTGGACAGTGGATTGCGTGGCCGCGTGGCTAGACTGACATTATCATTCAGAAACTCACCGAAGTGATGGCTATCATGGAAGAGGAAGACGAGAAACAGTTCGCGGTGGCGGGAGACAACGTCAGAGTTCGACTGAAGAACGTGGAAGAAGAGGTGATTCGGTGATGGTGATCATTACTTCGAATGGTTTTCATAAACCAATCCACCAAAGGATGCACTTTCGGGGTTCGTCATCTGTTCGCCCAGTAACCCCGTTCACACAGCCAGCACTTTTGAGTGTCAGCTCGTTATTATGGACACCAAAACAATCATTTGTGCAGGCTACACCGCTGTTTTGCACATGCACACAGTAGTCGAAGAGGTTTCCCTGAAGGTATGGATCATCATCCATCTTGAGCTGATTCGCGTTTCTGACCGACAACTTTTCTGCAGGATTTGCTTCATATCCTCGACAAGAAGTCGGGCAAAAAGTCCAAGCATCCTCCAAAATTCCTGAAGCAGGGTGATGCAGCGGTGGTGACCATAGAAACAACCAGTGGACAACCTATTTGCGTCGAAACATATGCGGATCATGCACAGCTTGGAAGATTTACTCTGAGGGATGAAGGTGCTGCGCGTCGTTTTTGGGTTTACGCAATCGTCCCTCATGTTGAGTTTTCACTCGCAGGTCGCACGGTCGCAATTGGCAAGGTAATGAAGCTCCTCCAAACTACATCGGAATAAGCGCAAAACAGTAGCGCTGGATGTTGCTTTGTAGATCGTCGTAAAAGAATTTATCATGCTGCAAAGATGATCCCAATTATGTACAAGTATCAGAGCTTTCGCCAACGCGTGCGATCGTCCCATCGTCTCCCTTCACCGGGCCGAGACGATTGGTAAATTCTCTCCTCGTCACCTCGATCACGATTCCGGTCGTCTGGCCACCTGTCGTCCCATCTCCCCCTTCTTTGGGAGCGTCGATCCCAAGGAGCTTCCCTGTGAGGAGCAGTTTGGTTTCCGGGCACCCTACGCCCGTACTCAGGCTCATTATATGTCCTAGTTAATGATCGACGCTCATAAGTGTCCTCGGCACCACCGGTACTGTTCCTGGTGTCCGCGTCCTGGGAGTTCTGTTCCTTGTCTGATCGTACCGACACAAAAGGAAGCTTCGGGGAACTATCACGTTTTCGCTTTCCTTGGATGGTTTCCAAATCGGTCGCGAAATCTTCAGTATCGGTGTACGGTGACTCTTGCGTGAAAGGCTCCAAAAACTTGTCCACTGTTGCGTTTACTTCTGCCAGAAGGTCTGACTCGTAATTATCCCCACGACGAGCGATCGTGAGATAAGCTTCCATGCGATGAGTACACATTTCATCCGTAAGGGTTTTGCAGAGGTGCTTAAATGCCTCCTGCAATTCAAATTGGAATGGAATGGTTTCTATCAATCAAAGAACCAGACCAATGTACCTTAGAAGCAACACGCCCTGACAGTTGGTAAGATCCCAATCGACGCTTGAACATGTCAACCACCGTGTGTTTGAACTCTCGCACTGTTCGCTGGTGCAATGGGAATTAGATGGGCGAAGCGAGGCCATCATGTGTCAAAGCCGAACCTTCATTGAGGAGGAGCGGCCATGATTCACGTCCCGACTTTCACCCTCAACGGGGGCTTTTGAAGAAATACTCTCGCTCGTTGGTGAGGGTGGCGAAACCATCCTCAATTCTCCGCGAAGACTTTCATGGTCACCATTTGTTCGCTGCCGTGAGAGGTCATTATCCTAGAATGCAAAACAAGTAGTCAATGGAACCGTCCAGAAACGCGACTGATCTGATGGCTCACATCGAAAGGCAACATCAAAAGCGATTGTGTTTCCATCTCAATACCATAGATCCTCGTAGCAATCCATGATGGCCCAATACCATCAAGCCAGCTTTGTAAGGCCGATTTTTGCACCAATAATTTCATCGGTACCTCTGTTTGAAGGCTTGAATGGAGTGAAGGCCGCAATCTTTCGAAGCAGTCTTTTAGTGCCTTCAGGATCGATGGTTTGTCAGAAAGGTTGCGGGAAGCAAAAACCATTGTTGGTGGAGGAACAATTTCAAAATTTTCAATAGCGCTGCGATCCCCTCTGAATTTCTCTTCGAGGCCAGAGGTAAATCCGGTCGGGAGTGTTCCAGAGCTCCAATTTTTAAACAGCTCGAGGTATCGGCCCATGTGGAAACGTGCTTCAACGGATGAAGACACTGAGTTGAGGTTGAAATGCCCACGTTTCAACATGGCTTCAGTGTTGACACGGCCAATGACTTGTCTTTCGCAACCCCAACAAAACGCCTATTATGACCCTGAATTTATCATGATCTCGGGAGTCGTAGGTATCTGAAAATTTACCTCAAATGCGGCGTCGAGCACCTTATCACCATCCAAGTTTCGCTCGAGGTCCTCCAGGAAAACTCGTACATTGGTGGCAGAAATGAAAACCCTGCGTTCGCGCATTTTGACAAATATTTGACGGGTCGCCTTCCAATCCCTTTTAGTCATGAGCTTTCGAATCATACAACATGCAAATTTCTCAGAAGGAACACAATCTTGGGCGCTTGAAAGATATCGTTCCCATAGGTCAAGCAATGCCGACGAGTTCGTATCCCCTGATGCAAGTTGTTCTGCGAGAAGTGCAACATCTTGCCAAGAATATCTTTGGGAAGACCAGGCTCGAATAAATGTACACGCGTCTGGGTGGGCAGCTTGTACCAAGGTATGAAGCAAAGTGTCTGCCCCAATCTGTGACATCATCACGTCAGAAGGAGGTTGGACTTTCGGCAAAGAGACACAACCCACCTTTACAATCATCTCCTCGTCAACTTTGTTAATGTCGATCAAACTTGCGGCAGTTTGGAATTCCTGGGTTTTTACCAAACTCTTAAAGAGAAAAGCTCTCTCTCCAACAGAAAGGGGAATGCGGAGACGTTGAACATCTAACACTAAGGCAACTGGATCTGAAATCTCCAATCCTTTTTCTGTCCAAGCCAGGATAGCACGAATAGCTTTTCGAATATCAAAGTTTCGAGTTTTCATAAAAGCGACGGTCCAGAACGCTTGTGGGTACAGATGAGCTTTGACACACAACTCAACAACCTCGGAGCACAGATCCACTTCCACTTGAACATTGGTGCTAAATTTGTGCAACGTTTCTTGCCAAACAGTAATAAAGCGATTTACTGTTCCTGGAGCGATGCACACCGCCTTTACAAGGGCCAATTGCTTGTTGGTTGGTGTGATATGATAATGATTCATTTCTGTGATTGTTTGTAACGCTTTCTGAGAGGTCTCCTCTGTTGCTGCGAGATCCAACATTGTTTCAAACACTTCCGGTCCAACAGCTGCAGGGTTCTGTTTCTTGAGGCAGCGGAACACGCGGTCAGCTAGGTCCAGTCTCTTCGCCCTGCTTAATGATCGCAATACGGACAGAATTGGAACTTCTTCGATCATCCCGCCAACAGCCAAAAGTTGTTCGATTAGATCTACCGTGACTTCCAAGGGACCGCTATCTTTGACCATATTGAAAAGTTGGAGCAAGCGCTTCTGCAGAAAAGCCGATACCTGAGATTGTGGCATCATCGACGAGGTGTATTGCACCAGCTCGAGGTGTTCGCGAATGAGGGCTCTCTTAAAGAAAGCGTCACTGAACTTGTGTGCGATTTCGTCCGACATCGAGAATGATTTCGTCCGTATAAACCTCAATAGCAATCGCCAAAAGGTACCTTCTCGTTCTGCCATAATCTTGTTGTTGGTGATTACAGCGATGATCTCTAAAGATGGAACCCAGGTACTCTTCTGCTCTAGAAAATCGACGACTCTCCCTGTCTCACTGAGATCCACGTTCGGTCTCAAGAAGGCCTCGCTGAGCAATCCGGAGAACCATGGAAAAGTTAAACTGCTTGAAGTACTTTCAAGGACATCAAGCGCTCGCTCCAAATGATATTCCCGGTTCTCCAATACTCGAAGGACTTCTTCGAAAGTAGGGTTGCCTTGTTGAGACGCATCTCCAGGCAGTTCATCCATGCGAGTACGCTTCGCACCAGCGCTTTCCAAATTCTCTTGCGCTACCCTTTTGAGAGTCGGACGATTGTTACGAGAAACAACGTCGTCACCTTGATCTCCATGTGGTAATGCTGGACCTGGGTCTGCCGCTAGATGGAAGATAAACCGAACCCAAGATAAATAAATGTAAAAAGCATGATAGTAACCACTTCATTTCTTCCGCTATGATAGTTACCATTGAAAGGTTTGTCCACGATTTCGGTATCTGAGCCATTTGATACGAAGGGTGGTAGAGGGTCCACACTTCCTCCCCCAATATATGTTGTCCCATCGAACAACAAAATTGCTTCAAAGTGCTTTCGCGGGGAAGCGCTGTTCGAATCTTGAACAACATCTGGTGAAGTTGTGATCCCCATGTCAACCTCAATTGCTGCCCCATTGGGATTTGCGTGAATGGACATGGATGCAACAGGCTCTGTTCGTTCCGCAATAACTCGAGAGCTTCGTTCTTCCAATTGAGCAAGAAAATCGCACATCATTTGCTGATCAAGGTGATTGGACAGATGCGGATAGAGATCACGAAGAACTGACTCAAGTCTTTCCACCTTTTCGGGCATTGCCAGTACAATCCCTATTTCATTAAGAAAAGTCTTGCTTGTCAATAATCCAGCAGTCTCTACGAATCCATCGGACATTACCTTCTGACGAAGAAACTCGAGTTTCAACTTCACGCGTAGCATTCTTTTCAACTATCTCAAGTTGTTTTATGTTTGGATCCACGCTTGTAGCACGAGGAATCGGCGTTGCGGCCTTCGTGACTCGCCGTGAAGGACTTGAAATCATTGTCTCTTGATGAGGAGGAGTTAAGTGATCGGATGGGGAGAGAATTGGTAAATGATGTTGTAAACCGTTCCGTGAAGGTGGCGGAACAGAATCGAGGGGCATGGATGTGACGGCAGAATACATGACATCGGGGCCAAGTTGCCCGTCGTCATCATCAATTCCGTAGTCAACGTCTTCCTCCACGTTTGCTAGGCTTTCGGTCGAGAGCACAGGGCGCGGCAACGGGTTTGGCACCTCCGTCAGGTAAGCAGAGCGGTGAGTACTCTTAATGGTCGGTGGGACCACGCTCCTGTGGTCTTGTTCATCGGCAGGATCTTGTTTCTGATCCACTCTCGATTCGACTTGACGGTGGGGTGAACGAACGTCCACATCTGTAGTTGAGAAACAAATGGGACATCAAGGGAAACCAGAGAATGTGTCGTGTTCTGCAATGCACACCTCGGACTCGGACGTGTTGTCCAAACTTCTCCGGTGCTCCCTTCGGAAGGGCAGTCGTGACCTTGGATACTGTGTTTGGATTCCCTCTTGAAGGAGAAATGGCGGGAGATATACTTTCCCACTGCTCGGCTGCTGTGCTTCGCTGAGAGGTTAAAGGACGACGGTCCTCCTGTGGATCGTCTGAGTATTCGTCAAGGTCCCATTTCTTTCTTCCACGGTAACCAGGGAGATGTGAAGTCACGTGCATTTGATCCTTGCCCTTATAACGTTCGGACGCTAGCAACAGCCCCACTGGAGAAGCAATTATGTCACCTTCATGCCAACGCCTACCATCGTTACCGCGTATTCGCTGTACCGGATCACGGATTCGTTCTCCTGGTCGGTCATGATCCTTGTTCGACGTACCAGACCATCGCCTTGGAGGTGGCCCAAACTGTTCTACATCATCGGATGGGCTTCCTCGATGAACTGTACCAAGTCCCGAATCATGACCGTATCTATTAGGGCCAGCAGCCGGGGTTGGCAAAGTGTACGGATGTTGTGATCGGAAGCGGTTCCTGTCCCAACTCTTAATTTGCGGTTTCGAGTTTTCATCCAAGTCAGCAGGCCGACTTGTGGGGCTGTTGCGTCCTCGCACTGACGCAAATTTCTCGACAATATCTTTAGGGGGAGAAGTAAATATTCTCGGATCCTTCACATTGTCATCATTTTTGGGTGTCCCGTTGAATGGCGCCATATCGCGATCACGAGAGTCTCTGCGACTCCTGGAAAGTACTTCTTCTCTTCGTTCCCTTTCTCGATCCTCTGCTGTGTAATGGCGCGTAAAGAACTGACCACTCCGATGAGAACCTACGGAGCGTGCAAGAGGACCACGAATTTCTGAGGTTTCACGTTCCCGAGAAGATCGACCCAGTTTTGGTGTGTCCGTACTCTGATGGATTTCGGATTTTTGTCTTTGGCGCGTTGGTGAAGTTGAAGGTTCTCGGCCGACTTCGATATGCGACGAATGAGAATCGCTATCTCTCAGTTTTTCGGGCAATGTTCTAGAATGCGATTTATCATCAATCTCGGGCTCTCTGTCGCTGAAACGGGTATTGGGCTCCTCATTGGGCTCCTCATTTTGCGGTTGGTCCGAGACATCCAAGTTCTCCAAACGATATGATTCCGGCACCAGCTCGGTAACTAAGGGCGTGTTGTCAACATTCTCGCTTCTGTGAGGATCATTCCCAAAACCGGCTGCTGAGTGGGAAACGCCACCAGCAGTTGCCATCGTCGATTCCTGGCAATCAGTGACATCACTTGATGGTGTGTGACCGGGATTCTGACGTTGATCATTCTCCACATTGCGCGGGGACCGCGAAGGGGCACTGGATCGCAACATCACTTCCGAGGAGCGACGACCTTCGGCATCCTGAAAAAGATCCATACCGTCGCCTGCCGTTGGACTTTGTGGAGGATGTCGAGCATCCTGAAGGCGGTTCAAATCACTGTGACAATGAAATGAGCAACTGCAACGGTGCCGCAAGCAGGAAAAGAAATTACCTTTGGAAGTCGTGCCGAGATGGTACTACTTCTTCTTGCGAAGGGGATGGACTTGATTCCGTCTGTTGAACCTGGTTTGCAGTGACTGCTCCAAGACGGTCTTCACCAACAGAGTTAACACTACCCCGACCTCTTCCTCTTCCTCTTCCAGAAGACTTTAACGCCCCGCGAAGTGAGACTACTCTCTGTGATCTTGGTCTCTGTGTTTCGATTGATCCAGGAGTAATCTTGTTCCTGTCTCTAGTGGTAATAGAATCAGGTTTGGAATGCATGTGATTCATTGGATCCACCGTTGTCGAGTTATCTTGCGAAGTTGTCCGGTCAGCGCCCGAATCAGCTATTCCACTTGGAGCAACAACACCCGATGCTTTATCAACATCGCTAAGAGTGCGAGAGTGGTTGGCGGTGGTAATTGTACTCCCTGTTCCTTGACTGTCCACCTGCGGGATAACGTCAAATCGCGAGAAGTACTGAGAAACGATCGCTACTGTTGAACAACCTACCAAGAGATTGTTCGGGGTCCGACTTGACGAAAAAGACGCATCCGTCGGCGATCCCATATCGTGTACAGGATCGCTCGAAGTCAGTTGTGTGGATGCTGACTTCCTTCCGGTGCCAACAATAGATATTCCTTGACGGGAAGGTGGTGGTGGAACCGCGTCGACGTCCATGAGCGACGGAATCGGCACCGGATGAGGTGGACCACCGGTATTCAAAGAATTCTTCACCGACTCTTTCGCGGTCCCAGCTATTCTTAATGCACGAGGGGGTATCGTAGGTAGTTCGGTCAAATGTGATCCCCACACCGAGCTGTGAGAGTCCCCCTCCGTCGATGGAGAGCTTTCACTCCAAGATCCTTGAATCGAGTCCTCCGGTTGTGTACGCTTTGCAGCAAATGATGCATTCGCCGCCCGTCCTCGCCCTACGATGCCGAAGCCCCTGCTGTGACTGCCCCTGCCTCTATTCACGCCTCCCCGAAAACCCATGTCGTTTTTCATGTGAAACGGTGGGGGGCTGCGAAAGAGGACCGGAAAGGAAGTCCTCTGTGATCGATCGAATTTTGTT
>KQ965738.1:77215-190128 GCA_001574975.1 Gonapodya prolifera JEL478
CCCCCCCCCCCCCCCTCTGTTTTTAGTTTGGTGGCCAGCAGAGGCGTAGCGTCGTCGGATTATGTACAGTCTACACGTCTAATTACTTTTGCAACATATGATTAAATTGATGTGATCGATCCATTACTCTTTCGCATCGCTCTGCTCCTCAACCACGACGTCCACAGACGCACTCGCCGCCGGCTCCTTTTCCCTCCACTCGACCTTTAGTGTTCTCGCCTCGTAGCCCCACTTGACGACCGCCAGACACAACGTGGACGACAAAGCCGAGAGAATCACTATCGCGGTGAAGTACCTGCCCAAGTCCCAGTTTGAAAGCAGGGAAATGGACCAAAGGGGTGCAGACGCCGCAACTCCAGTTTTGATCTAGGCATAGGCAGCGACATACGTGAGAACGGTCCTGAATGCATACAGCACTCCAGGCGTGCGCAACTCACCACCTGTATGAGCGCACTAATGGCAGACGCACGGGTCGTAAAGACTTAAACGCGCAGGTGTTAGCGCATCGTCCCAAACGACCTCAAAATTGCAACCAGACTCACTGTCGACCAAGTACACCGTGGTGACATTATTCACAGTCATGAAACCGACGCCCGCGAGCGCGAGGCATATGAGCGGCACGGCGACGTGCACCTTGGACTGCACCGACCAGCTGAGTCCCACGACCCCAACGCAGAAGGGGACCATCGCGTAGGGAATCACTCGGAGTCGGTCTTCAGGACGACGCGCGCCGTTGTTTCGTTCGGAGGAGCGCCGGATTTCCCGGTCGGAAAGGTAGCCTCCAAGCTGTGCGCCTGCAAGTGGGGTGAAGGCGGGGGAGGAACAAAAGTCGAAGAAATGGTGATGTGTTGACGATGTTTACTATTTCGTACCAGAGAACTGCCCCACTGCGAAGGGGAGGTAGGCAAGCCCAACGATTGTCTCGTTGAAGCCGTAGTTTGCACTCCAGGCGGTTGGTGCATATGTCAACCTGAAAGAACTTTGAGCAATTGATTGTTTCAAAGGGGGGCCGCGATGTGCTTACCATGACCTAGTGTAAGTTTGGAGCAAAAGCAAATGAGTGTGTTTGCCAGTGGAACCAAGACCGAGATCTCACCAGAAGTAGAGTGTAACACACGTGGCTGTAGTGATGGTAAACGAAACAAACCAGTATCTCAGGAAACGCAAGCTGGAAAATGGATTGTATCGACTCGTGAGAACCGCGATGACCTTCTCTCGTAAGGACGAGGTCGCGTTCAGCGTTTTCGGCGGCGCAGGGACGAATTTCGTGCGGAGGGTTTCAGGCACGAAAAAGAGTATAATGATCATCCCAGCGCAGCCAAGGGCGAGAAGGAAAATAAAGGTCGCGCGCCACCCCAGCGTTGCACCGATGATGCCACCTGTTGCAATCAAGGCGGTGTGTGACACCACGGATTTTGCACACGCACGTCATTCTTTCAACGTACCGAGCGGGGGTCCCAAGATAGGCCCGATGATGCCTCCGCTCTGGAAAAACCCGAGCGCCTTTCCACGCTCGTGGATCTCAAACAAGTCGGATATCGTGCCGGACCCAACGATCCACACCGCGCAGGCGGAAGCGCCTTGCAGCGCGCGGCCAAAGATGAGCATGCTGATGCTGGAACTTTGCCAGCAGATGACGCACGAGGCGAGGAATATCAGCCAGCTGGGTGAAGGCGAATGGGAGTGGGAGTTCCAGGTGGATTCGTATTCGCGCGTTGGCTGTGCGAAAGTGCACATTACATACCTGCAGAAAAATACACGCTTTCGACCGGCTGTGTCACCGACCACGCTCCACAGGGTTGGAGCGAAACCGAACATCCAGGCCCAAAGAGAGATCGTTAGATTGCTGATCCACGTGAAACCCCGGCGGTGAGATGTAGACACATTAAAATCAATTTGACGCAGCACTCACACAAGGAAAGTGGTCGTTTGGAACTGGTGCGGTGGTTGAGAGAATGTGGTTGTCGAAGTGCAGGTTAGATATCAGTTGGATTGCGTCCCACTCCCGCAAACTCCCTTCTTGCCCGACACAACGACAAGTCATACCGCTGAGCTGTCCTCCTGTCCTCCTGTCCTCATCGCCCCCCCCCCACCCCCCCGCCTTCCCTCCCACGCTTACGCTTCGCGTGGAACAGCCGCCTTCGGCGGACTCCCCGGTCAGCGTTTCGCACTTAGACTTCGACATACGCTTTCGGGTGAGAAAATTCGCCTCCGGCAGGATGTCGCTTCACGAGGATTCTCCTGCTCCGCGGGGTATTCGCCTCCAGGAGACAGCCTCGGTCAGCCCTTAGCGGCACTTTGCAGGCCTCCGTCTCGGCCCCCCCCACCACCACAACCACTACGACGCTCACCTCTATTTGCACTTGAAGAAGGGACGGTGCATAAATGTGCTGGCCGAGCCCACCGATAAGTGAGCATATGCTCAACGCACCCGCAATTTGAATTTTTTTTCGTCGAGGATAGCTCCTGGGATCGACTTCGGGCGGCACGCCCCACGTGAGCGCCTTGACGGAGATTTTGAATCTTTGGAACATCTGCAAAAATGCATCAAAGCGTCGGTTGGATGGGCCGATCTGTTGCACAAAAACCACCGCTCTGGGGTCTTTTCGTGAGTGAGAGAACGTACATCAGAGTGTGTGGAGCCAGTTTGCTGCGTCAGGCGTTGCAAATCGCTGCCATTTGTGTGTGGAAGATCGAGCACGATTTCTGGTTCGGAGTGGGCACTGGACTTCGACGGCGGCGAGGACGGCAGCATGGGCGATTTGGCGTCGGGCGACGTGTGCGCTGCGGGATCTGAAGACATGGGCGATTCGGGGAAAGAGAACGAAAGCAACGCCGGAAGCAAACGGGCTTTGGCCACTCGGATGCAAATGTCAGGTAGCCCACACACCCTGTTCCTTCTTTTCTCCGGAGGATGCATTTAATTTTGACAAATCTAACATTGTCTAACCTTTGTGTATGCAAAGCTCTGCACGTTCCCGCTAAAGATCTTCCTCACAACCCTCAAGTCCAAATAGTCCAGTGCTCTACCCAAATCAACACCTTGCATCACCTTCCCCCGTCCAACATTCCGCACACACCGCTCGCACTCCCCCTCACACCCCGCGTCTACGACGACCCCTCGCCAAGTCCATTGCTCTGTTGCCCTCCTCCCATATCCAGCGTGCCACCCCTGCGCACCTCCTGCGCGCCCGCAATGAACCACGCAGTGTGCTTCAAGAAATTCCACATCCGCGCGCGACTTGCCGCGTCCACATACCCCTGCCCCTCAGGCGACACTCCTCCTTCTACACCCCACACGCTTTCGTCGGGTGCTCCCTCGGGGATCTCCCCCGGTGTGGCAACCTCGTCCAGTGCCGCTCTCATGTGCTCCAGCCATCGTTCGGCTGCGGGCAGTGTCACCGTAAAAGGCGCGTGTCGCGCGATAAGGGCAGGGTGGCCCTTTCGTTTGGAGTAGAGTGGGGGGCCGCCCATACTGATTATGGGGTTCGGGGATTTGGGGGGGGCGGGAGGGGGGGAGTTTATGTGGCGGGGTGGGAGGTAGCGCGGGGAATGGATAAAGGCGGGAGGTGGGTGCAGCTGATTAGCTTCCTTCCTGGTTCACGCGTGTCGCAGGTGTCAAGCATCTTTGTTTGTGTTGTGTCCAAGCTCACAAGCTCACAACATCCGCAATCCATCTTACACCCTTTCCAGTCTACGCGCAGAGGTTGCCCTCCTCCTGAGCCACAAAAGCACCCAGCAAACTCACCGTTGGATAAAGACTAACGGAGGCAGACAGGGATCGTGCCCATTGGGCGGAGGAATGAGGAATGGGAGTGATGTCGTGTCAGCATCATGCATCGTTCACATGTCCAGAAGCACCGCAGCGTCATCTGACGGACTCATGTCTATGTACGACAACACTGCCCTTTCCTCTAACGAGCCCACACGGCGGGATCTCCTGTGCTTCGCTGACGTGAGCCCTTGTTTGCCCCCTCCACTTCCCTCGCCAGCGACTGCCAACCTTCCTGCCCGCGCTCCTTCACAAACTCGCCACCGCTGTGCCCCTCGCGTATGGCTCAAATGTCCGGTCAGCCTCGCACTCGGAGCGCCTTCACCCCCGTCACTGCGAGCGCTCGCGCACCACAAGGCCTCTGCTACCACGCTACTCACACTCGTACTGATTCCGAATTGCATCTTCCTTTGGTATGGCTGCGAAAATGTCCCTGAAGTGGGGGAAGGTCCGGTATGATGGCCGTTGGGAGGGGAATAGCACAACGAGCGGACGATTACAAAGGCAGCGATGAGACAACAGCAATCAATGACCGACAAGACGGTAAGCAAAACGAGACCCGCGAACGGGCACATACCTAAACCATGCCTGCTCGCTGTCTTCGTACACTCTGTTGTAAAACTCTGTCGAGAGCCTGACAAACGTGCGATGGCCGATCGTCTGATACACCGATGGCTTGTCGTCGATGACAAAGGCTTCGTCGAGCGGTATCCCCGCGCGATGAGCGGCTGAGGGAAACGCAAGGTGTGGGTGAGAGAGAGGAGAGGATAGGACACGGGAGTGGGTTGAGAGGACGGTACTATGATTGACTGATGGGAAGGCAAGAAACTGACCCCATTGTTGAAGATTCTGCATGTGTTGAGGGTGACTCAAGTGAACCTCTTCATGTGGTTTATGCTACCCCGACCCCACTCCCCTTCCCCTTTCGAAAGAAAAGAATTTATCCAGAACGCCCCTACCCGTCTCAAACTTCGAAAGAAAAGAGTACGTATGTATCAAAACCACAATGCAAAGAGCTACTTAGCAGCAGCGACTTTCAACTGCCTCGACCTCGTCCACGTCCTCGTGCATCCCCCCACCTTCCTCGCCCTCTTCCGAACCCTAGTTCTCCTCTCCCCCGCCCCCCTCTTCCCCTTTCCCCTCGCGCCTCTCCCCTTCTCTCCCCACCTTCAGTCTCATACTCATCTCTGTCTCGGCTCTCCGTCGTGCCTCCTTCTAATTCCTTCTCAAATGGCGGCCAGGGCGCTGGTCCAGGAATATCTGAAATGGATGGCGGCATGTACTCGGTGGCCTTTGGAAGCAAACTGGCTTCGAGGGAACGAAGACGAAGGGAGTAGAGAGCTATGAGCAAAAATGGCAAAAGGTGGGACGTTAGCTTTCCCACAAGCGAAAGTATCCTTTCCGAGCGAGTTGGAATCCACATTTGTGTCCCACTTTACCAACTCACCTCCTTCCACTTTCCTCACACTGCCTTGCAAAGCACGTGCCTTTTCTCTTGCTGCCGATGAAACTGCTGCGATGTTGGGCCACGCACAGTCCGCCGACTGGACCAACTTGGCTGCCAGAGACGCAAACTCTTCGCCAGATGCACCTCGGGCACTTTGATTGATACAAAAGCGCATCAGTTCTCCGGTAAGATCGCCAAGACCGCATGCGTATGTCTCAGAGGGTAAGGGAAGTGTCTGAAGTTTCGCGATCAGGTATCAGAGAGAAGTTTCAGTCGTCTTCCCGTACCCACCCCACCCATCATCGCCTGTACTTCATCTTGTGTCGCCAACCGACCACTATCTCTGATGAAGATCCAAAACAATGCCGCCTCGGCAAATTCCTCCATTCCAGGAGCAAAGGCCGACATATATCGATAGAAGTTTGTTTTGAGTAGTTGAGTGTTTACCGCAGGAAGTTGGTTGCTAGCGAAGAGAGCCGTCATCTCGGCGGCATTTGATCCTTCCCCAACTACATCCTCCAGGCGTGGGCGTTTCGGAGGAGGTTCCGAACTCTCCGACTTCTGGGGTCGGTCCACATGAGCGTATGAAGGCGACTCCACAAGTTCATCACATATTCGAGCAAAGAGGTCCAAAATTTCAGAATGCCGGTGCAATGCTTCCGCCAATATCGCAGCAGTGTCCGCCCCGGCCGTTGCCGTCCGATGTAGCAAAAAGATTAGTCGCTTCGAAAATATCGTTACGTCTCGGGAGAGTTTGACGAGACGTTCGCGGCGGTCTTGCTGAGATCGGTTGGAGGTTGGAGTTCAGCTTGCACATCACATTGTGTTCCAGAATTATCTCACCTGTGCGTTCAGTTGTTCTGCAGTGAAATCAAACAAATCCCGTATTGAATCAGACGACGCTGGGGCTCCAGCCGCAGCATTTTCCTCTTGGGTAGTCGTAAATATACTGTCGCCTTGAGCTGCAGCCGACGGAACTTCAGGGTGAGGCATTTTCAACCAATAAAACTTGTGACCGAAGCAAACAATCGGTGGCCACGAAACAACAACCCACTCGCCCGTACTCGCTGCTGACGAGTGATTGACGAGCAGCAGACTTTCTGGAAAGAGCGAGAGCAGCGACAAGGAAGACGCAGAGAGCGAGAGGCTCAGCGACTGGCCGATTTCGTTGATTAGGTGGTTGTTGAGCAGCTTAGCATCGGTTCGACGATGCACATTCTGCTTTTCCTGCTGCTATATTTTGCTGAGCTTTTTCTCCCTCTTACTTCATTCTCTGCTCTGGCTTCCTCTTTCCCTCTCTCTCCCCCCTTTCCGAACTTACAAACACGCGCTCTATTTCCATCACTATTCCTTTCCTCCTACTTTCTCACCCTCCCCCGGTTTCGACTTCTTCCCCTGCTACATTTTCTCTCTTGCCACCCACTATGGTTCCCGTCCTTACACAACACTTGTATCACGTGTTCAACGTCTCAATTAGTCCATCTCCCAAACTGTCCGCCCAAAGAAAACGAAAGATTGAAGAAACAATGGATGACCTAGACGAGATGAATTCACCTGTATCGCCCATCTCACCACAAAAGAGACGCCACCACGATCTGTCCCAGGATGACGACGAGGATGAGGACGCTTTGGCAGAGTTCGCCATGGACGAAGATGGTGATCAAGATGATGATTTCGACGGGGGTGATGGAGAAGACGACGACGACGTAGACATAGACATGGGGAATTCAGGTGAGTTGCGTTCTCACAACCCGTCTCCCCGAGAAGTGCACTCCTCGGACATTCGTCACTCGGGGAATCAATTACTGTCATGTACCGAGAGGTGCGACGGATCGCCCTTGATTGACGTCTGCAAAGACTGTGAAAGCAGATGTCCCATGTTTTCTAATGTAACTGGACAAGGAGGAATTCAATCTCAAGGCAGTTTTCACCCGACGTGGCCATAATTGGGCTCACCTGTACTGCACTTTGTTTGTCGCTAACCCACCTTCCGATGACCCACCTCAACCCACCAACACACTGTCTCCCATCACGCACATCACTTTACAGGTGTCTTCTCTCCTGTCGTGGCTGACCGCGACCGCGACAAAACCCACATTGTCTCCTTCACCGTGCACGCCGTCCCCGCCATCGTCGAAACGCAAACGCGCGAGGCCAACCACGTCGCCACACTCCTTGGCACCCAACCCGAACATGCCGCCACGCTCCTGCGCGCCTTCCGTTGGAACAAGGAACGCCTCATCGACCTCTACTTCAACGACCCGGACGCAACCTCCGCCACAGCCGGAGTCATCCTCGACTCGCGAAAGCAGCCCCGTCCGCTGGTCGTGCCGGGCTTCGTCTGTGACGTGTGCTGCGCGGACGACGACGACCTGCTCTCGCTGGCTTTGTCATGTGGGCACAGATTCTGCGTGGGTTGTTATGGACACTATGTCGAGACCAAGATCAAGGACGAGGGCGAGAGCAGGAGGATCCAGTGCATGCAGAGGGGATGCGGGGTCATTGTGGACGAGAAGACTGTGGAACAGTGTGTGGGGAAGGACGTTTTGGCAAAGTGAGTTCAATTTTAACAGACACATGTGGGCACGCGTGAACTTCGAAGGGCAGAGAGACGACTCGATGGATTAAGATTGTGCGAAAGTGCGGATAAAGCAGGGACGCATTTGATGTTGCAGGTGGACGGAAATCATCCCAGATATGAGCAGCAGAAAAGCCATTGCCCGGAATTTCCGGTTCATCACCCATCGAATATGTGATCCTAACCCAACTATCTCTTTCGTAGATACAAAGATCTCCTCCTGCGTACCTTTGTCGACGATTCGGACTTCTACCGCTGGTGCCCAGCCCCCAATTGTCAGTTTGCAGTAGAGTGCCACGTCACACCGGCCCGACTCGCGCGTGTTGTTCCTACGGTGACGTGCCAGTGCGGGACAACTTTCTGTTTCGGGTGTGGTGCTACGGGAGACCACAAGCCTTGCACGTGCTGGCTGGTCAAAAAGTGGCTCAAGAAGTGTGCAGACGATTCGGAGACGAGTAATTGGATCAGCGCAAATACCAAGGAGTGTACAAAGTGCGGGAGCACTATCGAAAAGGTGGGTGTGGTCCTGGGCCTTTGGCGGGGACGGGGAGAGAAAGTGTAATGTTCAAGCATTTGCGGCTGGCATTATGCATTCTCGTGTTCCTTCATGTTTTGCCATTCCCTTCATCATACTCATCACTCTCCTCGATAGAACGGTGGATGCAACCATATGACCTGCCGCCGGTGCAAACACGAGTTCTGCTGGGTGTGTGCTGGTCCGTGGTCCGAGCACGGGACTCAGGTGAGAGCCTTATCTATGGTATCCATCAAAGTATAGTGTGTTGATGTGGCTGTGCTTAGTGGTATAATTGCAACCGGTTCGACGAGAAGGAGGCCGTGGAGGCGAGGGATCACCAGGCTAAGTCGAGGGCGGCGTTGCAGAGGTACTTGCATGTGAGAATGAGATGTGTGTTTGGATTGATTTTGCTGGACGATTGACCCCTAGCGCTTCTCCCCAAGTACTACAACCGCTACGCCAACCACGAGCAATCGGCAAAGTTGTCTCAAGAGCTGCACTCGAAAACGGAAAAGAAGATGTCCGAGGTGCAAGCAAACTCGACTCTGTCGTGGATCGAGGTCCAATTCCTCCGCAAAGCCGTCGACGTTGTTGTGGACTGCCGCACGACGCTCAAATGGACATACGCCTTCGCGTACTACCTTGCGCGAGACAACCAGACAGCACTATTCGAGGACAACCAGCGCGACCTGGAAATGGCCGTGGAGCAGCTGTCGGAGCTGTTAGAGCGCCCTCTCGAGCCTGAGGCGGACAAAATTGCAGAGCTGAAAAGGGTAGTGCAAGATAAGAGCGTGTACTGCTCCAGTAGGAGGGAAGTGGTGTTGGAGGATACAGCAAAGGGGCTGTTGGAGGATCGCTGGGTGAGTTTGTCGAGATGTGTGGTTGCGGATTGGTATTTAAACAATTTTCCGTACCCCATTGCTTCGTCGGCAACCCCCGGGTTCCACCGCCCGTCCCGCACTCACATCTGACAAAGAAATATAACACGGACGCGCAGCCTGCAGGGTCGGCTGGGCCGAGCGGTGGTGGGTCATCGAGCTCAGCGTAGAACGAGGATAAAGCGGAAGGAGGAGAGTGGCGTGGTTAGGCGGAGAACCTGTCTTGTATGAATGTGGACTAGAATAATGTTTGATACACTCTTGTTTACCCATGTTGAAGGTGGAGAGTGAAGGAGGGGCGAGGGCGTGGAAAGCTTTTGCCATAATACCGACACCAACTCTCACTTTCCTTTCATTTCTTCACGATAAAAGGCGTGAATTACCATATCAGCACGCAACAGGCGAGCTCAGGAGTGTAACCCCACTATCTTAGTCGGAAAACAAGTAAATACAATGTTCAAGATAACTGATGAGGGGAAGGGGGGGGGATCAAAACAGATACTCGTCACGATTCACTTCCACGATTCTCTCTGTAACGGCTAGAGAGCCAAGGGCACCGAGCACTGGTATGGAATCTGCAAAAGGGAGGTTAGAAGAGAAAAAAAAAAAAAAAAAAAGAGGGATTACCTTTGAGCATTGCATCCCATCTGATTTTATTAGCAGGAATCAGCCGTGGCTTCAGCACAAGAAAGCAAAGCGACACTCACAGATTCCAAATAGCTTCCCCCGCTTTGGTCTGTGTGGCATGTATCTTCAGTGCTCGCCCATGAATGTCAGCTTTGCTTAAAGAGTCAATAACAATGTCATTGAGCATTCGATCTGAAGTCCAAGGTGTATTGATCCCAATGCTGTTCAACACTTCGGATAATTGCACCTTTCTCTTTCCGTTGACTTCCACGGACGAACGAAGAGTAAACGATCCTTCATTCATCGGTGCCACCGCTAGTGCTTGCTTCACGCACATCAGGTGGATGACTCCCATGTGAAATATGCCGTAGAGAACAAAGACACCAGGAATGGGGAACGTTGGCGTCTCAATCAACAATCGTTCAATTAGCTTGGTGCACGCATTGACAACCTGCATGCAAGGGAGAAAATTTTCGCTCGCAACCCTGTCAGGAACAAATCGGTGAGCCATGGTCCACTGTGAGCGATGAAAGTAAGCTGCTCTGCTTACCATGAGGTATCGACAAGCATATTCTTCGATTTTGGACGTAATGGGGCTGACCATGCGAAGTACACCATAATCGCCATCACTGCAAGTGGATGCGGAACACTGCGAGGAAGATCACGACTGCCATGAAACCAGCCATGATAAACGTAAGGTGCGTCAGGAAAGATTGTGTCCGAGGCTAGAATCCGAACTGCAGCAGGGAAGGCCTTCGGGATACGATGAGAATTACGGTGCACTCACAGCGAGAATAAAATCTTACATCTAGCAACTTCTTTGAAATTTCGATATGCGCCTGTAGTTCCCTTTCTCTCTGCGTGGACGATGAGAATAGAATGGAGACGAACAAAGGTGTCAGAACACACCTCCAACGCATCCCCCCACTCCTTGACTCTCAAAACGGACCGAGCTTGCTTTGCCATTCCCACAAAAAGTAGCCACACATGGTCGTGTTTCTGGTCCACGGAACTACCCCCATTGTTCAAGAAAATCGGCAGATCGGCCACCACAACCTCATTTGGTCTGTTGGCGGGCGGAACTAATGGTGGGGGATCCAAGCTGAAATATGATTCGCCACACGGGAGAAGGACTTTTGAACTTGGGGGAAGACGTGGATGAATGTTGGACCCAATGCCTAACATTGCATCCATGCACCAACACCACCTGTTAAGGCCAGTGTTAGGCATGTATTGTGATGAGGTGGTGGCAGATCTTGGTGGGTTGCACATACCACCAAACCCGGCGGCGTTCTTCCCGCTCGATCCATCCAACATTGGAATCAGATACTTCATCGTCCAACTTCATAGCTTTTGCAAGCGCGACAGTAAATGTGAACCACTGAACGAGCAGCATGGCACGAGAATCTTAGTTGACTTTGCTCAGAGGAAAGAACGTGTACCAACCGATTGCCCTGTCTCTCCTCGACATAAATCATCAATAACGAAAGTAGTCCACATAGTGAGTGCTTGTAGAGATGCGAAGCTTACGAGTCCGCTTTGCTTCGCGAGTTCAGAGGTCCACTTGAGCAATCGTGCTGCACGCTTTGAAAATATTGGCCTTAAGGTTTCCCGAGCTGGCTGATACCGGCAACCGAGACAAAGCACGCAGAGGAGCAACAGGGGGTCAACGGTTCCTGCGCGGACTCGTGCGAAGAAAGTCGGCCAGTGCAGCACAAGGAACGCAAAAAGATTATCCCCAGCGTGCACACGCTGAAAGGTTGTTCTAATAATGTCGTTTATGGTATCTGGACCAGGAAGTGGAGGGAGGTCGTCGAAAAGGGTGATACTTCGTGGTATTGATGTCGACAAAACCATTGTTGTGAGTGCCCTTTGGGGCAAAATATTGTGGGGAATTGGGCTCCATGTTGGTAAAGAAGCCGATTCCGGCGTGAGAGACAAATCGCTTGGTTTGAACTGCTGAAACTGTTGAGAGATTGAATAAGAAAAATGTAAACGATGTGCGGGAGTGATCGCCACGGTATTGCTGGAACGCTCCGGTGCGTTGGAAAGGTGTGACAACGTTTGCACATCATGAGCGTCTACAGTGCCCGTGTAATCATTTCCCACAAGGTTCGGGTCGACTTCATTGAAAACAATATCTCCGTGCGGGGCATATCCGAACCTAAAGAGTGGTCCTTCGGCCTGAGAAACATAATTGGAGGCTACGTTCGAAGCAAAAAGGGGAGCAGTTTGCTGAGGGGGTGTAATTCTCTTGGCTGCTTGCGAGACTGCAGGGTCACTTGAAAGATATTGACCACGATCCACAGCAAAAGGCAAATGCTCTGTTCCAAACGTATCTGTCGCAAATGAAGCAATGGATAGCAAATAATCGGAGCTCGTGGGTGTATCAGATTCCGGAGACTCCCGCTTCAAATTGAGAAGTCGGGTGTTGCGAGCGACGGGTAAAGTAAGTCGTTCAAAGCGGCGCCTCTGTCAAAACAAAGAGAAATTCATGTTGATGTTAGATTCAGCAACAACGTCTTGCTTCTGACTATTCCAAAACACTTTGCCTCCCATCCGACGTGAAGAGTACTTTGATGTTTTCGGTTCCCATCCTGGGCATTCTTCCTTCAACATGCTCCAAAATGGAAGCATCTCACATCTAGCACGTCATTGCTTTTGGGTTCCAATCGCGAATTCTCACCCTGCGCGCTGACCTGCCTGACAGGGGATTGGCCGGAGGTCCCCTCGGCCGTTGCTTCCAGCTGTAATCACACACGAGGTCGCGTTGCTCACAATGCGTGCATCGTGGTTGAAGAGTGTCGCACCTGTCAGCCCTTTTAGTCCAAGGATTGCAGTGCCAGCCACGGTCAAACGACTTACTTCCGTTTCGCGGTTCGACACGCTAAGCAAGCCTTCCGAATGCGACGGTGAGAACTTGTTTCTTGAGAAGAGATCTCGGGTGATTGCTTCATGCGGCAGGCTCTCTCGAGGTGTCGAGGAAGGAAACAGGAACTGAAGAAGTTGGCAATTGCACCACTTTCGGAAGGTTTGAGGGTGCCTCTGCGGCCTTTGCAATTGATCCCCTCAATCCCCCGTTGTCTTTTCTCTCGCTTCGACATTCATTTTCGGAGGATGCACGCATCTCGATCCTCGCGCGCCATGGACCTGCCCACCGTGCTTCCCTCTCCCCTCGCGTCACTGCCATCGCTTCTTCCTCCTGACTTGTCCCTGTTCCTGCTGAGCGACAACTCCGTATCTGCAGTTCCGTCCTCACTTCCTTCCCCATCCTCCCTCTCACACTCCTCCGCGCTGCCACCTACCTCTCTCGTTCACCTCTCTCCCTCAGCAGCCTCCGCAATCGCTCTGCAACCACTCAATCCGCTCGCCCAACTCAGGTTTTCGACGAGAAATGTCCTCTCCACGCATAGGGATGCTGTCACGCATGCTCTTGTATTTAGAAACGCCTTCGTCCCCGACGCGGCTGTGTACGTGCCGGCTTCAGGCGGGATGGTAGAGGAGGATGTACTGGCCACATGTGAACAAGTGAGTTTAGGTGGGGATACTCCACGAAAACACATCGTAAATAGGCACTGCACGTGTGATTCTGATTCATGGAGGAACCGGAGAAGGGATGAGAAGTGCTGTGGGTCGGCACGCTCTCAAATTCGAATGTAGATGTGTGGGTTGGCTGAGGGAGACAACACTCATCTCTATGGAATCGTGTCGCTCTTGTGGAATCTGGCTTGCCATGCAACCTGGGGTTGTGAGGCGTGTCAGACTGGGGTGGATGGATGTGCCCGTGGTATCCTCATGCACTCTCTTTGTCATCTCTTATGTCTCCCCGCTTCCCTTCCGCCTCTTTCAATTACTATCCAGACCAACATGCCCATCTCCTCTATCTCCTGGCCGCCCACACCCGCTGCCGCCAACCCCCACATCTCCCAACTCCCCGACGGTGCCGTCCGCCTCACATCGCTCGACCGACGTGCCAGCATCACACTATACCCGCATGCTCACGTCTTCTGGGCTTCGTTTCCTGCACCCGTGCATGACCCTGACGGCTTTGTCGACGAAATCAAAGTCCGTCGTCTCGCCGCCTCTCTGAACGTCGGCGCTATGGTGGGGCCAGGTGTTAGCGTCGCGAGTGACCTGGACAGGGCCAATCAGAGCGCGAACCGTGCGAGCACGCACGCTTACGCTCCGTCCAGACGTGCTTCGGCGCCGGGAACTGCGCGTGTGTCCCCCGTTCGAAAGTCCGTGTCTTTCTCGGACGCCCTCGCGTGGGCCGACAGGGACGATGTTCGGGGGGAAAGTGGTCTGGTGGACAGGGACTACGGAGTTGTTGGCGATGAGGCCAACTACCGGCCGGACCGTATTGACAGCGCCATCTCCCTCGGCGGCGCCAAACCACCACTGCGCACCCGCCCCGCTACCGCTCTCTCTACCACCACATCTCCAGGACAGACCTCAATGCCGACCGAGTATATTGTGGGCCGTCGCCGCTTCCGCCATGCGTACCTTCCATTCACGCAAGGTCCCTTCTCGGCACGGGATCCCCCAGAGGCGTGGGCGGCTCCCGTAATGATGTTGTTGACATATTTGGAGGGTGAGCTGAAGGGGGTATATGGTGGGCATGGTTGAGGTCATGGAATGAAGAGTCTTGTAGCAGTGTTGTGGTGAATCAAAGCGAAGGCACGGAGGTCGCTCAGTTGTCAAAGGGACTTGAACGAAGATGCGACAATGGTTTGAGCCACCTGGATCGAGCGGAACTCGAAGAGCATCGAGACAGTCCTTGCAAGTTGCCAGAGGCGACGTGAGGATCGATAACCGGAGTTGAGGAAATGCGGAAGCATTCCGCTCGATCCAGCGCGCGGAAAAAATCTTCTGGTCCTTTTGCTTGGATGTTCTCTTGACTTTTTCGTCTCCGCTCATTCGCCTCACATTACCCCACTGCAACAGCCGCGCTCCTACCCGACACACCGCCGTCACCCTACGCGCCGTCCCACCCCGTCGCAATTCACACCCGCATCGTCGACCCGACACACACCTCCGCGCTGTCCCATTCACTGAACGCCACTTACGTTCCCCCCACTATATCGCTCCGCCCTCCACGCGGCCTCCCCGTGTCTGCCTTCCTCAACGCCACCCATCCTCCAGCCCCGTCCCGCCCGACGCCTCCGCTGGGATTCCCCGACAGGCGCATAGCAGCCATGGCGTGCGACCGCGCCGTGTACCTGTGTGTCGCTGTTGAAGAACGGGACGAGGTCGTGGCCGTGGTGACGGGGGCGGGCGTGGTCGTCACGACGACAGAGGGGGGTCGGGTGCGTTTACTCCGGGGGCGTTTATGAGGGAAGAGGGACTTGCAAAGCCATGGCTGTCTTTTTGGTTCTGACGGTCCTAATTTCTCTACATTGTATTCTGTCAACCCCCTACAGTACGCCTCCACGACCCCTCTGGTGCTGCCTCCCGACGCCAACGTGAAGTCGCTTACGGATATGTACCGGACGCACGCGGTTCCCTCGCGGGGGTGGAACCGAGTCACGGGTGTCAGGTGGGTGCAAAATTCTTTCCCCCCTTTCCTTGTCACCAAAGTCGAGCCGGAGTCACGTGGACCCACTTGCTCACTCCCCCTCCGCCTCTTTTTGCGACCCCTCGTTCAGCTTTCCTCTTTCCACCGTCATCTCCACTTGCCACAAAATCCTTCTCCACAACGCGTCCCACCCGGCACCCCCACGTCCGCGCATCGCGACCCCACCACCGGGCACTGGGCCGCTGTCGCCCCTGCCTCCGCTTTCCCTGCCGTCTCCGTCCACGCCCACGCGAAGCTCGCGAGCGGGTACCCCCCCGGTGAGCATGCCGCGCCACACTGCGTTGCCTGCCATGCCGACCACGCCGCCATCCACGCCCGACAGACGCAGGTCCCTCACGACTGCGTCAACTCCCGCACCCACCCCCACCTCCGCCTCCTCTTTGTCCTCCTGCTCCTCCTCCGCCCCCTTCATTGCGGTACCGCCCGCCCCACTGTTTGGTGCGCGGCGCTCTGACGAGCCGCCGCCAAGGACGTCGGGCAAAGCTGCGGATGTGGTCCGCGGGGTGGGAAGCTTGGTGGGAAGAAGCGATGTGGCCGAGGTGCTGGCGGAGCGGGTGAGGAGGAATAGAGAGGTGTTGGAGAGGATGCGGGGGTAAGGGGGCAGATGGGCATAGGGGCAGATGGGAGTGAGAGGAGTGCTAGGAGTTTTGGGAGTGATGGGAGTGAAGTGTCTGTGCTGGACCGCCAAGTGGTTCCCATAGAGTTGCGAATATATTGGTATTGCATTCGTTATGAGGGCTTTCGATTCACCTATCAATGGTGCAAATCGCGTGGCGACCAATTTGCTGATTTGTGGTACGAGAAGCTTGTTTGTGGTGGGTTTGCAGTGAAGCGCACTGGGAATTAAAACCGTGTTCATAGTTCTGGAGCTCGATTGACATGTGCGGATGTATGCTCTAAATGAGTTATGTTCTATGTGCATAGAGTTTGCCGATACATTATTGACTCGTTTTATCACACGCTCCTCACGACAAGTGCGTTTCCACGTTGGCGATTGCGACGTCATCGGCTGCGGACAGATCGGGTAAACACGCCGCCAGACAGATCCGCAAGGCACCGCACAAGGAACGCAGACGCGCAGACGAAAACGCGGCGCCGTTCGCTCCCTACGACTACTGCGGCCTTCGGACCGCGGAGTGCGCGGCGATTGGGCAGTGAATGCAAATCCACGAAAGGCGAGGGAGAAAAAGACGAAACAAGAGGTGCAGAAGCAAGAGAGAAGACACGTCTGGAACAGAAGCGGAACCGTACGTGTTTGAGAACCGTTCTTCGCTTTCAAGGAGGGTCACTGTGCCGACAAAGGGACGCAAACCGCCAGCACCTCCTCGCATTTTTGAAAGGTCTCTCACACCAACACCCATCGACGATGGACGAAGAGGACCCCAACAGAGATCTCATTAATGCGATCGAGATTGGAGACCTGGCGCTCTTTCAATCCGGAGAATGGTGCCAACCCCAATGAGGCCGCAAAACTCGTCAACTTGCGCGTCAGCGTTCTGACAAAGCAACCCAATAACTCGTGGGCACTGTCTGATGAGCCAGAGGAGGTGATTTTCCATCGACTGCGCGTGACGTCCAAGAAAAACTCGACTGTTCTGATACGTTTTCGTGATACATATATTAATGCAATTACAATAGGATTCCAGGGCGATGGAATCGGCGCTTGCCCTTGCCATTCGCCCCAGCGTCGCGTAGATATCGTCGAAGCTTTACTCGAGGCTGGTGAGCGTTGTTGGTGGGGGGGATGGGACAGTCGAGCGTAGCGAGACCCGAGGCCCAAGCGCGAGAGCGCCGATCGAGGCTGTCCGCCAGAGGCGCATATCCGCGGAGCGGGACAGTCATCGCGGAGCGAGCGTGGTGTCCGCCAGAGGCGAATAACCACCGAAGCGAGAACGAGGGGTAAGTGCGATAGGACTGACCGAGGCATCGGCCGAAGGCGAATTATCACACGTGGAGCGTGGATCGACTTCCGAGGCCAAAGCGCGAGATAGCACTGACCGAGGTGTCCACCGGAGGCGAGTGACCCTACGCTGAGCGTGCGCATTCATTGCGGAGAGGTCAAGTCGAGCGACAAAAGTGCTTGGCCTATCTGGGGGGCCGCTCACTGATGCCGAGCTGCATCTCCCGCGATCCCAATAAGACATACCTATTTTACCAATAGTCGCCATGTTGCTTCCCGACACGATAGGGTGCGACCCAAACCAACCTGTCGAATGGACACTCGCGAATGCCACCGACTCATGGAATACCCGCTTTTGGGACGAACGCTGACGCGCCGAATGTACAAACAGCTACCCTTCCGCACTTGCACTGGCGTTGGACTCCGACCCCGTTGGCGGCATCACTTACTACAACAAACAAGGCGCCGTCGTTGAGCTCGTCAACCCCGAAACGGACGCGGACGTGGGCATTCTGTTCAAGCTCACTCCCGATGTGGACATTGTGTGAACGCTCCTCAAGCATGGAGCGGAAATCACACCTGCGTGCGTCGAAGCTGCGCAGAATATCAAAAACAGCAAAAACAGCGCAGGAGCGGATGTCCGACCGAGGCCCGAGTTTGTCGCCCTGTTTGAAGCACACGAATCGGGCGTAGAGTTCCCGGAACTTTCACTCGAAGGGGAGACCCCTGATGAGCAGCTTATATCTGCCGTAGAAGCTGGGAGCATTGCTACTGTGGAAAGCGCACTCGAGGATGGCGCTGATCCCAATGCACGCAAAACACTCCAATTGACGACAATTACCTACGACAAAGTCGGAGCCATTTGGCAGCCGGGGCAACCTGTCTCTGATTCAGCACTTGGCGAATCAGCACTCAGTTTGGCCATTCGGGCTCGCCGTGTTGATATCGCCCGCGTTTTGTTAGAGGCAGGTGAGGAATTGGTAACAAGTTGAGGATTCCGTGACCTTAGCTCACCGAAAAATCGAAATAGGTAGGTGCGGACCCCAACGAACCAATTAGTTGGACTTTCCCCCAGATTCCGGAATTTTCTGGACGCTTCAGGCCTGGGAGAAGTCTCACTGGGTGGAGAGCTCAGAACTTTTGAACTTTGGCAATGCGCTTGACGTTGCCCTCGACGTTGACAGCACGTATGGTGGTTTAGCCACCGTAAATCCTCCAGGCCCCGTTGTTGCATTTGACAATCCGACGCTTGAAACAAAGCAAGACAGTCACTTCCAAGTTGTGGATGTTGATGTTGTTAAACTTCTTCTCGAGAAAGGTGTCAGCGTTTTAGATCGAGCAATGGACCTGGCGAAAGGTATCGCAATGGGACAGAACTCCCAAGACCTTGCCATTCCGCTGATGCCGACTATTTTGAACTTGATCGAGGCACATCTGTGGCTTCCACTTTCCGAAATAGCACCTGCAGCAGAGGAGGAAGAAGACCCAGAAGATGAGCCGTTAGACCCTGATGGCACGGGGAAACTTGAAATTGACATAATCCGTGCACAGAAATTGCCTATAGCAGACGCGAATGGCCTTTCCGATCCATTTGTGAATTGCCGCCTGAACGGTGAAAAGCTTTTCAGCCCCCGCAGGATATACAAAAATCGTAATCCAGTGTGGAATGACTGATTTGTTGCCGATGTTGTTTCGATTCGGGACGCTGAACTCCAATTCACTGTAAAAGACGACAACAAGCATGGATCAAATAAAGTCCTCGGCAAAGTCCGCATAAAACTGGCAGGGTACTATGAGTACCCTAATCAGGCATTTGACGAGCAACATCCGCTAGAGGAAGGGGATCGGGGTCTTAGTGGCGGATCTCTCACTGTGCGGCTCAGGTTCGTGCCTAACAGTGATCCGGGAGAGGCGGAGGAGGAAGAGGAGGAGGAGGAAGAGGAGGAAGCCGACGACGAAGAAGAGGGTGATGCCGAAGAAGAGGAGGAGGAGCCGGAAGTTCCCACCAAAAACAAAAGAAGAACCCGGCAACAAAACCTAAGCTCAGATAAAGCTCCACCTCCTGGGCCAACCAAAGTTGCAGCCGTGAAAGGATCTGGGGCTGAGTTTGTAGCTACGCCTAGCCCGTCGGCACAAGTTGCGAACCCGCCCAGGGCAGAGCCCCCAGCAACAGTCAACTTTCCTGATGCAGCGCCCAAGGTGCAGGGGCCTGAAGCGACAGCAGCCGGCGCAAAGCCTGGCCGAACAGCCCCCCTTGCGTTGATCTAGTCCGATTCAGTGTCCATCCGTGCTCCAATAGGCAGGGGCGGGTTCGCCACGGTGCTCCGCGGGAAGTGGGAGCGGACAGACGTCGCCGTTAAAATTCTTATGGTTGGTGCAGCAGGAGCGAGCGCCAATATCATGGATGATTTCCTTCATGAAGCAGAGACTTGGTTTAATTTCCGACACGAGCGTGTTCTTCTCCTTCTCGGGGTGTCAATCGACAATTTATCAATGCTATTTATGTTGTCTTCGTACTACAAAAACGGCGACGCGCTCTCCTATGTCACTAAGAACCCCGATAAGGCAAACAGGATTCAAATCGTGAGTTGTTCTTGCTCGTTCTTTTCTATTCCTGGTTGTATTTAGTTGTGCGAACATATAAGCTCCATGACATCGCGGTGGGGATGTCGTTCCTGCATGATCTTGGCATCTTCCATACCGAGTGAGTGGGACCCCTTTCCCCCCCCCCCTCCCTCCTTTTTTTTCCTTCTGGTTTGAAATATTTCTTTCATTCTAAAGCCAAACAACGCCATTATAAATGACTCTGGGAGGGCAATGGTATCCGACTTTGGATTCGCGAAAACTCTTGAGTCAGGCTCCGACTTGACTGGTTCTGGGGGCCAACGACCAGGGACAGCATTGTTTATGCCTCCCGAGAGGTTGCTGGACGGGGGCTCCACCAAAGCAGGTGATGTCTATGCTTTTGGGGTGTCAATCGTCCAAGTGAGGTTCTGGCTGCAATGTAAAATCCTTTTCCATGTCTTGCAACTCATTTATCCCTTGGCACATTATCGCTTGCAGATTTGGACCACCAAGCGGGCATACGACGAAACTGGTCTGCTAAACACGCCGCATGGCCTTGAGACCGTGCTCGACAAAGTTTGTAACGAAGGTCTCCGACAACGAGAATTTGGACATGTCCGAGAGCCTAAAGGTGCTGGCCAAAAAATGCTGGGACGCAGACCCGCAGAAGCGCCCTACGTTCACAGAAATTGTTGACGAACTGGAGAAGTTGCTGTGGGTACATGGTTGTGCGATTTTGATTTTAGAACATTGATAAGCTCACGACTTTTCCATCTACAAAAAGGCCGGAGGACGACTGAGGAAAAGTTGTTTTTATTCTACTTTGTCCGCCGTACTCTGCACAAAGTTGTTGTATGTCGCCCCTCTTCTCCCTTTCCTCTGTCTCAATTCTACGACAGTTGTTCAAATGAATACCGAAAGGAATAGCGACAGGAATGTAAAATGAGAAGTGAATGATATTTGGGCGTCGGTGGATGACGACGGATGACGTCAACGAACCTTCTAATTCTGGGTAGCTGCTGTGCCTTTCACCACTTTCTCGTTTCCATCAGCCTGAAGCTTTTCCGAGTGGAGTAGCTTCCCGATGTGACGGTACAGGCGAAGTGATATGACATGAGAACGAAAACAAAGAGCGATACACTATCAAAACGCCTCACATCGGCATCCCCGAGCATCGTTTGCACTTTCTCGACAATGGCGGACTGACGATTGTGGTTGCGACTCCCCGGCTGGTCGATGCCATCACCCGAACCTGGCTCCCGATTCACGAACAATTCTTCTCCAGCCGCCCGTGAGCTGCTTGGCTCGTGAGGGGTCACCTTCTTGACTTCGGCCACAGTTTGCTCTGGCTGCGCACCCACTGCGGCCGCTTCTCCGATCGCTCGTGTGTTTGATGGGGGTGCGTGATGGGCAATGTGTGGTTGTCCCGCTGCGGGAAGGTGCGGAGGATGCGCGGAGCCGACGAAAGCGGCTTCTCCAGCAGCGCGAGAGGACGAAGGCTCCGGCATTGTTAATACGATGATTGAGGATGTTCGTGAGTGAGGGTGACCGCACTGGGCTAAATGCGAAGTCTTGTGGAAAAATCAATCTTTCCCAATCGGCGCAAAAGGTTTTTGAAGTGAGGTGCATCTCCGGTATTCTCTATTAACCGGCGATACATAAATGTTAAGTGATGCAAATTGGGAGAGATGAGGTTCGGAGTGGACAAAGGGAAGCCAAGATGAAAAATGAGTCACAAAACAAACAAAGCTTTAAGCTCGAGCATAGTCCCTTAAACTGACGTACGTTACGGGCGTAAAGTGCTCAGTAGAAGCGAGTGGAAGGTTTGGAGATAGTGGCCTGTGCGGCTTCCGCGCTGACATTGATTTGGTAAACTTGACCAACCCACGACAAAACAGTGGGTACCTCTGCTCCGTCGCGCGTGCTGACAGCGCTCTCATTCCCATCAACCTCCTTCTACTCACTCCCCACCTCATTGACACCCGCGGCTGACCTAGATCCGATGGCTCTCAAACGCATCAACAAGGTGGGTTGTGGGTGAACTGAAGGATGTTGGGTAGCCTCTCGCAGCCGCGTAATGGATCGATGGAAGCTATGGGGCGGGACGAGCGAGGCGGCTCGCAGTGTGAGGCTGCATTTGGGGTGGTCCCTATGTCACGCGACCTACAGCATTCGCCCTATCGTTGCGACCGATATCTTGACTCGGGAGAACGGGCCTCCGCCCTGGAAGTATGTTTGCGACACATTGCTTGCTAAACGGAGGGTCCTCCGTTGGATTTTGGATGTGCGGCCTTCGTCTTCAGTACTGTGGACGGTCTCGTTCACCGCTTTTGCTGAGATCACCGACGGGTGTTCCTTGCCATTCACGTCGTTATCGGGCTTCTGGAAGATGATATTTCCCGTCTCGGTGCATTTTACTGATGCATCCGCCTTCTCTCACTCGATTGATTCCGGCGAAACCCCATCGTCTGCAACAAACTTCATTACCCCCTTTTCATGATCTCCTTATCCCCATCCACCTACTGCTTCAACGTTTCACAGGAGTTGGCAGATATCGGGCGGGATCCACCCGCGCAGTGCAGTGCAGGACCGGCTGGAGAGGACTTGTTCCACTGGCAAGTGAGTTTGAAGTCTTGAACTTGATTAGAGGTGCAGAAAATCAGAATTCTAAGTGTAAATCTTCCGTCACCCCGTTTCTGGTGCATCGACGCTATTCCAGGCGACCATTATGGGCCCCGCAGACAGCCCTTACTCTGGGGGTGTCTTCTTCCTCTCCATTCAATTCCCCACTGACTACCCATTCAAGCCGCCAAAAGTAAGTTCCCTTAGATATTGACTACGGAACAACACGGCTGGAAATGGAGCAGTGTGGTGTTGCACGACGTTGTCTCGGGTACTCCCAGACTGGATGGGCTGATATGGTATCCAAGGGTTCATATCCTGGTGACACCTATGCTTGATTTCTTTTTGTTTCTCGTCTAACTATCATGCGCCGCGTCACATCTGACTGTACCTTCGCACCTTCCGATCTTGAGGTCCAATTCACCACACGTATTTACCACCCCAACGTGAACAACAACGGAAGCATTTGCTTGGACATTCTGAAAGACCAGTGGTCGCCCGCGTTGACTGTGTCGAAGGGTGAGTTGCGTAAGCAGAGTTACGATGGGGATTGTAACTGACACCGGATTCCTCTAATTTCCTGTATTACCACCAACGCGTTGCCCATGATGCTGGTTTTTGCCGCCTGGTGACACTGTAAATGCGCAGTCCTGCTGTCCATCTGCTCACTCCTCACGGACCCGAACCCGGACGATCCCCTCGTGCCCGAAATCGCCCACTTGTACAAGGCTGACCGCTCCCGGTACGAGGCCACGGCGAGGGAATGGACCCGGAAGTATGCGAGTGAGTCTCCTCGTCGTCGATTTGGGTTGTAAAAACGTTTGCTGAATGGTTCGACTTTCCTCATCATTTCACCCTTCTCTATGGTTCCGATGACCTTGTGTTCTCGTCAGCGTAGCATAGAAAGGGATAGGAGTGATGGATTGATGTAGTGTGGGAAGATATAATGTCTTACCACCGCCTCCTTTTTATGTTTGGCTGGAAGGAGCACCGCAGTTTCTTTGACCGCAGTTCACCACCATTTCATTTGATTCCACGTATCGCGTCCGTATCCCCATTATCAGCTGATGTGCAAACACGTTCTCAATGCCCAGGTATGCGCAGGGACCGCTCACCCACACCCGTGACACAACGTCGCATGCTGAACGCCGTTCGAACCACACCGTCGCTCGCTAGCGCAGGGGCCGCTGCGTGTCTCTTCAGCATGCTCTGGACAATCGCAAACTTCAATCTTCTGCTACTTCGATAGCGTTGCTGTATGTCTGACCACGTTTTCTCCCCCGCAGGTCTCCATTCGTGCACCTTGTTGTCAACGATGGTTCGACTGCGCAGAGTGTCACGCCGAAGTAGCAACTCACATGCTGCGGAAGACGACAGAGATGGTGTTTGCTTGCAAAAAGTGCAAAAAGGTGTTTCGAAAAGACATGAGGTGAGTCGAGGAAATCTAATGCAAGGCCCATGCGTCGCTCTCTGGGTTCCTCGACCGCACATGTAAAGCAACTGGTAGCGGCTGTGCATTTTACTACGTTTCTCAACGGATGGAACTAACCGACGTTCATCTTCCACACCCAGCAACTACGATGATTCGGACGAGTACTGCCCACACTGTGACAATCATTACGTCATCGAGGCCAAAGCGCCGCAGCTGGCGATCGGTGTAGAGGGAGAAGACGAGCGGAAGGATTCACGATTGATAAAGGACGACCGGATAAAGCAGAAGAACAGGCTCGACGTTGCGGACGATCAAGCACTCAAGTTCCTCGGATAACGAATATTCATTACTTTATGCAACTATTAGCGATACATTTCATTTGCATTGTCATTGAGAAAGGTTTGAATCTTTGCTGTCTTCATCGAATCCTCCCAGTTGAAGTTCCCCAATGGGGCAACGAGGCCGTCCCGATACCCGCCCCGTTCCTTGAACTTGCCGATCTTGAGCTCGATCGCTTGCTGTGCACCGACGCAGAGGTGGATGACCTTGTGTCCTTTGACCCTGAGAGAAGTGACCCAGTGAGGAGCGACATGGCAGACCCCGACATCCCAGACCCACGACTGGATACCGTTATCGTCGAAGCCGACCCAAGCGAGCTGTCTTGAATTCCAGAAATTGGTAAGATGTTCATCGACGACACATGCGGTGTCGGCAGATGAGTGGTGGACACTTGCGTGCCGACCTGTGCTCTCAAATTCTGCACCGATGACGAGACAACGCCCAGCGACAGTGGCGGGTCCCGTATCGATCTACTCCCTCTCGCAGTCCCTGCCGGTGTTGCGCTCCGCCCAACTACACCAACGGAAAGCGCTCCTTCGAGCAGTACCTGGAGATTTTCTACGTCTCTCCGTGCCTCCGCTGCCTCGGTCCGAAGGACGGGAATCTCTCGCGTGTTAACCTGTGTAACTGTATTCTCCAGTATCGCAACTCGGCGTTCCAGCACGGACACGTCCCCAAGTACCTTGGTCAGAGAAGTTTTTATAGTCCCGATGGAAGAGTTCAGGTGGTCGAACGACGCGGTCAATGCGGCCATACGATTCGTGATGGGCGAGAGTATGTCGGCAAACATGCCGCGAAGAAACGGAGGAACTCGCGAAGTTTCGCATACACCAGAGAATGAATCAACAGTCGTGGAAGTTTCCTCCGTTCCCCGAGGTCGGCCATGATGTTTTTGCGGAGCAGCAGTCTTGGAAGATGATTCAGGGGAAACGATACTCAGAGAATTCTCGACCAGTCCCCAGCCCCCCATGAGTGCCGACATGACCTTGCATTGTCCCAGCACCACTGTCCAAGACGTCGGATCCAACCGTGTGAGCACAGATCGCATGCCGTAAAATGGACACACAGCACAGTGTGCCTTCATTTCGTTACGAGCGATACGCGCAGTGCACCCTTGCACCATTTTGTCCACATCCAAATTGCAGTCTGATGATTGCTTCGAGTGCTCTCCGCCACGTGGTCGATTCAAACGTCTGGCGGGGCATCCGATTACAACGCTACCGCATGTTCGTCTGTGAATGGGTAACGATCTGCGTTCGACTGCCTTCCCACATCCTCCGTTGAGACTGCTGCTACCGCACACAACTTTGCTGTGGTGGCAGTTGTTCATATGGGCGGATAATAAGGCCCGTGGGCCTTTCCACGAGCAGCCCACCTGATCCGATCCTTCAAGAGATGTGCCCTCCACCTTGTTTGCGTCTGCGAGAATCAGACTACGATTCAAACACTGAACGATGCAGCGCTTCACCATCTCCGAGACTGCAGGATCAGGCCCTACGAAGCTCGTAGCACCTCCGTCGATGGCCGTCCTGCATTGTGGGCACGTCGGCACTTTGTTTGCAACCGAAGGAGACCCAGCAGTGGTTGAGCGCGGTCCCCCGGCAAGAGTGACGAACTGCCCACACCATCTTGTGATACAAGCGCGGCAAAAGTGATGACTACAGCGAGGGGTTCGGACTGGATCGACGAACGGCTGTGTGCAGATTGTGCAAATCAAATGCAGAGGGAGGGAGTCAAGAGAGGTGCTCCGCAGCAATGGTGGAGACTGCAAAGGAACTTCATCGCAACTCCGAGAAACGTTCGTGGATGACATTTTGGTGATCATTGATGACGGGAGCGCCGACAGGAGGATTGACCTGGTCCCATTCGATCCAAAAACATACGCCAAGTCTTGAGAGGAAAGAAAATCCGCATCTTCACCAGGGAGTGGATGAGGAGGGCAATCTTCATCCAAGTTGGACGACTCAGCCAGTGTGGATATCGTTGACAGCGATGGGGACGGTGGAAATGATATGGGAGCATCGTCGGGTACGGTCGACGTTGTGCCCTCTTCTGACCGTCCAATAAGGCTTGCCGAGCCTTCAGGGTTTATGTCAGTTGGGGAGATTTGAAATCCCTTCTCCTCGACACAGGTTTGTCGCTCGTACAAATTTGATTTCCCCATTCCAGGAAAGGGATGAGGCATCATATAGATGGGTACCTGTGGAGCAATCGTGTCATCTGCCGGAAATGGCGACACATAGAACAGACGAGGCATCGACCCCGACGAGCTCGAATGGATTGGTATGTAATGGAGTCCAGGGGGCACATGTTGCTCGTTTTCTATTGGAATGCCATAGATTGGCTCACTGGGGGTTCGGTCCAGGTCATTAGCCGGACCAGCTTCATAGTCAGAAGGTTCCTCGTTGTCCATTGCAAGGTCGCCTTGGTCCTCCAAACTTTCCCGTGCAAGGTTCGACTCGCTAAAGTTGGGATATTTGACGGGCATACCTGGACCAAAGGCTGCATCTTTGCCCACCAAGGGAGTCTCCGACAAAGAGGACGAACAATCGTTTTCGGGATCCCATCGATGTGAGTTCGAGCCGGATGTCAAAGATTCCACATGTCCACGAGAGTCGAAGGGGATGTTCTCATTGGGGCATGGCGGTCTCCTAAATCATAGGTCAGTTGCCGAGTACAACAAACACGATTCGGAAGCACCTTGCACGCATGGCGAACTCAGGAGGTATGTCCCATCGTCGAATCTGCCTTGAGGAGTCCCTCGAGTGGCTTGCATTATCATGAGGGGCGTCTTCTTGCAATTGTTCACGCTTTCGTGAAGCGTGCTCTTCCGAAGGAGGGTCAGATATCATGGATTGACCAAGCGTATTGCGATCCCATCTGGAGCGACCGTAAGAGTCAGCGGTCCCTATTAGTTCGTGTCTTCGATGCTTCTGCTTGTCGCCTTCTTGGGGCCGTGACAAATGCGACATCGGCTCTTGGTTGGAATTCATCGGCGGCGCACGCTTCCCATCCGAATCTGAACGCGCGATCGCATTCTTGTTTTGATTGTTGATGATATCGTCGTCTGGATCCATGTCCCGTCTCGTTGTTGAGGAAGGGTTTTAGCCGAAGAATAAAATTCTGCCGGTTTTGCCGGTTTTTCAGCGCGTTGATCGTCGGTCAACGTGATGAATGGCTATTTTAGTAGTACATATGTACAAATGAACTTTCCTTTCCCCCTTCGCAACATACCCCCTGTTCAAACATCTAGAGCACATCTGAAACACCAAACATTGTCGTTTCGCTCATGATAGTGTCCCAAAGACCAGGCCACATTTCCGACGCTGTTTTAGCCTGAAGTGGAGGAACTAATCTACCTGTTTCATGAATCACTCGTAGTTTTGTAAGCTTTTGTCGTGCAAGGGATCGAACCGCAGATTCAGCTGAATTAAACGTGAAACCATATCCGGCATGTTCCAGAGCAATCTCAACGTGTGACAAGGTAAGATGGGATGGAATATTTGGTAGGGTCAGCAATAACGAGTGCCTGGTTTTGAATCAACTGTGAAAATCTTCCAATAGAGTCGATCCGGAATGGGGGCTCACGTTCGCCGTAAAACATTCCTCCACATCAAAAGTTTCGTCCTTTCCTTCATAATAGTGTAGAGTCCTCGTGATCTCCACCATTCTTTATGTTGGTCCACTTCTTCGAGGAATCCAGAATAATCTCCCACTCTCCAGCAGTCTATCAATCGTTCCGTAAAGAAATCCAAAAGACTATACTTTTGTACTAGTTCCCGTGGAGGTGGTCTTCCCAATACAAGACGTACGACAGAGAGGTACGTCAAGATTCGACGCTTATTAGAAAAGTTCGAGTGTGTGCAATGGGAAAACGCGAATGCGAAGTTGGGTTCAGCCTATAAGACTTAAGTAAATAAGACACACGTTCACGTTCATTTTCGGCAAGGATGAGGACTCACCGCCATAAACTGGTGCTCCATCGTCCGATAGACGCCCACCAAAAAGCGATAGGAGACGAGGTCGGCTTTCAATGGTCGCACAGAAGAAAGATCATTCCACGGCTGGTTGTTTAATTTCATGAAATAGTAGTCGTAATTGGAGTGTGATCCAGTCTTCGAGTTTTCGGTAATGAGGGCTCCTTTCTACGATCTCAGTAGGTGGAATCTCACTTTGCTTATTTGCTTAAACGCCATGACAGTGCTCCATAGTAGAAGGCGTCGCTTCAAGGAGAACGAAGATTCTCTGAAAAGGTCACTGTTACTACCCAATGACATAGAACGAATTTCTGGAGAACTAACCTGTCTGCCACTTTGTCAAATGTCGATCGCAACGCCTGGTCAAGCTTGCCTATCATGCGAGGCTTCAAAGCTTGTTGTCGGAGGGCGCTGTCAGCCTACAGAGTTTATGTTGCTTTAAGTCGAAACTTGATGTGAGAGCTAATACCCACCTCGTTCGCAGCAGCAATAATCAGCCTTAAACAACTTTTCACAACGTTCACGGCGGCTTCTTCTCCAGCTAGGGCTACCACAAGAGCTTCTTGCCGGATGATGTCAACGGCCTCGAAAATCGCCTGTGGTTCCATTATGTCCGTGAAAAGCGTATGATGTAGATACATGGAACAAAGTCGAGCTACGTTTGGTGGGCATTGAGATGATTCCAGAAGACTTTGAAGACTTTGGAACTAGATTGAGACTGCAGTAAGGTTGGTGTCTTTCATGCCGCGAAGGAGAGCATCACGAGGAGAACAACATACTTGAGCGTCATCCCTCTCAAAGCTGGGAGATGCCTTTTGGGTGTATCCGTCCCACTGCAGTTTGAGTGCCTGGAGACCGCTGGATCTATGATCGTTCGATTCATGGCGATTTCCGACGGCTCACCTTCGAAATCGCTGGCATCATTGGACTTGCGCGCAAATCGATTAATTTCGTGGGGCTTGGATTCAGCAGATCTCCGAGTGCTGTCTCAGACGCACTCAAAGCATCCTTCACTGCCATTGAAAACTGTCGGACTGAAGTAAACTCCCGTCTCGCATCTTTCTGAGTATCGATGGTCCCAAATCCACCTGTCGTTGCACCAGGCCGAATGCCTTGCATGCTCAGGAAAAATCTTGTGTAGGGCCTTGGGCTCACAAGCACCAATTTTACACATAAAATTGTCCACACTTTATTTGCTCTTGAATTCCACCTGACTACCATTTAGAAGTCTCCATCCATTCCATCGTCTGCGTCCATCTCACCATCTTCTATCTCCTTCACAAGTTTCCGCTCTTCTTTCGCCATCTCCTCCAATTTGCCCAACTCTTTCCTATAAGTATCTCCCGGGAAGCGCATTGCCTTCACAGCTTCATTGTGCAGGGCAAGGCAAAAGGCAATTCGGTTGTCAAACGCTGATTGTGGCTCGTTGGTGGAATACAAATCCACTGATTCCCGGGATTTCATGAATCCTTTCTCGTGGTCTAGTGTCGCATCTATGACACCGTCCCTGATCGCCTATTGAGATATATGTGTGAAGATCAAGCGCAACGACATTCGAAGTCACTCGTCCACAAACCTTCGCAACAATGTATTCGGCGTCTTCCTCGCTGTCCAACTGGAGCTTCAGGCAAATGTCTTTGAGAGAAATCCTCGAGTACGACAGACTGATCATGCGAATACCGGTTTTTATTACATTGTGCCGCACACTAAACGAAAGGGCCCATCAACGTTTCTGTACATCTACACAAGAGTATCCAAAGCTCATCAAACACTCACCGCAATATTAGCGTAAAGGTCCGATCAGCCTTGAATACCTTCCCGTACTTCTGAAGGGTTTCGTTAAACTTTCCGAGGTCTCCAATGCGTACCGCTGTGGGTCGAAGAGACGAATAAAAAGGGCAAGTTAAATCATATTGTGGTAGCGAAATGACTTGTTCGAAACACTCGCCTTGTGCCACTTGAAGGTAAGGCGCAAGGCTCCTTCTCAGTAAGTCACCGCCAAATGCACTTCTCTCAGGTATCTCTCCCATCAATAACTGCACACATACAAGGAGCTTGCTCGCAGCCTGCAAAAAGCCTGCCGTGCTGGGCCCTGTGGGACCTTTCCGGATTGCCTGCTGAAGGTGCGATTTTGCGGAGGTGTAATCGAGGTTGATCGCCCGAACCCGACCGAGATAGTACATGTAACGGGCAATCTAGCGCAACAGAAGGTAAATATTCCACGAGATGTGCTTATCAGCTCCGTTCAGTTACCTGATTATTGCTGGCTGTTTCTGGAAACGTCGTCTTGGACACTAGCTTTTCCGCTTGATCGTACAAGTTGTAGTGCAAAAAGTTACGAAGAAGAAGATTCACAAGCGTCGCCTGGTGGAAAGCACGTTATATTTCCAGACGTTAAATTCGGAGAAAATGAATGTCAAACGCTGACCTGGCAATCATCGTCCCTTCGGAGAGTTGCTGTTCGCTGTGCCGCTAAAAGTGTTCTGAACAGAAACTCCAGTTACCGCTGCTCAACACAATTCTGCGCAACATGGAAGCTCACGGGCGCACATCTGCTAACTTGTCTTTGAGTTCATGGAACCTTGCATAGTAAAAGTATATCCTGGCGGAAATCTGATCCAACGTGCGCCGATTGAAGTGGGAAACCCTATCAACATAGTCTTTTGTGAGATTCAGTCCCTATTTCGAAGAGCACAGATAAGCAGAAGGTTTTTCAGCGACAATGTAGAGGAGCTCGCCTTGTCGTAGGACTTGTGATCGTGAAGAAAAAGGGCGACGAGTAGCGCCAAGTACACTTCCGCCTCAGGTAAAGCCTGCTTTGGTGACTCCTTTCCCTCTTTGGACACGACGCCGTCCACACTAGGGCTGGTTCCATTGATTGTGTCAATCTCCATTGTAGAGGGAACACTTTTGGATGGCTATAGGGAAATTCGTTTGCGTTAAAAGGGAACGAGCCGAGCACATTAGGAGTGATCTTACAGGAGGAAGATATGCAAGGAGCGACGATAGCGCCTGGGCATCTGAAGATTGGGATGTTAATGTTGAGCCCGATGGTGTCAAAGCGAAGCTTCTTTTCATTACCAGCAGGATCTTTCAGATTAGATTCAAGGGCAGCCCGAAGGATGTCTCCAGTGAGCTTCCTGCGGAAGTTCGCGGTGTTGCGAAGGACACGTGTGGTGAAGCGTGTCTCCACAGTCGATACGGCTTTTTCCAACAATAAGACATTCTGCTTGATGTCTGGAGGGTTTGACAGTCACATTTACGTCGGATGCCGACCAATTATGCCATGTTTCAATATTTGGGTTGACCGATTCCCAATTCATGGGAAGCAGACCACATAACATTGATTCCAGAGAATGAAACGGCACGATTTGACTAATGTCAACGATTTATCATACCGCTATTAGTCCCAGCCGTCACCCACCAGCGACTACCAAAGACGCCGCCTCCGCTTCCTTCTCTGCCTCTGTCTTTTCTGGCTTCACATCCTCTGCAGACTTCATATCAACATCTGTATCATCGACTTTCTTGGAAGGCTCCTTCGCTGGGACTGGTGTTGATTTCATGGGGTTAGCTGCCACCATCGGAAATGCAACTTTCTGTGGTTGCGCTACCCGTCAGTGGGCAACTGCATTTCGACACCCGAATAACTAAGTAAGAATGAAATTCGGGACGGCAGAAACATGAAGTGTATGTTTTGGTAGATTTAGAAATGAAAAATGAAGAATTCGATTTCCGTAGTGAGCGACGTGTTAACGAAGACTCAGGTTGGCACAATTTTCCAGCCCATTTATTTAAACTATGTAGCTCCGTACTTCTGAAATTTTCCAAGCTGTCACTTTTAAGTAAGAGGGTGCCGGTACAGTGTGACGTGTGTGATGGAGAGCCAAGAAGTGAGAAACCGATACCATTTGCTACACTCACAAAGTGTGAAGCGAGCTTGGCAACGAAAAGAAATGGTTGAAAGCCCCGCTGGGGCGAGCCACTCAACAGCAGTACATTGTACAAACCGGCAGCTTCACAATTCACATCACTCTGCTCGGCGACGACCGGCTACCAAACAAGGAATGTTAACAACACGACGATGCATGGCGTCCAGGTGCAAAAATGTTTGAGAGCAAAAGATTCGCTCCCGGCTAGGTTTGAACTAGCGACCTTGTGGTTAACAGCCACACGCGCTGCCTATTGCGCCACGGAAGCATGTGACGGAAAATTTGTGAGTTTTACAACTATAGCTTATAGTAAAATGTGAGAACCTATTCGACCAAAAAACATTGCTTCGGAAATCAAATGGGCCTTCAAACGTTTGTAGGTTACTTCCTAGCCCCAACATCCATGTTAACTGTTGAACTGAGGGAATTTCTTGTTCGGGGAGGGACGAGCTGTCTCCTCTTCCTCCACTTCGGGCCAGATCAAATTTCAGAGGAGGGTGGCTCTCCGATGGAACTACCACACACCGTTTGCAACCTGTGGGGCGATGAGAAATTCAAATTAAGTATTATTGGCCACGGCCACTGCAAACCTTGAAGATCAGCGTTCGTCAGTTTCATTTCAACGACATCACACAAGCAAAAGACTTACTATTTATCGGGGCGTTCTCCGAAGTTGGTGGTGATGTCGTGGGGACGGCATCTTCATTTTCGTTCTGGCACGAAGCTCAGATTCCTTCTCTAAAGGTAAACATTGGTATGAGAGCAGGTAACGCTTCGCAATAGATCATGAGTTTGAAAGCTCCGTTGTTATCGCGAATTTTCTTTCATGTATTTGGATGCGTGGACGGAGTGGCCAACAAGTTTTGTTCGAGACCGCGGAAATTTTCAGGTTTTTGGTCGTTTCGCCCCAGTTGCTTTCACGTTTGCGCTCCGCAAGAAGTGGTACTGTTTTATGTTGAATTTGAATTCGATGTTCAATTCTGTTCACAGGAAGAGATCCCAAGACCCAATGTGTGAAGGCTAAACCGTCACTCTCTTTTCTTTACACGGACGCCCTTCTGTCGTGCAAAGAGTATTGTGCAGGTCACATGAACCCAAGCACTTGTACAGCTTGACGTCATTGTCATCTCTTGCTGAATCCGCAATCATCATGAGATTTTACGTTACTGTAGCGGCTTACGATTACGTCGCATCCGCCCCCAGCAAATCTACGAGAAATGGCGCCCTTCGAGCTCTCACCCTTGGAGCATGCCTGCGGGTCTCCGACGGGTTCACACATGAAGCATCATCTTCGAGCTTATTTATAACCGTCGACAGCTCTTGTAATCATCATAATCTTATGGCATATGAGCGCCGTCGGCTATCAAACCATCCTGGATCGGCAGAGTGTTAGCTATGTCACAAGAAACTTCATCTCGCCATGGTTTGTTTGTGACCTCCGTAAAGCTGTCGTTGTGCCAACACAACTATAATGGAGCACTTCGACAGGTTTCTCTGCACAGACCGTTCAGCAGAGGTATGTGTCTACCCCGCACCATCAGGATTTCGACCAAGAACAGGGTTTGAGTCTACTCACATCTGCTTTTCGCGAGCCGCTTTTCCAACTTTATGCGTAGCTCTCTCTTCCCTAGAGGAGTATTCGTCGCAGTCGTCACTATGGTGGCTAGTTTTGCCGCAAAGTCAGCAAGTCTTGTCGTCTGCATCCAGCTTGCGTCTGGAACCGCGGGAGGAGGCGGCCTTCCATAACTCATCTGGTGTCGCCCGTCCCTTTGGGGCCGTTTGCCTTCTTCCTCTTCACCGTCAGAAGGAAACGGCTTTCGAGCACGCTTCAAAGCTTTGCCCAAGTTGTTGCACAAAAAGGAAGGGATGTGTCCAACATGGACTAATAAATGCAAAAGAACGCTCCCGGCTAGGTTTGAACTAGCGACCTTGTGGTTAACAGCCACACGCGCTGCCTATTGCGCCACGGAAGCATGAGCTGGAAATATTAAAAAAATATTAAAATATAAAATTCATAATAAAAGTCAGAATGAAAAGACGTTGATAATTTTGATTGGGAATCTATGCCGAGTCAAAACGGCCATCCATTATTTAACAATTATCGGGGGGTAAAACATTTTGCATTTCTCTTCTCTTCTTTCACATTTTGGGTGAAAACCATGAAAGATAATGTTTGGGGAAAAGTCATAAAATGACAAATGTTTCATCTAGTGATTGACATGCCTCCCATCCTGTGGCACCACCTGGTGATGCAAAGATGGCAGGCACAGACAGATGAACAGGAGTACAGCTGCGTTGTTTGGATTGCTGTGCTGCCTTGCCATGCATGCGTTTTCCATCAACAGGCCTGAGTGCCTTGCTTGTTGTTGAGAAGAGCTTCCAGGTTTCTGCATCAAGCAATCTTTGGACCAAAACAGTTGCATACAAAGGAATCAAAGAGGGCCATTCAGGCTGTTAATCAAGTTTTGGCACGTGGTGAAGGCTTGGTGTTTCTCTGTTGGATCTACTTAATGATGATTGGCAATGAATGGCAGCAGTCTCCCAGGTGGATGCACACACATGCATGGAACTAACAATAAGGCATCTAATGAAGCATGCTGCTTGAAGCACAGGCATATGGTGGAAGCATTGCATGAGATTTAAACAGGGTGTCACAAGTAACTTCAATTAACCTTGGAATCCAACAACAAAGCATCAATTCTAAAGGCTAGGTCCAAAATTGCCTGCAACATATACAGATTTCTAGTGGTGATATGAATCCTGGAATAGTCAGTATAGTTGCACAAATATGGGAGATGTTGACAGATCATGTCCCACATCCACCCAACCCCCTTGTGCTTCCCCCATTTCACTCCAACCCCATCATGCAGGTCGTAGGGGTGTAGGTTGCTTGGATGTGTGTCTTAATTTTGCAGGTAAAACACTGAACGGTGGTGATCAGGTTGTGACCAGCTTGAATCCATTTTCAAACATTTGTGATCCAATATTTTCTTTTCCTTTTAAGGACAGTGTGCCAAGCCATTGGCAGCAATATTTATACTCATGCAACAAAGACAGATATCACCAATGTGTTCCATCATATGGCACATCAAGAAAAGGACTTTCCTTAACTGCGCATTGATACACTGGGTGTAACACTGACATCCACTAGCGTGGAGTATATAGAGTAGTATGAGTGTTGGGTATTAGCTGCTGTGCCACTTCTGTGGCCGCGGGTTTAGATGTGCACACCTGCAGGACATGCCCTAACTTTGGCATCACGTTCCTGCAGGTGAGTTCCATGCACACTACAACTTTCAATGTATATTTGATCACACATACACGTTCCTGCAGATTACAGGCTCATGCAGCTTACCTAGGTTGTGTAGCATTATGCCAAACTTCCTTCCCTGTTTTTAGCTGACTGCAAGGTTCAGAAGCTATACTGGGACGTGATTTTCAGCAGACACGCGCCCCATGACAATATCTATTTAGGCAACGCGCTGCTTTTTGAATTGAATTACTGAGTGAGCAGATATCATTGCCAGCGTAATTTTAATTATGGGGTTGACGTTGCAGAACAAAGCGCGATATCAAAGTTTTAGCAATGTCTCTCTATGCACATTATAAGTGATGTTGCATTCTCAAAGTTTCGATTGATTTGGACTGCTTCTCGTGGCGTTATTCTCGCAATTTCAGAAAAATTGGTACTCTCAGTATTCAGCTTATTGCAAGATGCAGATGCTACACTGGATTCAAATTTTGCGCACACATACTTCATTACTATATCTATCAGAGACGTACATTATTGTTGCATTTTAATACTTCAGTGAGCCACAATCTTGATTGACAAGGTTTCAATCTCGGGAGTGGTGACACAGATCAAAGTGCAATAACGCAGCATTCTCAATGCACGCTATGCTCAATTTATATATTATTGCATCTTCAAAGTTCCGTTTGAATTGGACTACTCCTTGTTGAGTTACTTACAACTTTGTGTGCAACTCACATCAGCTCATTTATCAGCAGCCTCTGCTGTCACAAAATCTTTACAAATGGACTCAACCAGCAATTCACATACTCAGGCTATATCTGTTGATCATATTCGCTTGACAAATGCAGCTGTAGATGACATTTCAGTCCTCTTTGTCTGCACATTCATTCACCAGCACCCTACCTATCCTTCTTAATTTTCCAACAGCAACTTTATACTTTTCATGATGCTGTTGCTATGTTCAAATGGATCTTCAGACTATATTAGTAACCCTGAGGAGATGGTACCACTTTGCACTCTCAGGTCTAGTAACTTGAGAACTAGGACCAAGAACTCTGCCAGGAGCTTGCAGCTGTTGCTAGATTGGGACACTGTAACACTTTCTGTCTGGCCAAAGCTGACTGATGGGAGGAAGAAGGAAAGGGAGGGTAAAGGAGGGGAGCACAATGTCACACTGACATCCACTAATGTGGAATATATGGTGTAGTATGAGTGTTGGGTATTAGCTGCTGTGCCACTTCTGTGGCCGCGGGTTTAGATGTGCACACCTGCAGGACGTGCCCTGAGTTTGGCATCACGTTCCTGCAGGTGAGTTCCATGCACACTACAACTTGTAATGTACAATTACAGATCACCACCTCTATTGCAAAGGGAATTGCTGTGAGACAATCCAGGTAAATCATTGAGGCACAAGGCTTTGATGCAGAAGATGCAAGAACACTTGCAGACTCCAGCAGAGCTGACAAGTCCAGACAGCAGAAAGATGGTCACTTTAAGTGCTGGTTAGATTAGTGCATCAAATGGGACATTGATCATGCTGTTGACCTTATCAGGGGACTTGGCAAGTACCTCATAGTGCATGTTTGTGACAGTGAGATCAATGTAGACACTGCAACAAAGTATCTTGCCACAATTGTTGATCCAATGCAATTTGCTCCAGGATCAAAGATTCCTCTATCAATGCACCCAGCAGTTATTAGTCTTTTGTGAGCAGGTGAAACACCTTGTCCCACACACCGCCAGAGACCTAGAGACAGAGTTGCAACACTACCAGCCAGTCCAAGATGCTCTTGCACTCATGAATTTGCACAAGGACCTCACACTGGCAGAGTTGCAGTCTGTCATCATTCTGAGCTGCATCATGCTCTTCTTCAGACAACCAGCAGATATTGCAGCTATACAAGATGAAGGAATGGAGGTCATGGCAGATCACATCCACTTCACTTTTGGACATCTGAAATGCCAAAAATTCATATGATTGCCATCCTGCCCCAGAACATTGATGTTGTCACAATGTTTCCTGAACTGCTCAGACACAAAAGCACTTCAGGTGACTCAAAGTCCCTCCTGTTCATTCTTGTGAGTCTTGGAGCAAAGCTCATTAACTTGAAAGCAGATGCCATTTCCAAGTTCACCAAACTTGCATTACTCTCCATGGACTACCCAGAGAGAGTAGCAAAGGCTTACACATTCCTGAAGAGCTCATTCACCAGTGCTGCAATGGAATATGATTGCCAGCAGAAGTTCTGGATGCCCCTCATCAAGAACAGATGAGCTACAGATGCATTACCTTGAAAACACTATTACAGGCCAGGAGCTCAGTTCATGAAACCCAACATTGAGTTGGTGTCCCTTGGATCTGCAACAGATGAGAGAAGCTTCCAATTTGAGAGCTTTTGAAGTTGGCAGACACTGGTCAGAAGCATTGGATCCTGCTTGCAGCCAAGCTAACCCCACTTCCACCAAAGTATGGCAGGTCCAGTTTTTGCCCCAAAAACCCATTACCATAAAAGGAAATTCTTTTCAAATTCCAAACCTTTCATATCCACCTCAAAACACCACCATCACCCACAATTTATTTTGAAATATGGTCCCTGCCTTTCCCCTGTGCTGGTGGGCTGCCTGTCCTTTGTCTTTGAGGCTTGATTGTAGGTCAACACACTTCCATGACCACCCAGAGTGGACAGTGTCTTGATGCATCCCAGAGCTTTCCTCAAGAATGGTTGAGTGCAATCTTTCAGTGTCATCCTCATTTTCAGAGTATGTTGTGTAACTTCCTACTGACATGTTGCCAACAAACAGGACCTAAATGGCCAGGACCAGCACATAAAAACGCAAGTGCATGTTCAGTCCATGGTGTGCAGATGTGCAGAGGGTGTGGGCTTCCCATTTTGTTAAGAAATTGGTGTGTTGGATAGCTCTGAAAGAGTCAGGGGCGTAAAACAAAATTCCACTGTCAATATATTATTTAGAGCAAGCATCTTGCTACACAACCTAGGTGAGCTGCACAAGCCTGTAATTTGCAGGAACGTGTATGTGTGATCAAATATACAAACAAGTTGTAGTGTGCATGGAACTCACCTGCAGGAACATGATGTCAAACTTAGGGCACGTCCTGCAGGTGTGCACATCTAAACCCGCGGCCACAGAAGTGGCACAGCAGCTAATACCCAACACTCATACTACACTATATATTCCACATTAGTGAATGTCAGTGTGACAGTCTAGATCCAAACATGTTATTTTCTCTAAATTTTGAAATACTATAATTTATTTATGGGGTATGGGAAGCTAATAATGGAATCTTCAAAGCACTGATGGATGAAGAGGATTTTTCTCTTGGCACATGTGTTAAATTTAAAAGATGCTATATTTTTTTCCCATTAACATGCACTGCCATGTACTCCATTTCAAGGGGAAACTTCAACTGCTGACAAGATTAGCAAACATCCAAACTGAACACAATGTTTGAGGGAATGAGGGGGATTAAAAAAGTAGCATTTGTGGAGTGACAAAAATGGCAAGAGCCAAGAACCCTGGGGTGACATTTGAAGTCATGTAGCAAGCACTCATGAGATCAGGTGGAAAAAGGGAAATGTTTTTTGCTCATTGCACACTAACAAAAAGTCTAGCATGTGCTCACATGCCTGATAGTGATCTCTTTTGTTATGAAGTTTGTGGCTGGCTGGTTTGCTTCCACACATTGTGATGCCAATTGCCACCAGAAATAAATCTCTCCTCTCTGAGCAGTCTGGCCTTGTAATCAAAAAATATGTTTGTGGATCAAGATCTTGTCAAAGTAGAGCTATTTTAAAGCATTAGCTCCATGCAACTCTCACCATACAGCATCACAAGCAGCAATGGCTGTTGCAATAATGAATGGTAGCCACAATTCCTGTCTGCCATTGAGAAGAGCCAGAGTGCATCAATGGCATACAAATAACAAAATTTTACTTTTCATTTGATTTGCTGAAGCCTAAATGTGAACTGTGGGTGGAGTTGTCATGAATTCCTATAAGCACATAGATCTTGGGGCTAGGAAGCAAGCTACGAAGCTTTAAGAGCCCAGCCGATTCCCACAAAAATGTCTGTTGGTCGAAGTAAGGTAATTCTTCTAGCAAAATTATATATTTTCAAAGTTTGTGAAATGAAACGTCACCTGCTTCCGTGGCGCAATAGGCAGCGCGTGTGGCTGTTAACCACAAGGTCGCTAGTTCAAACCTAGCCGGGAGCGAATCTTTTGCTCCCTTCCATTTTAAGAGATCCAGGAGAGTCGGAGGAGGGGGAGGAGGAAGATGAGGAAGCCGAAGAGGAAGTCCTAGGAAGAAGGGGGTGATGCCAAAGAAGAGGAGGAGGAGCCAGAAGTTCCCACCAAAAAAAAGAAGAACCCGGCAAAAAAACCTAAAGCTCAGGTAGACGCTCCATCTACTGGGCCTACGAAAGTTGCAGCCGTGAAAAGATCCGCTGCTAAAATGGTACCCACGCCTGGTCTGTCGCACCTAACCCGCATAGAGTTGTGGCCCCAGCAACGGCCAACTTTCCCGATGCAGCGCTGGCACAAAGCCTGGCCGAACGACCTCCCTTACGTTGATCAAGTCCGATTCAGAGTCCACCCGTGTCCAATTGGCAGGGGCGGGTTTGCTACGGTCCTCCGCGGGAAGTGGGAGCGGACAGATGTCGCCGTGAAGACGCTAAACAAAAATGGCGATGCACTTTCCTATGTCACTAAGAACCCAGAAAAGGCCAACAGGATTCACATTGTGAGTTGACCTTGCTCATCTATTCTTCATGTCTCTTGGATGAACTTAGTCACCCGCATTTTTAAAATATAAGCTTCTATGACATCGCTGTGGGGATGTCGTTCCTGCGTGACCTCGGAATCGTCCATACTGATCTAAGCCAGACAATGCAATTATAAACGACTCGGGGGGCCGGGGGGCGGTGGGGGCAATGGTATCTGACTTTGGATTCGCGAAAACTCGTGAAGGAGGGTCTGATATCACCGGATCAGGAGGACAGCGACCTGGGACAGCTTTGTTTATCCCTCTATAGCGACTGTTGGATGGAGGTTCCACCAAAGCCGGTGATGTCTATGCTTTTGCGGTCTCAATCGTCCAAGTGAGGTTCTGGCTGCAATGTGAACTCCTTTTCCTTGTCTTGCAACTCATTTATCCCTTGGCACATTATTTGACTGACCTCAGATTTGGACTAAAAAGCGGGCTTACGATGAAACTGGCCTCTTGAATAACCTAAATGGCCTCGAGACTGTGCTTGACAAAGTCTGCAATGACGGCTGAGACCAAGCCTGGAGAACTAAGATATGCCCGAGAGCCTCAAGGTGCTGGCCAAAAAGTGCTGGGACGCTGACCCGCAAAAGCGCCCTTCCTTCACGGAAATCGTTGACGAACTGGAGAAAGTTGCTGTGGGTATATGGTTGTGCGATTTTGATTTTAGAACATTGATAAGCTCACGACTTTTCCATCTACAAAAAGGCCCGAAGACTACTGAGGAAAAGCAGTTGTTATTCTACTTTGTCCGGCGTACTCTGGACAAAGTTGTTGTATGTCGCCCCCCTCCTTCCTTTCCTCTGTCTCAATTCTACGACAGTTGTTCGAACGAAGAGTGAAAGGAATGTAAAATGAGAAGGAAATACTATTTGGTCGTCTGTGGATGACGTCAACGAACATTCTAATTCTGGGTAGCCGCTGTGCCTTTCACCACTTTCTTGTTTCCATCAGCCTGGAGCTTCTCCGAGTGGAGTAGTTTCCCGATGTGACGCTAAAGGCGAAGTGATACGACATGAGAATGAAAGCAAACAGCGATACACAATGAAAAAGCCTCAACTCAGCATCTCCAAGCATCTTTTCCATCTTTTCGACAATAGCGGATTCATGATTGTGGTTTCGACTCCACGGCTGGTCCACGCCATCACCAGGACCTGGCTCCCGATTCACGAACAATTCTTCCCCAGCCGCCCGTGAGCTGCTTGGCTTGTGAGGGGGGACCTTCACTACGACGGCCACCGTCTCTTCGGGCTGTGCACCGACTGCTGCAGCTTCTCCAATCGCTCGAGTGTTTGTGGGTGGTGCGTGATGGGTAAAGTGGGGATGTCCCGGTTGTGGAAGTTGCGGAGGATACGCGGAGCCGACGAAAGCGGCTTCTCCGGCAGCGCGAGAGGACGAAAGCTCCGGCATTCTGGTACTGATGACTGAGTGAGGTTCGTGAGCGAGGGGAGACTCGTGTTCACACTGGCTAAAAAGCGTTACCACAATCCTGTCTCCCCCCACCATTCTGCGCCAACTTCCGCTTACGTTTAATCACCGGATAATGACGTCCCAATTATGGTTCCTATAGCACACTCCATTCTCGCCTCGTCTAGGCGAGGCGCATCTAATTAAATGCATTTGCTTGTTCGCCCAGCTCGGCTTTCAACCATTTCTTTACTTTGCCATGCTCCCTTCACCCTTTATGAACGCAGCAAATAATATCGGTTTCTCACCTCTCGGCTTTCCATCACGCTGTGCTGGCAACGTCGTACTTCTCGTACTTGACTTATTCTGCGCGCGAACGATCTGACAAAGAATGATGATAAAATGTTGCAATTATGACGAAATTATGCTACAGTTTCATTTGAACAGGTAAAATTTAACATTTTTACAGATTGCCACCGTCCCTTTCTCCTTTCCAGTAATCAATGCAAGAATCGGAATCCGAAGGAGGAACGTGGCGAGGAATGTCCCAAAAGTAAACATCACGGTGAAAGAAGGAGTGGCTTCCAGGTGTGTCTGTGGTTGTTGCATGAATAAATGCTGCTCTCTGTGAAGTACCTAATCGGATTGGGTTCGAGGCTGAAAGAATGTGTGTCGGAGTGCATCTTCTGGTCGGATTCGTCTGCTTGGGTCATAGGTCAACATCCGTGAAACGAGATCAAAGAGATTCAAGTAGTCAAGAACGATCTTGTTGAATTCGACCTCCTCCTTGGTGAGGCTGCCCTCGGCCACGTCCGTTTGTCCCGCACACCTGTTTGCGTGTGGCTTCACATCTTCGACACCACCACTAGGACCACCGTTAGAGGCTTCATAATGGGACCTGCGAACGTTTTGTCGATGTCGCTTGGCCAAATCCCAAAACAAAGTCCGCCAACCCGCAACAGTTCCTTCAAGACCGCTAATGTCCGAAAGTCCACGTTTCAGCAGCTGGTGCTCCACTCGATCGACAAATATCTCTGATAGTGTTTTCAGAGGTGTTTTATGTTTTGCAGGCATTGGTAGGATGGTTCGCCCGGCCTCATTGGTCACAAACTCTGACCTAAGGCGCGGACCAGGTGCTTTATCAAGGATCTCATGAGATAACGGAGAGAGCACGGTTTGGAACGCGTGCATCTGATCGAGTTCGTTTTCAGAATAAAAGAGTGGTTTGCCTGTGACAAGCTCCACTAGGACACAGCCAAGGCTCCACATATCGACAGCAGTGGTGTAGAAATATCCAAGCATTACTTCAGGTGCTCGATAGAAACGTGATTGAATGTAATTAGATGTCTAATTGAAAGTAATTTTTGTCAGATGTCACAGAGACCTCAACGACAGGTTGTTTCCAACTTACCAGGTTGTTGGAGAAGACTGAGCTGCCAAAATCAGCAAGCTTAACCTTGGTGTGATCATCTTTCTTGAGCAAGATGCTGTTGCGGACAGGCGTTCCGTGAGCAGATTGTCAGAAAACCTTTGAATGGGTTCGGGACACAAAAGTGGCACTCACTTTTCAGGTTTCACATCGCAGTGAATGACCTGAACATCATCTCTTCCCAAGAATCCCAACGCTTTCAGCACCTCGCCAGCCCAAGAGCGTACCAAAGTCACGGGCATTCCACGCAGCCCATGCTTCCGGTGGTAGTCATAGAGGTTGTCATGCAGGAGCTCGTAAACGAGACAAAGATGAGGTCCATGCAAGAAATCAGCCAGGAGGCGTACTTGATACAATAAGCGAGAGATGAAAATGCGTGAGGAACTCGGAAAGGACTTGAAATTTCCACAATATGGAAACACACCAATGTTATGCATTTCGTCACCGCCACCTTTGTCTCTAAGGAATTTGAGCATGTTCACTTCGACGTGTCCCGCAGCGGCAAACAGCGGCTCAGTTTTCATGACCTTGACTGCGACGTTCCGGCCAGTTGTAGTGTCGGTCGCCTCGAAGACTGGAGTTGGAAAGCGTGAAGCGGAGAGACAAAGAGTGTTGTAAACGCTCAGAAGAAGTCCATCGTTATCCTTGCGACGAACACCCACCTCTCCCAAAAGAGCCCTCACCCATGGTCCTTACAACCTGATACCGTCCTCCTAATAAATCTCCAAACTTCGCTTCTAGAAGCCCTGCATTCTTCGTCTCAGAATTGTGACGTTCTGCTTGTGTGCCCAAGGTAGCGGACTCCACTCCAGACGATGATCCTGATAACACGTCGTTCTGATGCTTTTTGCCCGCACCTATCGCGGTACTACCGGTACTGCCTGAAGCATTGCCGAGCGAAGCGAGTTGTGCCCGAAGATTGGCGGTGTGGGTTGCGAGAGCGGTACCTCGAGCGGGAGTGGGCTTGGCTTTTGCAGAGGTGGAGGGAGGGGACGAAGATTTCTCGGGAAGAACATGAGGAGGATTGATCGCATAATTGTGCTAAAATTGGAGAGAGGGCGCCAGGGAGCAAGGCAGTCGCCATTAGAGATGAGGAGAAGGAGGCACGCTAGGGCTGAGATCATCAAACACAAGGTGTCCCCACGTTTGCTCTCGTTCACATCGCCCATCGAATATCCGCGCAAGTAATCCTGCATTAGAATCCATCAGAAGAGGTACTCACCCTGTTGATACGCGCATACGTATCCTGGAGCCCTACAGTTAGCCTCCAAGCGAGCGCAGTGGGTCTATCATCACGAGGTTCCATGGACACCAGGTCGAGAAGCATTGCCGAAGGGGAATCGGGATGTGGTTGGTATAAAGGTGATGATGGGTAGGGTATTGGGGATGGGGGCAATTCGTCGTCGTGGGCAGTCTCAATATCGGATGGTGCAGGCGCAGACAGGGGGGGAAGACCGGACTCATGATAAGACGGATGAGGATGCAACGGGCTCGATCCCCAAGCCCGTGATTCCATCCCCAAGGCAGGAGCATGTTTTGGAACATTGCTACGATGTCCCCTCGCATCCAGTGCATTAGCTGCACCGGCAGATACACGCCCTTTGTCTTTAACCGTCCACTCTTGGGCTTCACGGCTTTGACTGCCCGGGCGGCCAGCTCTACTGGTCGCATATCCGTACATAGGGTCAATGTCCATTTCTTCGACATGGTGCTTGCGGTCGACTGGGTATCCCGTTCGTTGATCGGTTCGTGTATTGGATAGGCTGGGAACGTGTGCTGGAGGGTTGCGTGGTCCGTGTGCTGGTGCCGCGGGGGGGAGGGTATCAATGTCGAGGGAGGACGAGGAGTCGAGGCGAGCACGTGGAGAGCGAGGTTGTTGTGTGGAGGGGCGAGTCCGTAAAGACCTTGTCGATCTGCCGGAAGGAGTGCGAGAGAGAGCTGGTGCAGTGTACGGTGCAGTTGACGAATGAGAGTGCGAGTGGGGTGTACGGGCGACGCGAGAGTCGGTGGCGCAGGGAGAGGGAGGGTTGTTTGAGGAAAGCGAGTGTGCAGGAGAAGGGGGCATGAGACGCTGTGACCTGCGGGGCGTGAGCGGTGTTGTTTGTGTCGGTGTTGTCCTGCGTCCAATTGAGTTCCGTTTGCTGAGCGAGATGGATCGAGTCTGTGAGGCGTCTGCGAGACCTGAGCTGTCCGCATCGGGTCCATGTGCATGCGGACTCCCCAGCGACCGCACCGACGACCTTCGCATGTTGCGAGGATTCTCCGTGTTTGCGCGAGGAAACGGCCCTCCCGCTGCGCTGCCTTCGCCCTGCCCTCCAGCTCGCCACTCGAATCCTCCCTGCGCCGTCCGCACCTGCGAATGGGCGACCGGGCTGCGTCCTCCACTGGGTCCGTGCGTGCCCTGGGTGGTGCCTCCGGACGGCGCCATGCGGGCGTCCGTCCCACGCATCCTGGTCTCAAGATAAATGGGCAGATTCGTCCGATGCTGAGCTGAAATCTGCGCCTGCGAAATCTCTGCGCGTGACGAGTGGAAACTGTTGGGTGGAGAGAGTGCGTGACCAGGTGCACAGCACTGCAGGCCCCATATGCCATATTTCTTGGTGCAGTCCCCACCACATCGTTCTTTGGAGGCGGAAAGCAGAGGAAAATTACTTACAGTATCATCTTACCTGAACTTAAAATAAAATACGGAAACATGGGAAAAGGCTGGTGTACCAATTGCCAAATATTTTGTGGGCCGAGGCCGGGTCGTTGGTCAACTGTTGGACCTTTGCTGCCTTCCTCGCACAATTTGCAGCTCCCATTCTCACACCATCGCACGCGCGCTCACTTCGCTTCTTCCGCGCGTCCACGCTCTCACTCCCTCTGCCCATCTCTCGTCCCCTCGTTTCTTTGAAAGCCAAACCGCCCTCTTCCAGCATCTGACCAACTACGCAGCCACTTCGCTCTTCCGCTGCACTCCCCTCCTCTCCCCCAATTCCACATCGAGCCGCAGTTTCCCCCTTTGAGCTCGACTCCTCGTGACCTGTCACCGCGCAACACCCATTCAACCTACAACAAACATTTCTCCCCCTTTCTTGCATACCCTGCAAATCCCTATTTCTGTACATTTTCTTTCCCGCTCCCTTTTGTTCTTGAATCGCCACTTTAGTTTCTTTCGCGTTTGGGACTTGTCTGGAATCAGATACCACCTTTCCTCGAGTGGCAATCACCGCCTTGTCCAGTCGAACCAAGCATCATAAACTACACGAGCAGCTAAAGAGCCAATCACGTAGCTCGCCCTCGTGCTTTCGAGTAATTTGTTTCCTCGAGATCACAACACCCTTCCAACCGCCATAACTAACCCTCGTATGTCGACACTTTGATCCCTGTCTTCCGTCGTTGACCGAGAGATGACACGCACTTTTCTCAGAACAATCGCTCGCTCCCCTCCGCAGTACGAATCCAATGGCATCATCTTCAGCAGTCGGCCCGATGATCTCCGCCACAAATGGCCTCGCACACCAACTTCAGAACACCCACATCAGGTGAGAAATACTATTGGTCTCTCATGGACGGAGCTGGAGTATCATCGTACTGTGTTGGCGTCACTATTGCTCCTTTTTGAGATGGCCTTGGAAACTCGGGAAACTTCCAATGGCACATTGTTTCTGCTTTTTTCCAAGCTCAATACGCCACTGACCATTTCTTTGGTTGCTCATCCGAATGCAACCAGCGACCCACCGGCCAACTGGAAATCCACCCTTGCACTCCCTCCTCCCGATCTCCGTCCCAAAACCGAAGACGTGACCCGGACCAAGGGCAACGAGTTCGAGGACTACCAGCTTAAGCGAGAGCTTCTTATGGGCATCTTTGAAGCCGGGTTCGAGCGCCCGAGTCCCATTCAAGAGGAATCTATTCCGATCGCGCTTTTGGGGAAGGATATCCTGGCCAGGGCGAAGAACGGCACCGGAAAAACCGCCGCGTTTACAATTCCGATTTTGGAGAAGGTTAACACTCGGGTGAACAAGGTTCAGGGTTAGTGGTATGAGGAACCAGGGACTTGGTTGTTGGATTAAGAGACCGAACTGATTAGTGCACCACCTTGGAACTACAGCTGTGATCCTTGTCCCTACGCGTGAACTCGCCCTACAAACATCGCAGGTTGCGAAAACACTTGGAAAACACCTTCCTAATTTGCAGGTGATGGTGACTACTGGTGGGACAACACTCAAAGATGATATTTTGAGGCTTGGCGAGACAGGTGCGCTCGTGAACCAGGGGGTTCGAAGAGTTTGAAGCATTTCGGCTCTTTGTTAACATCGTACTGTGTATGGTTCTCAACCATCCTTCTATCGTCCCCCTTCGCTATCAAACTTCAACACCTCGGTTAGTCCATATTCTCGTTGGTACCCCTGGGCGTTTACTCGACCTGGCCTCAAAGAATGTGGCCAATCTTTCCACCGCATCGATACTCGTCATGGATGAAGCTGACAAGCTTCTCTCACCAGAGTTCCAGCCAATCATTGAACAGCTTATTTCGTTTATGCCAAAACAAAGGCAAATCCTCTTGTACAGTGCAACCTTTCCCATGATCGTGAAGGCTTTTAAGGATAAATTCTTGAGCAAGCCGTATGAGATCAACCTCATGGACGAACTCACCCTGAAAGGGGTGACTCAGTACTACGCCTACGTGGACGAAAGGCAGAAGGTCCACTGGTGAGTAGATGAGCGACGCAAAATATAAAGCGATGGAAACTGGGAATTACAGGGAATGGGGTCTTTCGCTGCTGATGACGACTGTTCTGATACAATCCGCCTCCACAGTCTCAACACGTTGTTCTCGAAGGTCAGTGAAGCAGTCCACAATCCCTCCCGTCGTTCTTCGGTTCATTTCACCGCGTTCGTTGTCGTATATTCTCACAGTTGCAAATTAATCAATCCATCATATTCTGCAATTCCACGTCCCGCGTCGAGCTGCTTGCGCGGAAAATCACCGAGTTGGGATACTCATGGTACGTAGATGAAGAAGAAAGATGCCCTCTTGTCCCTTGCACATCAAAACGCGATGGCCCCCAGCTACTACATCCACGCAAAAATGGTGCAGGCTCACCGAAACCGCGTATTCCACGACTTTCGACAGGGCAAGTGCAGAAATCTGGTCTGCTCAGGTTGGTAATATTTTGCGGAATGCGCTCGTAGGATTGTCTAATTGCCCTCAATTCCTAGATCTCCTTACGCGAGGTATCGACATCCAAGCCGTCAACGTTGTCATCAACTTCGATTTCCCCAAAAATGCGGAGACTTACCTTCACCGAATAGGCCGTTCTGGTCGATTTGGGCACCTTGGACTCGCCATCAACCTCATCACGTACGATGATCGATGTTAGTACGCCAATGCGTTCTCTGCTTATGCGCTTCTGGCACTGCTAACGGACTTGTCGCTGTTCAATTTTAGTCAACTTGTACAAAATTGAGCAGGAACTTGGCACCGAAATCCAACCGATCCCGCCAGTGATCGATAAACAACTCTATACGTGATCGCCCTTGCCTCAGAAACTGGTGTTGTCGGCTCGTCGGGGCAGTGACTCTTGGCCTTGATGAATTTGCCGTATTGTCGACATCGGGATAAGCCCAAATTTCAATATCTCGTATGTCTAGAGAACGAGCAAATTGGCGCTTTTCCTTCCTTTGATTAGATGGGACTGCCCTTGTATGAAAGCAGCACTTTTGCTTGAATAAAAATTGCAAGTTCTCAGATCTGCAGAGAGAGGAAAGCCCGCGGGGTGGGAGAAAGAAAGGGGTTGGAAGTTCTAGTCTGACATCGCGACCACAGTAGCCACCCAAAACCCCACTGCAAGATGCGAGAAGGAAGTGTGGCGACTGACACGGAAACTGCTGGCAGCGTCCACGCAGACACGGAAGAGTTTGACGATGTGGTACGTAGTTTGCATGATATCACTCAAATCACCGAGACATTCGTTGTCTGCTGGATTCCGCTAACTGTATCCCCTCCACGCCTGATCCGGGGAAAACCTCCCTCTGTTTTTTTTTTGGTCTATGCTCATGAAATTCGGATTCGAAGGAGATGGATGCCCTGGCGGCGACGGACGAAGAAGAGTCCAACGATGTGGGTGCACCTAGGTGACAATATTTTGAACCAGAGCTCACCTCGACCACCAGGACCCTATGGATACAGACGAACTCAATGATGGGGCCGCACCAGAACGCCGTCGCGCGGAGTCGTCGGCGCGGAACGAAGGATTTCGCAAGAAGCTGAGCGCATTGAAAGCGGATCAGCTAGCGGACATGAAGAAGGTTTGTATCGCAAGCACAAGCCAATACGGAACTCTCTCTCTGTGAAACTGACGTTACCTTTTGTGACAGAGGTACCGCTACCTTCTATCTCAAACCGAAATATTCCAGCACTTTATCGACGAAGATCTTCTGAAAAAGCTGTTTCCCGATGGTCTTCCTGGTGCAGCAAAGCCAGGGCCAGGACGACCCCCGAAGGTCCCTCCAGCAGGGTGCGATTCCCGAGTTATCTTTATTAAGCTTCATTCAAGTTCACCAATTGTTATGTTAGGGAGTCCCACCGTCGGCGCAAGACAGAGAAAGAAGAAGACGAGGAACTTTTGCAAATGGAGGAGGATGATGATGGGGGCACTGTGATCACAGAGTCTCCAAGCTGTGAGTTGCGTGATCCCTCGTTCTGTTCGGGACGAATGGCTTGAACAATTTTCTTCTTGTTCGTTTTCGTGTCCAGATGTGAAGGGTGGTAAAATGCGCGAGTACCAAGTACAAGGTCTCAACTGGCTTATCTCCCTCTTCGAGAATGGCATTAATGGTATCCTGGCTGGTTCGTGCGAGCCTTTTATCATCAAACTATGCCATGCTGGTGCTAAGAGCATTTACCGTACGTTTATAGATGAAATGGGATTGGGAAAAACTTTGCAAACTATCTCCTTTTTGGGCTACTTGAAGTGTTTCCAGGGAATTTCGGGACCGCACTTGGTTGTGGTTCCAAAGTCCACTCTGCACAACTGGCAGTCTGAGTTCAGCAAATGGGTACCAGAGATAAAAAGCTTCATTTTTCACGGTGACAAGGGGAGGAGGGTAAGTTCGCGAAATAGTTCGACGTACTTGTACTTGTCTAACTTTTGGGCTAAGGCTGAACTTGCAGAGACTATCCTTCTGCAACAAAAGTTTGATGTCTGTATTACCTCTTACGAAGTGTGCCTCATTGAAAAGGTGGGTCTCATTGGGTTTGTGAATCATGTTGACGTATTTTCATTTTCTTGTTCCTTGAAAAGGCCCATCTTCGGAAGTTCTCTTGGCAGTATATCGTCATTGATGAAGCGCATCGTATCAAGAACGAGAACTCCCTTCTTTCTCAAATTGTCCGGATATTCCAATGCAGAAACCGACTTCTCATCACCGGAACGCCTTTGCAAAACAACCTACACGAGCTTTGGGCTTTGCTTAATTTCCTGTTGCCCGATATCTTCAGCTCAAGCACCAAATTCGATGAATGGTTCCAACAGCAGAAGGGAGGAGCTGATCAGGACGCTGTTGTCCGCCAGCTCCAAAAAGTTCTTCAACCGTTCCTTTTGCGGCGAATCAAGGCTGATGTGGAGAAAAGTCTCTTGCCCAAAAAACGAATGAACTTGTACGTTGGGCTTTCGGGCACGCAGAAAAGGCTCTATCAGAAAATTCTCGAAAAAGATATCGATGCAGTTAACGGTATGTTCATTGCGAACTCAAGCCATTCATCGTTTTGTTTATCGATGCTGTCGTAGGGGCTGTTGGTGATCGCACCGCTAAAACACGCCTATTAAACATTGTCATGCAATTGAGAAAGTGTTGCAATCACCCTTATCTCTTTGATGGTGAATGATTCTTGTTTCACTCCGAAATCGAACATCTTATCAACATCGCCCGTTTCGTAGGTGTTGAACCTGGTCCCCCTTTCACAACCGATCAGCACCTTGTTGATACTGCGGGGAAAATGGTTGTCTTGGACAAACTTCTCACGCGACTTAAAGCTAATGGCTCCAGGGTGCTGTTGTTTTCTCAAATGAGCCGTGTGTTGGATATATTGGAGGATTATTGCCTCTGGAAGCAGTACGGTGAGAGAAACACTTCTATATCTTTTTTATTGATTAGCCTTGACGATTTCTGTGGTAGATTATTGCCGAATTGGTTCGTTAGCTGCCAAGTTTGATGCGGTCTCTGGTTGGACTAAAGAACGTTGAACAGATGGGAACACTGCCCACGAAGATCGCATCCGTTCCATTGACGATTACAACGCTCCCAATAGTTCGAAGTTCGTTTTTCTTCTTACGACGCGCGCTGGTGGCTTGGGTATCAATCTTGCTACCGCTGACATCGTTATAATGTGAGTCATCATTCTACAATACCCGAGTGCGCACAACATTTAGCCATGTGCGTGCAGGTATGATAATGACTGGAATCCACAAGTTGACCTGCAAGCTGAAGATCGGGCACACCGGATTGGGCAGACAAAACAGGTCATCGTGTTCAGGTTCATCACCGAAGTATGTAGTAAGAGCGAGTGAGGTTTACCCCACTAGTCTAATCTACCTTTTTCGTCTTGAAATTAGAATTCGGTAGAAGAAAAAATTATTGGTAAGTTTGGCAGAGAGAAATGGCTTCTACAGCTAACAATTGGTACAATGCAGAACGCGCAACTCAGAAGCTTAGATTGGATCAACTTGTCATTCAACAGGGGAAAGCAGCGCAGCAGACTAAAGGTATGCAGTTGAACGCATCATACCTCTTCGAGATTGTAAATTCTATTTTATTTTTCAAGCCGCTGGGAAGGATGAATTACTTTCGATGATTCAATTTGGTGCACAGCAGATCATAGCGTCCGGTGAAAGGTGGGATGACGATGAAGGAAATTCTTGATGGGCGTCCAAGTTTCAAACCTCATCACTTATTAGCACAATTCAAGATGATACCATTGAAAGAATTCTTGAGCGCGGCGAACTTAAGACACAGGAACTTGAGGTGAAGAGCGACCTCTGTTCTCTCCTCTCTTCTACAATGGCAGTGCTAAATCCTTTCGTTATTTGCAGTCGAAGTATCAGAATGCAGGGCTTGACGATCTGCAGAAGTGGACCGTGGATGGTTATCAAGCCTGGGAAGGGCAAGACTTCAGTGGGAAGGGCAAACGTCCATTGGCGTTCCAATGGATTGCTCCATCAAAGCGCGAAAGAAGGGCAGATAACTACAACTTGGATCAATTTTATAGAGATTCGATGCGAGCTTCAGGAAGACCACCGGTTAACAAAGCTGCGAAGCCCCCTCAGATGAAAAATCTAGCGTAAGTCACACTCTAAACGTGTGCCGAAGAAAAATTGGCATTCTAACATGAGTACAGATTTGATTTTCAGTTCTATCCACCCCGTTTTATGGATCTTCAAAGGAAGCAAATACTCTGGTTTCAGGTGCGGTGTACTGCGGTTGCCGGTGAAGAAAGTCATTCTTACGTCTTTTAACCACAGAAACAAAGCGGGACGCGCACTCCAAAGATAGATGATAACGATCCTGAGTACGAGAAGAAAGAGCAAGAGCGACTTGAAGAACAGACGCGTATTGATGAAGGTAAGCGTGAGGTGTGAGTAGTTCAAGCTTGTATTCTTGAAAGCTCTATCTCCTTCAGCCGAACCTTTGACTGAAGAAGAGCTGGCGGAAAAGGATGAGCTTTCCAGTCAAGGATTCAAGGACTGGTCCAAAAAGGACTTCAATACCTTCATTGCTGCGATTGCAAAACATGGAAGGTTGTTATGGGTCTGCTCTACGATACCCTCACATATCAATTGATTGATCTATTGACAGGCAAAACGTTGATCTTATTATCCAAGATTGTGCTCAAGCCATTCAAAAGCCGGAGGAAGAGATTCGCGAGTATTGGAAAGTATTCTGGAAGCGCAAAGACGAGCTCACGGAAAGTGCAAAGGCGATTGAGCAAATATCAAAAGGAGAAAAGGACATCGAATATCGAGAAAAGATCGGAAAGTTGCTCAAAGAGAAGGTTTCACGGTATAAACATCCTCTTCAAGAGCTGGAGATAATGTACAGCGCGAACAAAGGCCGGACATTCACTGAAGAGGAGGACCGTTACTTGGTGAGTTCGTTCATGGAACACCATCATTATATGGGTAACACGGAATGGTCGTTAGGTGGTCGCAATGGCGGAGCATGGAATCGCCACAGACGAAAGTTACGATTACATTCGAGCAAGTATCCGAGAACAAACTATGTTCCGATTTGATTGGTTCATCAAATCGAGGACAACAACGGAAATCAAGAATAGGTGCAAGGCACTTGTGCGCTTGCTCGAAAAGGAGATTGGGATAGAAGACGAGGAGGAACGCCCTCGGCCAGGACCAAAGAAGCGAAAATTGCGATCATAGAGTTTTGTTTACAATATAAATAAAGTTGATTCAATTTAGCATCATTCGTTTATAACTTTTGTTATAACCTGGCATTGTCCCAAAGTTTACGTGTTAGAATGTTTAGGGCATGAATTTCTCACGGTAGATGTTGGAGGGTAGGGAAAGTCATACAAAAAGGAGACAATGTCAAAAGGACAAACATTCACATATCTGAGAGGTAATGCTTTCGGTCAATAAAGAGGCAACAAAAAACTTTGAGGGATGATTGGTAAATTTTTAATGTTTCAAATGCAGTGCACTAGTGCAATTCCAAATATCACTTATGTTTAGGTACAATCACTGCAACCATAATTTTGTGCAGCAGTCATCAGTCTATAGTCTTTCTGCAATTGTGGGTTTACTACGCACCCAGTGGGGTTGCCTCCCTTGGCCAAAAAGTAAACACCTAATTGTATGTAGAACACCAAAGTTTTCCTCTCTCAATTCTAAAACTCTATGCAAAGAGCAACGCTCAGCCTGCTGCAGTTCAAGAGTGATCACAAAGATATTAGGTATGATGCTTACCAATGAAATTTATTGCAAATATTTAAAATGTTTGGCATGTGGTTGGTTTACAATATAAGGGTTTAAGTGATGATATTGTCGACCAGATGTATCACAGCTCAGGATGAAGATGAGAGTAATATTTTCAATGTTTGGAGAAAGGGAAAATTGGAAAATGGTCATTTCTTCTGGATGAACAATGGATTCATAAGTGTGGTGCACCTCTTCCCAGTTCCCCCCTAGCTGTGTTTTTTTTTCTACTGGCCTGTAACAATTTTGCCTTCTCACATTAGGGAATGCCTCCATCAAAGCACAATACATTCAGCAAAGTATTCAGTGTTACTAAAAGTACAAACATAAGTCATAGCAGATTTGTTCACATCACATTTCTGGAAGTATAATAAATGCAGTTCCAAACAATTTCCACTTGTTTTCTGCGTCTTTATTAATGACTTGAAGGTCACATATGTACTTTTGTCGTGACCCATCCAAGAACAAAGGAAAGTATGCCCCAGTGCATAGTTCCTTTGTAAAATTGAGTGATTATGCTGGAATCATAAAGAGCATGGCTGTTGCTTGTCCTTACCATATTCATCTCATTTGGTAGCCATGATATGTAGCAGTTTGGTGCACATGAAACAGCATCATCATCACCATCTACATCTTGAATTGTGCCATCTTCACTCATTTTTGAGCCCTGTATGTAAAATCCACTTATGCAAATGTGAGGTAAAATTGACGGAACATTTTTTGGACTCCAGAATGAGTACAGTGTCAAGGAATCCAGTGGTACCTTTACTTTATTAAAGTGCTAAGCTGGCAATATCTTTTGAACAATTAAAACAAACTCACACTTTCTTGATATATACTGCCGAAAAGAAAGTAAAAGTGAATGCACTCTAAAAACCCCCTGGAGATTTAAAACCAAATTCCCTGCATTCAGATTACAAATATTTTGCTTCAGCGCCACAAGTCGTTGTTTGAGCAAATGAAAGAAGCTTCTGTCACTTTTCTGCATGCAAAGCAATCTAAAGATAAAAAATTAGAAAAGTTTTTGGAAGATAACAAAAGCCTCACAATTCCAAAGTAATTGTATCACTGGAACCAAGCTGACTTGTTGGCAACATTTGAAGTCTCAAACTCTGAGCTTCTTGCTGACATATTTTTTTGACATCTTCAAGTTCCTAATTTCAAATGAATCAGAGCAGCACTGTAATATCAGTCATGATGTTTGTCTCACTGTGTGAAAGAATGTGGAAATTGGTTCTGGAACTTTGATGGAAATCTCAGGAATTGCGGACAAGTGTGAAAGCATCTAAAAGTAGTAAAATTTTGTTTTTGCTCAACCTTGCAGGTAGAGAGTTGAATTCTTACTTCTTCCCAGACTCCATTGCTGGAGTGTGATAGTGTTTTGTGTTCCAAAGGACCATTGCAGCTATTCTTGTGCTCCTAAATAAGGAAAAAACATCATGCTTCAAAGCTATAGCTTTGCTTGTGTAATTTATCAACTTGCCAGTGTTTGAAGCTTGGTAGACACACTAATAGCAGCTCTCTGGTCAATTGTTTTTTGAACATTACTGGGCAGACTCAAAATCTGTGAAACCTCCGCTGAGCTACCAATAGCTGCTAGCTCAGTCTCCTTCAGTCCACTGAGATCATTGTATGAGTTTCCCAAGTCACTCAAGTCTTGAAAATGTGTGTGAAAAGTTGTTCATTCAAGCTCTCTGTAGTTTCACTTACTCTTGCAAATCAAGTTGAGTAACAGAGTCTTCAGTTTTTCTGTGTCACCAGCACTCCCAATGTGGCCACTGTATATGTTTTCCACAATACCAGAAAAGGATTGTATACCCTTGGATATATTGCCAGTTTTAATGACATTCTAGAAGAAAATTTTTGAAGTTCTGATTAAAAGCTACTCATGTGGTTGAACTTACCACAAGAAGGTTTGCAGAAGACCATAAATCTGAGACAGAAAACCCATATTTTTCCATCCAGCCTTGTGGTATAAATGTGCTTCTTCCCTGAACTACAGAATGAAATTGAGCCAACCTATGAAGCATGGCAATGTGGTTAGGAATTGCATCAGCATATGTGTCCTTTAATAGACAGTAAGTTTGTCTGAGAAGCTGTTGAGGGTCTAAAGTATTTTACAATCAATATGTAACCTCATCAGAGTATCAGGAGATTCAAAATTTATAGCACCTTTAGGCACATTCACTACTATTTTGAAACAACTTGAGAGGAAGTTCTCTGGGAATTTTTCATGATCTTCTGCAATTAGCCATAGTCGAAATGAGCTGTTAACTCTTGATTCCATTTTCTTAAGCTCTTGTGGAATGTTTGAGACCCATTGAGATGCTAAGTGGACATTTTGGAGGCACAACCAGGTGCCCTTGGTTGTGCAAGATTCCAGAACTTTCATCATATCTGATAAACTCATTGATCCTATAACAAGCTGGTATTGATCCATCAAATCCAGGCAATAAAGAGTTGTGATTCACTTTTGGTTTTTGGTCAACAACTCACTTCTTCAATATCTTGACTTCTATTACTGGCAAGTCTCAAAATTTCCTTCAGTGGATTTGTTCCAGATTCAGATTTCACAAGAATTGGTTGTATTGCAGAAGTGATTGACATGATCTTGTCCAATGAGGGTCGCTTCAAATGGCTCTCATCAATTGCAAATATTTCTGAAAGAAAGCTTTCTCCTTCAAAAATCTGATTTAGAAAGCAAAAAGTGCAAGTAAAAACAACATCACTTTTCTTACCTGTCTTATGTAGTTTGTCAGGATGAAAGTTTTTAACAAGTAGGAACCGCTGAAAGGCACTATAAATAAAGCATGCATGTTAATGTCAACAAAGTATTGAATTTGAAGAGTCAACAAGGCACACCTAATGGACTTGTTTTGTTTGCCAAGCAAGTTGTAGGGTGATCCTGAATCAATCCATTCTTTCCATGAAGCCTCACTTCGGAACGTTCTTGCAGCAAGATCCTAAATTATTTTTAGATTGTAAGAGGGGTATTGTCTGGGTAACATGTTTTCACCTACCATGTATGCAGGACTGGTGTTATGTTGATGCTTTTTGGGAAACCATGAGGGTACCATTTGTGATGTCAACACCATACCATAAGACTCTTTGCATATTGTATCCCAATCTTCTTTTGGAAACTCTTCTGGCTTTAACTTCTGAGATATGTAAAGTGTAATAGGGACCCAGTCCTCTTCAAAAGATGACATCTTCAGATATCCAAATAATTGTTTCTCTAACTCTGTCACAAGCACTGAAATATTTTCTGAATGGCTATAGGATCCCACAACAGATAGAACCTTTTCAAAAACTCCCACAAATAATGGAAAGGAATAACAGTAGAAAGTGTTAAGAGTTTGCAAGCCCAATAGGGCAAAAAAAATCTTTCCTGCATACTGTGCAAAGCCAAAGAAGGTATTCTGCTCCTGTTGTAATTTTTGTTGTAGAATTACTGATTTTTCAAGGGAGTTTGATATTGAAGCACTCTTTTCCTTCACTTCTGAAAGACTTTCTATCAAGCTTTGATCATCTAAAATGTTTCCTTCAGCTTCTGCCAAACATTTCAGCAGTGTTTCCTCAAGCTTATGAAGCTCTATGCGAAGCTGTTGGTCCTTTGCTACAAGTTGTGCTCTCTCATTCTCCACTGTTGGAATCAATTTTTGTAGTGCAAGTGACAACAAGTTTTCTGTCACACTATTTTCTGTTAATGTGAAGCAGACAGTATTGACAGAGCTCTGAACAGTTTCAGTGAAAGCTGCTTGAGAAGATCCAACAATGTACAGTGTGAATTTTGGGTTAAAGTCCACAACCTGCCCTCCAAGCTTAATTTTTGGCGCTGTTCCATCATGAAAAACTTCTCTTCTTAGGAGTGGAAACATCCATGAGTTAACATGCCTGGTATCTTGGATAATGAGAGTTCTCCCAAATCTTACAGACTGTACCACTTGTCTGAACAACATACTGCTACAGAAATCAACAACCTCTATTCCATTATCTTGTGGTGTAGCCTGTTTCAACCATTGCAAAATGTTGCTTGACGCATCAATTATTAAAGGTGTTTGTGTTGTGGTTAAGATAATTGATGCATTTTCTAATGCTAGTCTGTCATCTTGGAGCCCCATCGACTTCCATGTGATTCTGTCATGCTCACTAAACAGCCAAGAATGGTCCCACAAAACAATATGACTCAATGAACACCATTTTTCTAGAGTCAATTTTCTTTTCTGCTCCTCCATTTGACCAAAAAATGCCACAACTGCAGCAGTTATGATACTTGTTAATGGACATGACTTGAGGTTTTCTTGCAAATTTTTCACTTCAGACGTCCATCGTTTCCCTTCTTCTTGAAGTTTTTCAAGTAAATCTTCTGCCTTGGATTTTGTAAGTAGAACAGCTTGAAGCTCTGCTCTTAAGACCTCAGCATCTCTCATTTTTGACGCAAAGCTTGTCTTCTGCTCAGTGATACAGTCTTCTATGCCTTTAAGTTGACTTTTTGACATCTCAAGTGCAGAATGTGATTGTAAAAGGTTATTTTCCAGAGTATTAAGTTGTTCTTGGAGAGGAGCAACCTTTGCTAGAACATCTGAGTACGCTATGTTTGCTTTTACCCAAATAGCCAGTGAACCTGCGGCATAGAAAGATTTCCTCGCAACAGTTTCATCAAATGAGTCTACAATGCACAAAAGAGTGGCTCTTGTTCATTCAACTGAAAATTCTTATGTCACAATACCTGGCCTCTCAAAAATTAACATCTTCACAGACTCTCTAATGCTTGGGGTGATATTCTCAGCTTGGAAATTAATTATTTCATCTTTGACATTTCTTTTGCCTAGAAAAGCTTTCATGCTTGTGACAAATCAAGACCATTTTTAGCTGTGCAGTTTCAAACAATGGTCTTCACTCACCTGGACCAACTCATATCTTTTATTCCAAGCAGCCTCAGTAACCCTTCAAGCACATCTCTTATTACTGCTGGTGGAGCACGAAGAGATCTGATTTCTGCAAGATTCTCTGTCCTTATCTCCCCAACAGCACATTTTGCTTGGAGGAGGAGTGGTTCAACACTCTGCAGTTCCTTTTGGGTTGCATCCTTCTTTTCTACCAAGTTCTGCTTCTCAAATGACAGCTTGACCTGAAGGTCTTGTATTGCAACTTTTTGCAGATTAGCTTGAGCAATTTTTTCTGAAAATCAATAGCAATCAGAATCCAACTTCAATTGATGGAACTTGAGAGATTATTTACCAGTGATGTCTTCCAAGTCAGCGTCAGCACTTTTTTGAAGTGCTTCTACAGAAGCCTTCTTTGACTCTGCTTGCTCTGAAAGCTCTGCTACACACTCAGATGCACTATGAAGTTTATCAACACCCTTCTCCAAATGATCAAGCTTTCTTTTATTAGTGGTCCAGCTTTTGTTGAGAATATTTTCATATGTTTCCAAAAAGCTTATAAATTGAGCAGGCTTCGAGTCAATGGTCTCATCCACTTTAACTATTGTTTCCATCACAGTTTTCTTTTCACTATCCAATAACTCATCAAGAATATTATTGTTACCCATTCTTGCTATTGTCAGTTCTTGTTTGTTCAATATTGACCAATCATCAAACCATATTTTGGTGCATGAATCTGCTATGGTAGGTGCCAATTGGTACAAATTATGGGCATCTGGATCATCAACATTCAAAATTACTGCAATGTGAAGATTTTGTGAAACACGATCCCAAAAATAGTCAATGAGTCCACCACTGTATGAATCGTTGCTGCACTCAGTGCTCAAAGATTGCACCAAGAGTTGCAGTTCTTCTTTGGTGTAGAGTCCACACAGTTTACCAGCTCCAAGGAGATCATTCAAGTAACATAAGACTCTTGGAGATGAGGTAAGGTGATGTTTTTCAACAATTAGCAGGATCTTTTGGGCATCAATTCCAACAGAATAAAAAATATTTTTAAAATCATTCTGAATTGATCTTAGTGTTAAATTTGCACTCTCTGCAATGGTCTGGCACTTGAACCCAAGCATCTCAGCAACAAAAGAGCAACTTCTTGATCGACCCATTCCTGAACGACCCCAAAGGATTGTAGAACCTCCTATGGCTCCAAACCTTGTTGTGAGTGCATCTTTGATAAGTTCAAGGTACAATCTTTGGTCTGATGTGATAAACTCTGATGTGTTGTTTAAGCTATGTGTCCATTCATCTCTGTAGTTATTTGCATGTGATGGTGCAAATAATGCTTCTGAAGAAACTATTTCTGAAGTTTCAATGTGAAAGTCCCAATGTTGGGCAATTGTAGTTGAGATAATATTGAGAGCTAGTTTCTTGAACTGTGATTTCAAACCATTCACTAGCAATCTACATCCTTTGATTGAAACGAGAGTGAGAAGGTGCTTTACGTGGTCTGAGCTTGGAGTAATTTCAAGAGGAGCCAATGAATCAATCCAGTGAATCAGATGTTTTGAGGAGAGTGACATATCCTTTGTGTGCTCCCTTATTGAGGACAAAATGGAAACCATAGTTTTTGCAAGCTTCACAATGCATCCATCCTTGTCAGAAAGGTCCAGCTTATGCAACACTTTAGACAGCATTTGGTTGCACACATCAACAAGTATATTTTCTGTTGGTGTTCCAAAGAACAAGGCTCTCATACCTGTAAATAAACATTGGTATGCCATACCCATATCTCTATCAGAATTGATTGTTGTGATTATTTGAAACTGCTTAATGGTGACCCATTCCTTAGATTTGAAATCATAAAAGCCATGAAAGCAGAGTAGCTGCTGCAACATTGCAATCACTTCCACTGACTCATATTTATCTGGCTTGATACAGTGCAGATTTTGCATCACAATAAAGCAAACTGTCCCTGTCTTTGGTTTCAATACCTTCCCATCTGCACTTGAATGGACTGTACCCATCTCTAAGATGTTATCCACAATGTCTTTACCACTTGTTGTGGCACTGCAATATATGATCCTTGAGCTGCTGCTACTTATGGAGAGAAGTTCCCTCACAAGCGTTAGCTTTCCACTTCCTCTAGGTCCAATAAGAAGAATATTTTCCCCATTCTCCATCAGTATTGACAAGGCATTTTGTAGATCTAGTGAACAAATGTAGCAGATTAGTCTTTGTGGCATTCCAAAAAATGAGTACTCACAAAAGTAGTGAGCTGGATAGTTTGAGTTGGGAACATTATCTTTGCAATTGACAGATTCAAAATAATCTGGAAATTTTTTTTGCAAGATTGGTTGAATGTCTTCTGGGACCAAGAAGCTCAGAAACTTTAAAAAAGATTCAGGGATAATTTCTTTGGTAAAATTATCAGAGCTTGGAAGTAGTGAGAGGAAGCTCTGTACTACATTCCTGGTGACTGCACTTGAGGAGACAGGACACTGAGTGGTGAGCCAAGATACAATTGGCTTCAAAATCTAACAAGCAGATAGCATAATTAATAAAAAAAATTAAACAAAATCCAGAATGCGACCAACTTTATGAACCTTTGTTCTCATTTGCACCTCTCCAACTTCAGAAAGTTTCAAAGCCCAGCCGTCTAAAAGGAGCTTTATGGTAAAGTCTTGCTCTGTCAAGTGAATAACTGAGAGTCTGCTAACTGTTGCAGGTGACGCATACTTGAAGTCTGATGCCTCAAAGATGAAATGAACATTTGCTCCAAAGTGAAACCTTTCACCATTTGGAACTGTTAAAATGTGATTGTCATCAAGAACTGAGTTCAGTGCCTCAATCCACTTTCAACTTGTTTATTAACAAGGGGCATTTTTTTTATGCAATTTATGGCCCTTACCTCAGGATCAATGTCTCCATCACAAATCACCCAATGTGTAATTGTTGGGTTTTGTATGATATCACGAGCAATACGAATAAGAATACCATCCTCCCTAAAATTACAATATATATGTCAGTTGGGAAGCTGTAATGTGCCAAAAATATAGATACCATTCTCTGGTTTCAGAATTTAAAACCCCCCAAAAATATTCTTTGCAAGTAGCCTTTGGTTGGATGTAGTGCACTTTTATTTTCTTTGTCTTCTGATAAAACTTCAAAACTACCTTCCATATTGTGCTTTTACCAGTGCCATAACGTCCAATAAGAGCAACCCCCATTTTTGTTTCCAGGCTAGTGAGGAAGAATTTGCATGTTTTTAATTGAACACTGTTTGGTTGCAATCCAAGCTCCTCAAAGCACTGCCAGAGCTCCCCTTTGTCTTTGCTTTCCTGATCCAGAACAAAGCCATGTCCAGAAAATATATCCATGAGGATATCGGAGAAATTTTGGCTGTCCAATTGTTTTAGCCTTGGGGTTATTGTAGTATGGAGGGCTTCCAAAACACATTGCTCTTCCACATAGGAATCATTTGTTCCGCTTCTATGACTACGCAACAATCTACCAGAAACAATCAATACTGTCTTAATGGTGCGTAGTCCCCAATCATACTGCTTTTGACATGACAATGTCTCTTTACAGCTCATTAAAGTCGTAACAATCTTGACAGCAAGAATTGTGGAATCTTTAAAGCCTTCTGCTGATAGTAGAATGTCACATATACTTGCATTATTTGGATGAGTCATTGCAATTGGTCTAAACAGTTGCTTCAAGTTGTCTGGAAGCTGCTGGCGTCCACCATATTCTTTACTTGCTGGGTTTAGTGTAATAAAAATTGCAGTTTTGCAGTCCAGGTGAACATCCAAGCCAAGAATTTTGGCCAATTTCTTTTCATTCTTCAAAGAAGCTTGAATATCCCGAATTAAGACAGAAACAGCACTCATTACAAGTTCTTCCAGACGGTTAAACTCATCAAAGCAGCCCCAAGCACCAACTTTGCACAGTCCCATGAATGTGCGCCCAATGGCAGCATAGTCAAGTCCCTCATCACAGTTGAAGACAAGAACTTGTCTCCCAAGAAGAGATCCAAGTGCCTTCACAGATTCTGTTTTCCCTGTTCCTGCTGGCCCAAAAGGATTTCCACCATATCCATCTTTTAGTGCTTGGAATAATGAAAGAAAGCATTTGTCAGTAAGCTCTGTATGAACAAGTTTTGATCCATTGCCTTGATATTCCCATGAATATGGCAATCTAGCCTCCCCCATACACACAATCATATTGTCATCATCTTGAAGATAAAATCTCAATTGTTTCTTCCATGACCAATCATCTTTTTCAATTGTTTCCAATGAATACAGTGACTTCACCACATTTATTCTGTGAATAGTGTCCAAGATGAGAGCTTGTGCTTTCAAGGTCAAGTGGCCACTCTGATTGTCAGCATACAAGCCGTCATGCACAATTTTGTTGAAGTCACCAAGTTTTGTCTTCAATTTTGCTAACATCTGAGAGAATGATTGCTTCCCATCCATTATTTCTTCACATTCACTGGAAAATTTGATGTACTCAGCAAGCTCCACAACCTGTTGCGGGGTATCCTGAAAACATGGCATTGTTAAGTAGTTCTTTAAAATAGTTTGAAGTGTTTCCTTTAATTGGGTCTGAATGCCATTCAGCCAAATGCTTGCTTCATTGACAGTGTATACCTTTGAGCTCAAGGAGACAACTTCTCCCTCTGTACTTTTAATTGCAACAACATCACACTGATCAGAAAAAAGCAACTCCCCAATAGCAGTAAAAATTTTATGCAAGTGAGATTGCATTTTTTCTTTGTCCGTGCCTTGCCCAAGCATCTCCAGTAAGTCATCATCCTAAATTTAAGAATTTGGATAAAATTCGATTTATCAATTGTCACACTTCTGTTATAATCTTACTTACTCCAACAAAATAGAATCGTGGGAAGCATGATCTCTTTTCTTCTAAGAATTCTGCAAGTGCTTTTTGGCATAATTCCAATTGTTCATGAAGAAACGTCACAGTAGAGTGAACTCTCTCAGTTATGCACATTTCAAGCATGCGTTTCTCTCTACAAAGTTGATTCATAAGAGCTGAAAACTTAGAGTCTAATTGCTGAAATCTGGCACCTTCACTGCTCAGAATGTTTTGCCCATAGATAGGTTCCAAGTATATCCATTTTCTCTGCACTGCTGCAAGAATTGCCAAACAATCGCTGAGTTGGCCCAACCGTGCTTCCCAGTAACCACCCCGTTGAGCAAACTGAGGTGACCTAGAAGTATGAAGTGCTTGTGCAATGGACACATTGTCTGAAATGGCACAGAATATGTCATTCCAGTTAGATACACACGGTGTATTTCTTCCCTGGAGTGTAGCGTGATCCCTGAATGCAAATATTGGAGATGTCACCCATGACTCTAACTCAAGAAGAGCTTGACGTAATGGGGCCTCTTGAGATGCTCTAATGGTAATATTCTCTATCTCCTTTGCATTCAGAATTATTTTTTCCATACTGTTTAGAATAAGACTCCGAGACACAAGTTTTGGGTCTTTTGGAGGTTTTTTTTGTAGTACGGAATAGAAGTCTTGCCAGTGTTCATCTGTCCATACCTCTCCACTAATACTCTGAGTTGTTTTGACAAGAATCTGAAGTTGGTGTAGTTTTGACTCTATTACTGAGGTAATGCTTGTCTTTCTTATTGTAAGTAACTCTTGCTTCCATGGCTCAATCAGTGTAGAATATAGCCATGAACTTGAAAATAGTTCAGTAGAGTTATTTGCATGTAGCAGCAGCTCTTGGAAGCTTGATAAAAGATTAAAGGACTTCAAGTCTTCTTCCATTTGTATATTCAGTGCACTAAAATTCTTAAGCTCCAAATCAATATCATCTTGTATTTGAGCTGTTTTGATTGTAGCTTGAAGATTTAATAGCATGTCATATGTAATCTGCTTCAACTGCTTTGATTCCAGGACAGAGTCTAACAAATCCAATGCTTCCTCAAAAGATTTTATCTCTGACATTTTTCTTTGCAAGAAATTCAAAGCAGTTTGTAAATGCTGAATAGCACTTTGAATTAACGCTTTCATTTTGTGATAGTTTGTTCTGACGTGCTTGCATTGAGCATCAATCATATCGCAGCGTGATGCACAAAGGAGATCCAACTTATGCCAGATGTCTTGCAGTTCTTCATCATCAATTACCTGACCAGTTAACTTTTTAAGTAATGCATTCTCTTCTGCAGCAAATTTCATCTGAATCTCTGCTTTTTGTCTTTCAGTCAAAACACTAGTGAGAGTCTCTCTTGCTCTCTGGAGATTGCTTCCATTGTCCTTGCATGAAATTAACAGCAAAACTTTACAGGCTCAATGAGTTGTGCAGATAATAAGATTTATGGCGAAATATGAAACTTTAATAGAAGAAATACCTTGATTTGCAAACATAACCACTGCAGCTTGACGAGACATAATGCGGGATTTAAGAGCAGACTGAAGCTGTTTGATCAAAGTGAGGATAAGGTGTTTGTAGAGTCACATGCTAAAGGTGCAAGCTCACCACATCAAACATGCTTTGTAGGTATTCTTCCAGCTTCAATTTTAATTGTGATGTTGTTATGGCTACTCCTACAAATTGAACTTCAGTAGGTATGATTGCCACCTGTTGTCCTTTACTCTGCCAACCAGACAATGTTTGATGAGATTTTGTAAGAACAAGATAAATAAAATTATCACAACACCTTAAGGGCTCTAAAGACATCTTCCCAATCCTCCAGCAAGAGTAATGAGTTGCTGGTAAAAGCTATTAGTCCATGCAGGTCTTTCAAGAGATCCCATTCTGCAAAAATGGTTTGTGCTGCATCTAAAGCTTCAACAATACATTCCCCAAGGTCAATCTGCTGAAGAATTTGCTCTCCACAAAGCTCAAAAGTGTCCTCAAATAATGCAACATTACATGTTACTCTTAGTTCTTTGATAGGTGACAAGTGTTTCCTTATATCCCTGTAGAACGTGGACCTTCCATCTTCAATCACGTGATGTTCCATCTTTTCCTTTAATTGAATCTCTTCAACCTTTGAGTTGTAAATTAGATTGTGTTGATACCACGTATGTAGACATTGTGATAGAACCAGTAATGCCAATTTAAAAAGCTGATGATCCAAGTGGGTATCCCAAGGAGTATTTTGCTTTTGGGAAGGAGGAACACCAGCTTTGTCTAAAACTTCATTTACAGTGATTTCCAACTTCATGATGTGTTTCTCCCATGTATACAACTCTGCTAGCATATTCAGTTCAATCAATGGTGCAAGATAACTTTTTATAAGGTGGTTATGACAGTGAGAAACAAGATTTACTCTTTCCTCCAATGATGTCACAAGGGATTGAAGCTTGGTTACATAAGCTTTAACAAGTTCCCAGCTGCTACTTTTATTTATTTCAACTTTATTTCTGTTCAAAAATTGTTGAAACTGCAAAGTTAAAGGCAATACCAGAAACTCTTGAAAGGGGAATGTTTTTGCTGCAAGTTCATTGTATAAAGTAACTGTGTGCTGTAATGTACTCAAAAGTTGCAGTAGCTTATCAATCCTTGAAAATTGAGAAGATATTTTTCCAGGCATAATAAATCCTAAGGCAAGCATTTGATGATAATCCAGGCTGAATGTTTCCAAACTATTGTTAAAGTGAATGCACAATTGACTTGAGTCCTTTACAAATGATACCAGCTCTAATCCATTTTGGAACTGATTCTCCCACAAATCTAAAGCTTGGTTACAATTTTGCACCCAGACATTGAAGAAATCCAGCTCCATGTTGTTAAGCTCCTCCAGTCCTCCTGCAATAAAATGGAGCAGATTTTCTGCTGCTTGGACACCAGAGAGGGCATCCTGCACAAATGTATGTGACTCTCTGAGCTAGGTGGGAAGAACCTGTGCAAGTACAACATAATTGTTCATTTGAGAAACCTTCTCACCTTCAGAACATTTTGCCGTATTGACAATATCACATCAGATGATGGCATGTCACCTTGTGCCACACTGAACTCAGTTGACTCCCTAATACTGGACAGCAAGGACTGCACTTCAGTGTTTATGTGAGAAATAAGGGACTGCTTCTCATTTACTGGCATAAAGGTTTTGATATGTGAGAATAAAATTCAATATCAAGCAAAATCATGCACACCTAGCAGCAGTGCAATGTGGTCCCTTTTCATCAAAGGAAGATATGTGTGAAGATCCTTTAATTTCCAGTGATACTCACCCAACTGTGACAGGGCAGTCTTCAATTTCTCTGCTGCATATTTTTCAGCTCTACTTATCTCCAAATCAAAGCTTTTAATAGAAGCCTATGCAAGCCTTTTAATTTGCATAAAGTTGTTGTCTCATGTGTAATGGCTCACCTCCCATTTATATGCATCAGTAATATCTAAGGTGACATTCAAGCATGCTAAAAAGGAATCAAAAATTTGTGGAAGTTGGAGCTCTACCCATTCATCTGAGTTTAAAATCTTTGAAAAACTGCAACGCAAGTCAAGGTATTCAAGAGCCTGAAATTTAAAAGCCAAACAGGGTAACATTATGCTTATATCATGCACTTTAAGTTTCTTTACCTTATGAACTCTTTCCAAAAGAGAGTTAAGTATTATTAGCACATCATAAGTCTCCTTCCACTTGTTTTGCCAGAATTTGGTTACCAAATCAATAATGATGGATTTCCATCGTTCTGCTGGCATAGCTATAAGTTGCAGCTTTGTCTAAATTGTTGATGACAGAGCTTGCTATTTATGGTCACAATTCCGTGCAACATATCAAAACTCACAGCCCCTTCCTGTGCTTGACTAAGATTAAGACCATCCAATTGTGTTGCAACTTTAGAGCACAAAATGTTGGTAATAAAGTTAAATAGTTGCTCGATGTGTCTTTGTGCACAATTCTGTCTCCTAAACACAGCAGATGTGTTTGTCATCATAGATATGCCAGAAATTTCAATAAATGGTCACCAAAGCTCATCCAAAGCATCTTGCAACTGATCAAGAATGTCCAAAGTTTCAACATTGTCATAGTGCCTGAAGTAACCTGTGTCATTTGTGGACAAACATTCACTCTTCCAATATGAGGACCCACTTGAGTCTCTCCGCTTCAACAACCAAATTCCGAAAACATCTGATAAGTTCCTCGTCAGCGCCATCCAGCTTTAGGGGCTTGTCTGTGGCAAAATTCCTACATCATCATTTTCTTTCACAAGTGACCGACAGCACTGGTGCAAACTCACTAAAGATGTTGAAGTCCAGTGATGCAAGTTCTACAGCCTCCAGTGCTCTCTTCAGTGGCATCTTCAAATCGGTAGATCTAGCGGAGTTGGCTCAAAAAAAAACTTATGTTGTGATGATGATTCTATTTGGAACCTACTGGAGGGTCCTCTGTCCAAGGGCAGACACATTCCGTAATCTCAAAGAAAACTCTTCATTATCAGTGACTGGAAGAATAAATAAATCCATAATACATAGCACGGGACCTAGGGTAAGTCTGCATATTGCGAATCGTGAAACACTTTCGACGGAATTGTATGTGGGAACCGCGTCCAAAAACTCAAAGTAAGTGGCCTGAAAGGAAGTGGTCATGCGTAAAGCGCATCACGGAAATTTCATTGCGTAGTTACTGTTTCATTCCACCTTGCCCCGATCAGATCGAGCTCTCGTTCTCCTGCAAGGAGTCTGCGGAGGAGGCCGATACCAGGATTCGATGCATTGTCCTCGCCATTTGATTTGTCCAACTCAGATGCGATGAGATGTTGGAGCTCTGCCTTTGCGGTGTTGTTCATTGGGCAACGCAGCTGCGGTCAGTCATGCCTTCCTCCATCAGAAACCCTTCACTCGCAACTTCAATCAGGGAATGCCCGGCACGGAACCAGAGCAGGATGTGGATGCAGCGCGAAGTTCAGTTCTGGAGGAAGAGTTTGATGCAAATTATGAACCAACTCAAGAAGGTGAGCGTGTTCTGTCCCAACGATTCAATGCGGCGCAATAACGTTTTCGCTCGCACTTGACGAAACTGCATTGGGCTTAACACTGAATGGTCTCATTAACTTTCCGACACCAACCTCTCGCTCTTGGAACATGGTGTCAGAAATCGTCGAGTATGCAACGTTTTTGGGGATGGACGTGGAGAAGGATACACACCTCTTCTGGATCGCCCGAGAGTCTTTGAAAGCGCCGCTTCCGCCCAACTGGAAACCGTGCCAAACTGATGACGGGAACATATGTACGTTCAATCTGACTCAAATTAAAAAGGATCAGAAATTTTCGATCGGGCGGAGGAATCCGCGGAGTTGAACGTTCTCTACGAACCAAGACGCCCATTAAGCCAGTGTAATAAATTGTCATTTCCCACAGATTATTTCAATTTCGTAACTGGTGAATCCATATGGGATCACCCGTGTGACGAGTACTACAAGAAACTATACGAAAATGAAAAGAAAAAGGCGAAGAATGCCCTTCCAGATGAAAGTACGATTTCCAAAGGGAAGGAGGATCAAACCGAAGTAAATTTACGCGAATGCTACATCAAGGCGTGTGATTTTGATTTCAACTTCAACAGTCCTCGCTCCCTGCGGTTAGCCAACCAGACGGGGTAGCCCATAAAAGCCTCAAACTTGGATCGACTGATGAAGTTGCAGGAGTTGTTTCCACTGGCAATGGCGACTTTGAAGGTGCATCGTCTTCAGCTTCCGAGAATGGGGCCGCCAGCACTCACCAAAGCCACGATTCACTCGTTGAGAATGTTAATGGTAAAATGGAGCCAAGCGTTCAAACAGAACCGGTTAAGGGGGGGAGTGAGACGTCACCATCTGAGAATCATTTAACGAAAAGTGCAGGGACAAAAGAAAGCTACCGGGACAGCCTCTCAGAGCTGTTGAGCATATCGTCGCTTTCGACACAAAGCGTGGGGACATCTTCAATGTCACATGGAGGTGGGCGAAACGGAGGTTCGAAAAACACTGAAGGCTTGAATGAGCTGAAACCAACAGTTGCCCCAGGTAAGTTCTCCAAGGTGTTGCATCACAAACCAATTTCCTTTACTCTTGGACATGCTCATGCTTAGGGATTGCAACAAAAGGAACGTTGCGGTTATCCACAGTTGCCAAAACATCAACGCAAAACAAAGAATCAGACACCGGTGACCATCAAAAGATTTCGTCCAAATCAGATGCAACCGACGGCTATCCGATCAGGGCCAGCAGAGGCACTCGCCCTGATTCCTCCGATTTTTATACAAGAAAGACGAGTGGTAATCGACAGGACCCCGAAGGTGCCAACCCCGTACTTGATCGAACGCAGGATGACCGGCTTGGAAGTCCTTCTGATTCCGGAAAATTGAGTCATGATTCGGGGGAGCACTCTGACTGGGATAAAGAGGAAGGGAATCTGAAGTCGGCACCCCTGCCGCAAGACGGAGCAGCTTCCTTTTTGAACACGGATGTGTCAAGAGAAAGGAAACGTTCACTTTCATCGTCCAGTGCGCGATCAACACAGGCGTCAGTAACGAATACACCACGCAATAATGACAGTCATCATTTTAGTACTGGCTTGGAGTCCCGAGTTCCTGACCCAGCTGGGCGATCAGCCACTATGGATGAATCTGAGAGGAGTGCTGTATACTCTTCGTACATCTTAAGCCAAGGAAAGACTTTTAACTCTCGCACTAATTCGAATGAGCACAGAGACGACATTAATGTACGTAACGGCAGCGGATCACGAGCTGTCTCAGACTCTGCTCCTCGAACGTCACTTGGGAATGACGGCTCCGCAGATAACAATCAAAGCCAACCAGCACCGGCTCAAGTAATTTTGCCTCAGGAAACAAAGCGATCGTCCATGAGTCCATTTGAGGACGCTGATCGTGTAGCCTTATATGACGGTTACCTCAAAAATCATTCCAACAGCGTAATCGGCGAGATCAAAGTAGGTGCTCTTTCCTCAATAGTACGTAGATCTTTGCATAATTCGATTATAGGCAAAGTCAGTCCGAGAAACAGAGATCGCCAGCTCTTCCGAAGCTACGGATTTTGTACCGCGCGTCACGCCGCAGCGACTGACGAAAGCTTCAGCCGTGACTGCGGAGTCAGACCAGGTCACAAATAAACCAACTGCAGTGCATGGTGCATCCCCTACCGAGGTTATCGCCCCTTCAGCGTCAAAGACTTCCCACGGAAAAGGCTTTGACGATGGTGATCGAGTAGCCTTATATCATGATTACCTGAAAAGCCATTCTACTAGGGCTCCTGAGGTTCAAATCAAGGTGTGTGCTTTCAATCCGCGACAAGGGCGATGTTTCATGGCTTATGCCAAATGTCAGGCGAAATCCGTCGTGGGTACGGCCGAAGGAGCCCCTATTGAAGCTGTTGAGCGGGCGTCTAGTTCAATCCCTCAACCGTCGGTCAACCCTACTTTCCCACAAGCTGATGCGATGAGCGCCCCGGCACGTCCTTTATCCGAATCCATGATGGGAGAAGTGTTCGCACTTTGCGTCGCATATTTGAAAGAGAACGGAAGGTCTTTACTTCCAAATGACGGAAATAAGGACATCGATGCAAATGATCCCAAGACTCTATTTGCAGATTATCTTCGACTGTCACCCATTAAATCAACCGATACACAGTTTGAAAGTGGCAAGTCCCTCGGTGGGCACAATTCGAATCCAAGAACGGAAGGGATAACGTTGTCAGCGGAACATCTTGCTTTGTTTGCAAGCTACTTGAGCCGAGGGAAAGCTCTCCGACCAAAAATGGAACTTGAAACTGAGGGAGAGACCTTGTCTACACGTCGCATTGACCACTCAGAGACCCAGTCAGCAACAGCTTTGATGGAAGGATCCAAAGAAATGTCAAGCAAACTTCAAAACCGCTTGGTGGAGCTGCGACGAGAGTATGATCAGAAGATCTCCGAAGCGGAACGACAGTACCAGCTTGATTTTGAAGCCAAAATCGCCGAGTCTCACCGGTCACTAGGCGAGCGTGCACAGCAACGAATCGCAGAAGTGGAGAAGGTGAGCATAGTTGACACCGAGAGAATTATCTCTGAGCTGCGGGCGGCGATGCAAAGAAAGTTATCGGACGCGGAGAGACAGAGCAACGCCGAACTCGAAAGACGTCAGTCGGAAATGCGTCAAGAGTTTCTGACACGCAGTTCTGAGTTGAAGCAACGCTACGACGCTGAATTGGAACGAAAGGCATTGGAACATCAAAGGGAGATGGCGCGAAAGCTCTCAGAGCTCGAAAGAGAGTCTCTGGTTGATTTGGATAGGAGAAAAGAACAGCTGAAATTACGACACCAAGAAGAGGTGGAGGAAACTGAACGAATGCTCCGTGCTCGCCGGACCCAAGAGTCTGAGGCTGGAAAGCGTGAATTGCACGAAAAGAAAAATAGGGACCTGCAGAAAATTGAGGAGGATTTCAACGATTGTCTCAAAAAGACTAAGATTATGCGCGATGACCAACTACGGGTAGAGCGGGATAGATTTGAGGCGGAAATCAGGTTCCTGCAGGATGAGAATCGCAGGAATGAAGATTTGCTCAGAAATCGAGTGCAAGAGAACCAACAGAGAATCGCTGCTGAAAGCAGTCAGTTCAAAATTGAGCTCGACAGAATACGTATGGAAGCAGAGTTTCTGGCAGAAAGCCTTCGAAAAAGAAAAGAAGCACTCGAAAAAGAAAAGATTCAAGTCGAGAAAGCTGAAAAGGAGATCCTCCTGCATCGGAATTCAAGCTATATAAACAGCACAGCTCGATCGCACACTCGTGAAAGTATTCTATGTAGCCCATTGGAGAGGGTTCCATATCAGCTACTGGAGGGTTTTGAGCACGTTTCCAGAAGTGACTGTGATAATGTTGAGCAGCAACTGCAAGAGTTACAAACTCTGAAGAATACTTATGAGGAGAAGCTGGCGGCCATTTTGCAATCGCAGCCACCGTCGCCACCTCGAGCCTCGATTCGATCACCAAGCAGGAGTCCTTGCCGCGAGAAGTATCAAAGAAAAGTCTACTGCGACTCTTGTGACGCGGATTCCGAGGAAATCCCTCATCCAAGACATTCCAGACTGCGGAGCCCAAAGCGATCTGCACGCTCGCCTTCTCGTTCGCCACATAGAACACCTCTTAAATTCGAAGACTTGGGTACGGTTGGCTACGTTCAGTTCTTTATTCGCACTTTAATATCAGGTTTGCCATGTTAGGATCACATAGTGTAGCGGACGACCAAGCTCGGGCGTTTTCCCAGAGTAGTGGACAGGAACATCGCATGAAATGGGCGACACCGCATTTTCGGTGAGATCCTCTTACGGCGGTCTTCGTAACCAAGCTAACGATGTGGATGTGTACACCCAGCACCACTCCAAACACGTCATTCCCCAGATATGAATTTGAGCGGAGATACCATTCGGAAGATTTCACTCCAGTAAGCCGCCATTGATACTTAGATTCCACCTACGTTGGTTTGTTAATGAAAAGATCAGCAGATACCTACAGATCCCCTGAATGCGAACGAAATGAACCAAAGAGCCCGAGATCTCGCGACCCAACTTCGAAGCAGGCTACCACCTGACTTCTACGTACGGTCAATGTCAGTTTGAGGGCTGTTGTTATCTATAAACTTTATCTTCTAATCGCTAAAGTTTATTCCACAGATCCCCCCGAGGTCTGAATGTCTCGTCATTTTCAGTGGCGTCCGCGACTTTGAGAGATTCCGATCCACGATTCAAGGTTTCAAGCGCAAAGGCTTCTGACTATCAATGGGCACGCCGCCAGTACGTGTGTGAGTCATCTGTTATGTATGCTTTCTGTTTCGTCTAATTGAATGAGTTGTAGGAACTACCTCTAATGAGATAATTATTAGAATCCTTTTAGTAGTGAGCTTAAAAACATGCTACGTATAATTTTTGGAAGCTTGGGGTTGAATAAATATCGAATAAGTCGACAACAGTTATGCAAATGCCCAAACCCTCACACTCACATCTTGGGTGTTCATACACACGAACGCGTTGCCCGGAACGGACTTTTGTAGTCGCTCCGCCTGGTCTCCAATAGTTCCAATGAAGATCATGAACGAATTTACACGGTCATCGCTTTTCAGTGCTGAATGAAAGGAGTCAATGGAAGATTGCGGGAAAATTAAGTCCACTGTATCACCTTTCGCGATCCCCGAGGGAGAAATGTTATATTGTGTGATATTGGCATCGGACAGGACAACAACGAAGTAGTCATCTAAATCATTTGAGCGACGTTGCATCTTAGTATCACGGTCATCTTCAGCACGAGCGAAACTCACCCCCTTCTTCTTTCACAATGTCCTTGATCGCCGTTGTACACGCGGAGAGCGTATTATCTATCATGGGAGAACGATAATTAGACACGATCATATCTTCACTGTAAGGAGAGATTATGCCTCACCACCGGAAAGACAATACTGAGCATGGGCATTCATCCGGCTGTTGGTACAAGGATGAGGTTAGAAGGTGCACAAAAATTTTACAGAACAGGGACAAACCTTATTGCCATGAACATTTCCTTTTCATTTGTTGGGTATTCACCCGGAACGACGAATGGCATGTTCGGAGCATCCCCGGAGTGGCCAAGTATCTTGTACTCAAATTTCTTCTCGAATCCTTTAAAAGACTCCATAATCATCAAGGCAACTTCAAGACTCCGGTCGAGACGTTGGTCATGCCCATTAAACCGCATCATGCTTGCACTCAAGTCAAATGCAAAAATGATCTTCTTGGGCTTTTGTTGGATGATACCAATCTCATCTGTCTCCCCTCGTCTCTTATATATCGAGCGTTCTCCGGTCAGTCCCTCGATACTGTCAAAGAGCCACATCATGTATCTCGCTCTGACAAAAAGCAAAGACGTGCAGCTCACAGTTTCGTATCGTCTACATCGCCGGTTGATTGGTTCTTAAGCCAGACTCGTTCTTTGTTTTTCGCTTCCACAGACTCAAGTATCACTCGAATTTCCCTCACTTGACGTTGGACATTGGAGAGATACTTCGTGTACATTTCCATTTGCTGCTCCGTCATGTCAAGTTGTTGTAGTCGCTTCCGCATCGCAAGACTATGCAGCTCTTTTTGAGCATCAGTCAACTCTCGTGGTTGTGACTCTTCCGCAGCCCTCTGCGAGAGATAAGCATAAGATATTTCATTAAGGAATTTAGGTTGAAAGCTGGCCTCTTACCAAATTGAAGTTGGGATCGATAGTACCAGCTTCCCTCGCTGTTTCTTCTTCACCTCCTTCGCCACCACTGCCACTTCCACCACTTCCTCCTTCACCATCCCCCTCCCCGCGTCCACGTCCACTTCCCTCCCCTTCTCCTTCCCCCTCACCTTCACCTTCACCTTCGCCTTTTCCCTGCCCACGTCCCTTTGAATCCCTTTCATCTTCATCCTGATCTTGGTACACTATCTTGAGTGTTTTTTCGTCCAGAGAGCCAACAAGTCGCTTCCAACTGTTCGATTCCCGGACCAGATCATCGTACTTCACTTGCCACACGCGGGCAATGCCTGGAATTCCGGTTCGTGTAATCATTACCAAAAATAAATCTGGCTTGTTCCAAACCTACCCGCTAGATCTACCGTGAGCAGTGTCCCTCCTGGAAGCTCTGCCATGCTCACCACCTGTCGAGCCACATCCGTTTGCTGTTGACCATACATAGCATTTGAGCTGGTGTTTGCTTCGAGCAAAATCGATGCAGGGATGGTGAGGGGTATTTTAATTCTTCGGGAAAATTGCAAATTTCATTCCATTTCGCTTTGTGATTGCGTTATACGTGATAATACGCACCTTCGAAGTCGGCGTTCACGAGGATTGTGTACCTCCAATATACCCTCATTTCGACCATCCTGAAAATGAAACTATAGTGGTCTGCTTCGCAAAAAGGGTGAACAACCAACTTACCTCTGTTGGGACAACCGCTGCTAATTGATTGGTCTGCTCCAGACTCGTGTACGTTGTTCGGAGATTGATAAATTTGTTTACGACGTTGTGTTGTGGATCACGGTTTAGAGCGTACACATCGATCTGTCCGCCGTTGGGGCCATCCCAAGGTCCACTCAAATCAGACGCTACAGTTGTCATACTTGCATATTCCTTTAACGCAATCAAGCGGGAAGATTCATCATTGTTCAATGAAATGTGCAAAATTTCTGCAACTTTTGCTGATGTTTGGTTGTGCACTTCAAGTGGTTCAATGATGGTTGGTACCCAATCATCTTCAGTCGCTTCTGTTGACTTGGTCATGGTGTACGTTGCTCGCTTATCAAACGTGAAGTCGTATGATTGAACGATCCAAGACTCTTTCTTGACTGGAAAGATATTCGCAACTCGAATGGGCAAGGTAATGTTGTACTGCATCCCTTCAGCGAAGTCAAGTACAACTATAACGTTCTTTGCCTCCTGGAACAGAACTTGGACCAAAATGTGATGCAACAAACGACACGCCGAATGTACAAGTGTTTACCCACTAAGAATACCTTCGCTCGCAAGAGCTTTCACCATGGTCGATGCGGGTTGCGGTTCCAAACCAGGTACCTGTAAAGATCATGTTTGTGTGGGTTCTCAAAGCGCTGGGTGGTCAGTGGTACCTACAAGAACAGACACGATCTTGTTCTCTGCGAGGTCCATAATCAACACAGTGTGCTCTATGGGATTGTGAAGTGCAAGATTTGTGCGCCCCAGCATGGTCATTTTTAGTGACATGGATGCTAAGACGAATTAAACGAACGCAGATTGGAGATAAGGGATATGCAGTGAAGGAGGAAAACGAAAAATGAATATCGCGGTAGTCATGTTGAAACATCACACACTTGCGCCGTATTCGAACGGTCGGACGGCCTGCCACAGCAGCGTTGATCAATGCCGCCGGATGGCTGGCCATTCTCTCGTTGAATTCCTCGATCTCTCTTGCCAGCTGACCTTTTTGCAGAGGGAAATACTCATAGAGATCTATGGACGCCAGAAGACGTCTATGATCGGGTGCAACAATGTGCAGGGTCACAGGGCTTGTTGTTATGCAGTAAAGGGTCCCATCATCTGCAACGTGAATGTCCAGGGCTTCCCCCTTGGTCGGAATTTTGAAGCTGTAAATTTGTTCACTGAAAACCACCGATCGCACTACGGGGGGAGGTGTTCAATTAGCCGGAGAAACGGCAACCAACAAAGGCCGTAACTGACTATCTGTACGCTCAATTTCGACAGTGTCCTTGGGTGTGATTATCGGCCAGCCTCCTCTGCTTGTTATTTCTCGGCTTTGCATATCGCAAGCTTTTCTATCTGCAGTGGCAAACGGTCGTTTGACCCATTTCTCCAACAATGACGGTTCGGATAACCGGACGTCAACACCCAATTCCATCCTGAAATCTGATTCCATTCCAGCGGGTATTCCGTTCTTTTGTAACGTTTGAATCAGCAGGTCTTTCGTCTCGGGATCAAACTGATCGAAATCAAACACATTGCGAACAGCGCGTGAAAGACCTTCCTGGGGGAACTTCTCCAAGTGCTTCACGATGTTGACAAGTTCTCTCGTTGAATAGGGATAAGATATCAATCCTTCGTCGACAAGACGGCGAAGATCGTTGAACGCCATTGTCAGCTTTATGAGGACATCCTCCGGTACATGTGGCGCATACTTTCGGAGCATCGCAAGCTCGGACTCCATGTCCGGATTATCGATTGAGTGCGAAGAGAACACGTCACCGATTTCACGGTAGAAATCATTTCCCAAAAATGGAAAGCCGGGTCGGTTTGCAAGCACAATCATTCTGAATGACTTTTAAATCGTATCGTGAGTCTGTTTGATTTCGATCCGCCATGAAAGAAATTAAACTTACAGAGTGAATAACAATGTACTCCTCCCGAGCCAATCCACCGTTATTTTGTAACTTTTGGGGCATCTGGGAAACAATGCGTCGTCCGTCTGAGAGCACCATCTCACCATCTTCCACCAGAGTCTTCAGTATTGCCGTCACATGCGTAGGTGCTTTGTCGGCTTCGTCTACCACCAAAACATAGCCCTCTCGGCAGGCACGCACAAGAGAAGAGTCTTCGTATTGAAGTACGCCATCAACAATTGACGGGGTGGACGTGAGAGACTGTACCGTTGTATCTCGATGTAATTGCATATACTCCCGTGGTAGCTGTAGCAGCTGGAGGAATTTGTCCGTCACTGTAGAACGTCCAACAGTCATTTCTACGTCACATGTTAGGTAATAAGCAAGTCGTCTTACGTTTGTTCTTCCCAACACCCTGGTTTCCAATCAGTAAAAGGTGTTCACCCAGCTTCCAATCCTTCAGCATCTCGCGCAGAATTTCGGTTTGCTTGGGATTTTCAAAGAACACCAAGTCTGGAATCAGCAAAGGATTCGTGCTTTGAGCGATTGGGTGCTCCACGGCTCCAATTCGGAGGACCTGCGGTTTCTCTGCGGGCAACAGTTCGATTTCCAACTTAATAAACGGGTTCATTAACATCACATCAAACAAAATCATTCGAATGGAAATATTTCTCACGGTCTCTTGTTCATCCTCGGGAGCTGTGATCTCGTGCTTCTCCAGAATTGCATCAAGAGCCTGCTTCGCAAGTGTTGGGAGAAATCGTGATAAGGCCACCTTATGAATAGCCGCGAAAAGTGACTCGCTCGGAAACGCTGCAATGCGTCTCGCGATCCGAAGAAGTTGCCTGTAATGAGGGGATGGTTATCGGTGTGCAACTCTCAGAGAGATGTGTAAAATGCAAACCTCGTTGAGAGCGATCCACTAAGTTGGCGGACAACGTCGTCTTTATCATTTCGCAGTTGGTCCGCGAACCTGACAAGATGACTTAAGCGTTCCTTGTCAGCACCGGGGCACAGTGTGTTGATGAGATGCATCTCCTCCTCAAATTTGAGACCTCTCATGACAATCCAAGTCCACAGCGACGCCGTTTCTTCGCTCAACCATTTACTGTTCGGGCGAGCGAGAGCAATGATGCGGAATGAAGGGTGAATTGGGAACACTTTTCTCTTTTCGAGGTCATCAACGCTCCAGCTGTTTTGATTCATGAGCCGAGTGTAACGCTCCGGATGAACGAGGAGACTTCCATCGGGAAGTTGTATTTCCCGCTCGGAAAGAAGACGCCCGATGGTAGATAATGTCTGTGGCATTACAGAGTCGGCCGAATCCAGCAGAGCGAGCGAACCGCCCAAAGCTGCTTTTACAAGCGGTGAACTTTCCCAAATGGTATCTCCGGCGAGAGTTGTAGAGCGACGTTGCAAAAGGTCTCTCGCGGACATGTCTTTGTACAGCCTAACGTGGAAAGGTATATGTTGACGGAGTCATCGTTTCATCACACCCACGTTCAACTTACGGAATGAACTCAACCTTGTAGCCCAGTCTTCGGGCAAATTCCCTCACTAGCGCGCTCTTCCCTGCTCCCTTGTCTCCAAGAATGCAAAAGTCACCAGCCGCAGCGTGCGACACAATCATACTGCTCAGCATCGCCGAATGGTAATCAGTCTCGACAAACGATGGCAAGTTTGATGTTCCATTGGGACCCGCTGGCACTTCCAGCGTCAAAGTCGAGTCGTCTTTCAAGGACTTGAACGTGACTGCAATGCGGTTGGCAGTGATTCCGCTGGGAAGAACTTTTGGAGGGAGCTCGCTGAACTTGAGAACACGGTACCCAGGTTCGACTTGTCCGGTGAATGGATCGGGTTCGTCGCTACTGTCCCCCAGAAACCCGAAGCGCTGGTACGCGGTCTCCACGACGTTTCTCTTTTCCGTCTCCCAGCCTTCGATGATCGTGTACGGGTAACAAATGTCCAACACAAACCGTTCTCGAATTGCCGGGAAGAACTCGAGAACACGAGCCGCTTGCTCTGTTGTAGCCGGAAATTCAGGAACGACGACGGTGCTTTCACGCGGTAGTGAGCGAATCACAGTCGCGACGGAAACCAGGCGCTCGATGGTCCTTTTTGCAACGTGTGGAGCGACGGAGCCAGTGAGGTGCGACACCTGACTCGCGAATGAGGGCGGAGCAATTGAGCGCGACTGGAAACGAGAGCGAAGAGGCGGGTCCAGCGGGTATCCTTCGTACCGGGGAATGGGTACTCCCAGCGCAATGACGAAAAATCTCTCTGATACACGGACAAGCTTGAAACCTTCCATGTCACGCTTGTTTTGTTGGCGACTGAGAGTGTCATACCGCTTCGGATGTACGAGAAATCGTCCGTCCTCTAGTCAGATAGAACACAGAAACGGGTGAACATTGTGTTATGACAAGCTCTTTCACACTGTTCGTTTCGAGACTCACCTAGTGCCATTTCTCTGTTCTCGAGAAGGTTGTTAATGATTGGAAGCACGTTCCTCTCTGCCTTTTCGATACCGTCCAGAATCAGCACGCGGCCCTCTGTTGCCGCGCGCACGCACGCCTGGTCCACATAGTAAGCAGTCCCTCCTGCGATTTCGCGCCTCTGCTTCAAGTCACCGTCCGTGACGTCCTTGGAGAGGGGGACGTACTCAATCTCACGCCGCGTGATGGAAGCGTAGCGGATTGCCAATGAGCGGCGAAAGTGTCCCGGCGGACTTGTGTCGAAGCATGATTTTTAGACATGGCGGCAGAGGGAGCCGCTTTGCCGAAACTCACCCCAACAAGAATATGTCCTGGCCCAGCACGTCCTTCTGCATTATCCACCGTAGATGTCGCAGAACTTCCTGTTACGAGACGAAAAAAATAATTGGGATTAAAAACTCTTGAATCAACCTCACAGTCATTTGGTACCTGAGAGCTTTCATAAAGTGGGTGCAGATAGTCTGGCACAAGCTCCGGCGACAGGACAGCTGGCATCGACACTGAGACATCCCCAATGCGCACTGCGTTGGACGGCGACAGCACTCCACGGACGTGTTGTATTCTTCGTAAAGCCGAGTCTTTCCTCTCCTTTGAAATCATCAGCACCTGCTCCTCGCCCTGTTCTTCATTCTTTTCCAGTCGTTTGCCTGCCATTTTTGCAGCAGCGCCTGGAGAGATGGGACCGGCTCGGTGCTGCGTCCGACTTGTATGCGGAAACCACGTTTGATTCCGAGACCGGATGAATTGCCGAGTGGGAGGCTCTTTTCCGGGACACCGTCTCACCCACCCCAGCACATTCATCGACTCAGACACCTCGAGCATCGGACCGTGAACACCCGCGCACTCGGGACATCAACATCTCTGCTTGCATCGTGCAATCGAGTTCCGCCGCTTGCACGAAGCTGTCGGGCAGTCAAACCATTGCTTTCCCCCCTCGTTACCCCCAGTTGACAGCTCCTGCATCAGCGAGCGACAAACTCCCCTTTTCGGCGAAACGACACGGTACATAGGACGGGTACGATGACTGTTCGTTGCCGGAAAAGGCTACCCGAACCCGTTTCAACCAATCTTGTTCTCTCCGGAAGGATTCTTATCCGACATGGTACTTGGCTGCAACACAAACCCTCTACACGACCTCTCGACGAGATTTTGGAATGCGGATACCCGCCAGTTCCGCCTCCCCGTCCGGCTTCCCCCGCCGGCGGGATGGAGCCAAACACGTGATTTCCAGATCTGTGAATCCACACGTTTTATGAACTCGGGCCCAGAAACTACTTTGCGAGACTTTTCAAGGGACTTTGAGCGTGAGAGCAGCGGCACTGCGTTGGGTCTTGTGATGTGGGACGCGCTGGAAGATTGCTGGGAGGAGAGTGTGGGTCACACTATGGTACTGCCCCTCCCTCCTCTTCAAAACCGCACTCCGCGTCATGAGGAATGGAGCACTCAATTTCTACGCGATACCCCTGAGACAGTTCCCGCCGAGGAGCACGCCACTCAGATGGAAGATATTCTCTATGAGTGTTTCCCGCCGGCTAAGAATTGGGACTTTAACACAATATTTGGAGCCAAGACGTCCGCGGAGTCACTTGACAATGCCTTACATCGTGGTCGCGACAGACTCGCGTTGTTTTTTGATCACATTAGAGGATAATGGGAGGTGGTTCAGGACAAGCTTCCACCTCGAGTAGTTTTGCAAGCATAATTCTTAGATTACATAGACTTCTACTTCTCCAACTCTTTCAGAGATTACTAGCTTTCATGAAAGAGAAGTATGTTTGTAAAATCGGTGCGGCAATGCACCGGAGTGACCACAGCATCCGACAATACATGCGTCGACAGTTGACGAGAGCTCTCGCTGCGTCCTTTTTTGCCGTCTCAGCAGTGTCGTGGCCCAACTACCCCACACCCCGAATCGCGGTGCACTCGGGACAGGACAAAATCAGAGTAGGCCAAGGTGAGTACTTTGTTAATCGTTTCCCTGCTTTTAGAGAGACTTTTCTCACCTTCTCATCGCCTCATTAATTACACAATCTCGAAGTCGTGACGTTCGACACTCGTGGAACATCCCTCCCCACTCCGGGAACATCCTACTTCTTTCTGGTACAGTTTGGAGAGGTGGACACAACAGGCCAGCCCGCTTTCCAGCTGTCGTCATCGACGTCTCAGCCCGTTCTCACTTACGTCTATCGGACGCCTGGCCGCAAAGTGGTGAACCTCACAGTGTCGGACCAGGGCCTTACGGCAGTCAACAACTTTGTTTCCTCTGGAGTGAATGTCATAGGATGGATCGGCTCGTTGAGCGGAAGCAACTTGGCGAACCCGTTCACGATGTTGGAGATCGATGTGTTCCCTACAAGTGGTATGTACGAACATCTTACGCTTCTGTGTATGGAAGGAAATCCCGTTCACTTCCCACCGAACATTGACCAGATTGCTACAACTTCAACCTATTCATCGACTGGAACCCTCTTGACGGTTCCCGGAATATGTCGGGCAAGGTATATGCCGGCGGCAACGTCGACATCTTCTTGGAAGTAGTGGACCCGGTGGAGCCCCATTCTCGTGCACGCTCCATAATCCTTTCAAAAGCATTCGAGAGCTTGGGTGAATCGCCACAGCTCGTCGTTCGCAACACGACACATCATTGGCACTACCAGTTTGATGGCAGGGTGGTGAGTCTTGCCACATGGAATAAGGAATAACACAAACGTCCAATATCTCATTACACCCGCCGTAGGACGCGAATGGATACTGGAGCTTGTCTCTGCCGGGCAACTTGTTGGTTTCCTCGTCACCGTACTTTGCAGACGTTGTGTCGGACTCTACGTTCCTGCTCTCGTGCTCCATCGCGTCTCGGACGTTCGATGTGACGATGCCTACCATGAATGCAGTCAAGATTGGCTGGGATATGCAGCGGACGCAGGTAAGTCTTCTGTGTGGGTTTGGTGTGAACCACCCACTAAATATGATTTCTAAGGGGGGTTCTCCTTCAGGACTGGCTCTAAAGTCATATTCTTACAATCCATCCTATGTCAAATTGAGAAAGGACGCTTGCGCATTTCGGCACAGTGCGATTGTTCTGGGATATGATGCACCCTCAAAGCAGGGCCTCGGCGCGCTTGCAGTCACTACTACAGTCGGCTATGACTCTGGGATTCGTCTCCGCGACCTATCGCGAAATTCTGAGGGAGCGCACTCCAACGGAAGTCTTTGTTCGAGTCTCACGGCTTTGCAGTGCAGCGAGCTGTACACAACAGATCTTGTCATTGTGGACGGATATTTTTTTACGCTTACAAACTATGGACTCTTTCGAAGTACTCGCTTCTCCGCCTCATTGGTGGAGGAAGTGAGCGCAAGCTTTGATCGCGTCCTGACCGGACAGCCTACGCTCGACGGTCAGTCCTTCTCGGGTATACGAAACGCTTCTTTATTTGGACAGTCCAGCTGCATCAATGAGGACCAAGGCTACATTTTTGTCATCTACAGCTCCAGCGGAGCTTCTGGAAGCGACATGCTTTTATATGGTCAGACTTCAAGTGTTGTTGCGAACTCATGGAGTCCTGCCCTCTCCATCTCGAACCTACCCGGTTGTTTCCCTCAGGATGTATTTATTTCTGCACTGAGGGATTTTTCCATCAATGTCAATCTGTACCTCGTGGGACGAATTTCTCCAGCAACCCAGGCAGACTGCGGTGTATTTCTTTGCACGTACGATACGGCAAGGGTCATCATCCATGACACCAAAGCCGGAACAATAGTGTTGGGATACACGTTCGTCGCAACAGCATTGGTGACGGGAATGCAGGTTCATGTCCAACAACAGGAACTGTATGTGTACGGCACTGACCTGTGGAAGTCCATCGACGGGGGCCGCGACTTCACGTTGCAGAAGAAACTCTTCGGGGGGGATATGTTCCACGAGTTTGATTCCACTCTCGGAGGTGCATTCATGCTCCGCACGGCGACCCAGCGAATCTACTACGGGAGAGCAGGCAGCGATGACTTGTTATTGGTTTCGTCGCTCAATGTTGACCCTCATGGGGCCGACTCTTTTAACGCGCTCTATTTCGATGAAGTCGGGGACGCCAGTGTCATCAAAGTGCCTCGCGTAAGGGACACTTCGCTCTACGCAAACCCGACGCTATACCCTGTTGGATTCTTGGGAGACAGTAGCGGTGCCCTCAGAGAGGACTTGGGTATCTCACGACTATCGCTACCCGTTGCCAGCGTCACTGCCGTCGCCGATGATAGCTTTCCTGGGGTTCTGGTGCCGATACCTCGCGGGGAATCTCGTTGGTGGATGTGGATTTATGACATGGATTCTCTTGGTGCTGTGAATGGCGTAACGTGGGAGCCTTGGCACATTCTGAAACGGATCGCGCAAACGAATCTCTGGATTGGGGAGTCGGGAGATTGTGTCATTGACGAGATTAACGCTCAAAAGACTGTTGCAAGCTGTCTCACTTCCACAGACTTTGGAAAAATCAGCTCATCTGAAAGCATTGCGGTTGTGAACGGGCTGCAGGTTGCCGGTTTGAACAGCACATTTTGGATTGGTGCTGTCGCGCCAAAGCTTCAAGATTGGACCCCTGTTGTCCAAGGGAATGTAGTAATAACACTCGTTGCTCCACAAGGCAGTAACAACGTCACTGGTTCTTGGGCCAGGAGCGATGTCGGGCGAACCATTGTTGTCAACGGTGGAGCAATCGTCATAACCTCGTTGGCGAGCGCAACGACAGCAAACGGACTCACAGTGTGGCCTCCCACATCCGGAACTGATGGTAATGGCGTTTTGACCGTGGCGACAGGAACTTGGAACCTATACGATTTCCGCCATTGGATTGATGAAACTCAAACTTTTGCACAGACTGTAAACGTGCAAGCGGTCGGCACAGGATCCACAGGAGGGCTGGCTTTGTGTCACCTTTCTGCTGGCTCCATGAAAATGAGCTCTAAACGTGAAGTATCGCTTCGTCAATCATTTCGTGTACTGCACATTTTAATCCACCCCTGTTTTTACCCTTTAGATATTGGGATGATTTTCGACGACCATTCTGGCTTCGGTATCATTCAAAGAATTATTTCTGAAACGAATTTTGAGATCTCGATACTATCGAGCATCTCTGTCGGAGTGAAAGCGTCCGGTACCTGGAACATTTATCCATCGTCCCGGGACTTCGACTTTTCTTCTTCTGCCAATGCACCAAGCTCTCAATTTCGCCGTAGGCCATGGGCGTTGCGAGCGGATCATTGCCGGTGGGATTCTCTTGAGACAAGTACAGCGGCGTCTGTCGTATACCTGGGTTATTTGGAGAATGTTACGATTGCTGCTACACTTCGAATGAAACGCGATTGGGCATCCACGAATGAACTGTCCTGGGCTTCGCGAATGTCGTTCAGTGTCACAAACCCAACCTTGCACGATACACAACAAATCCACCTCAGTGGAGACAATGCAGATGTTGAGAGCGGAATCAACATGACAATTGTCGATGCTGGAATTATGGTGACTCTGAAGTTCTTCCTTGCAATGACCATGTTCCCCATGTCTCAATTGCCTTTTGTAGGGGCAAAATATCCTTTCAATACGTCCTGTCTCGTATTCCTTAACGTGCGAGGATTCTACCCCGACGATATGGCTGTTCAGTCGATGTCCGCCCACTCGCTCGATTCGAATTGAGCAAGTGCTGGACGTCCAAACGTTTCTTTACGGTGCTGCAACTTTGGTGTACGACGTACCCCTAGTTGAATCATTACCTTTCAACTACCGGCCTCCCTCAACGGAAGGCAAGTCAGTCCCAACAACGGAACACATATACAACGCTGCACCCGACAAACCTCGGTACAACGACCGGTATTGGGCGAGTCGGACGACGGGAAAGTTGAAACAGTGTTTAAACGCCCAGTCTCGCTTCGCGTGCAACTGCACAGACGCACAGAGATCCTCCGAGTTCGTTGCAGACTCTGACTGCATCGATAAAGTTTGTACTCAGATTTGTGGTATTGTACCTTGCGCAACTGATTGTGCGGAGCGAATCTTTAGGCAATCCGTGTCCTCTACTCACAAGTGTACGTGCCAAGCCTCTTTGTCCATGAGCACGGGAAAGAGCCGGTTGCCCTTTCGCATACGTTTCGTCTCACAGAACTGAACGGCAGGGAAGACTATTGCATCAGTTGTAAGTGCAGTTGTGGTTCGCTGAAAAGTCCATTGATTGACTATCATTTCGAAAGCTGCTGATGACTGCTCAGACGTAACATCGTTGCGAAGTGCACTGTTAGAACCAGGGTTTGACAATATAACATGGACGGTACGCAACAACCGTTTGTCATTTGGTCTAGAAAGATGATCTATTGGCTTGCTCGACTTGCGATTGTAGGGGTCAGAGCTATATCACTTTAAAGTATCGGCAGACTTCCACTATTGCACGTTGGAAACTGAATTTAAGGAAAGTATTTGCATGCGATTCAGTTGTCAAAATTGCAATAACCAATCTTATTGACAATGCAGGTTTATGTTATCCTTGCTCCCACCGCAACTCTCGTCGAGCAAAGTGCGATGGCAACCGCGGCGGTGGTGTTTTTGATCTGGTTGCTGGTTACATACCTGTACCATTCCTACAAGGAGGGACAGGGTTGGTAATGGTGGACTTTCTCATGTAATTGCTTTGTGCATGTGTATGCAAGTGATTGAAATTGAGCATTCTTGCATGAAATTGGCAGCCGAGGGTGCAGGCAGATACGTGCAGATCACACCTAACAGTGACCGGTCAAGCAGGTGCAATGTTTCCCCCGACCCACATCAGTTTTCGTTTTCATTTTTCGTGTCCAATTCATGGATAGTCCAACCCGTTTGCAGCACAAAAGGAACAGTTGATCCCTCCTTCACATGTGCCAGGTGCACACCAAAAGTCACCCGTCCCCGCTCCTTCCTTTCCATTCGCGACATGGATCCGTAAGGTTCTCTCCCTTTTGCGCCAGTTCTTTGATCAACACAGACCATTGAGCACCTCCCACACCTTGCAAGGACACGAAACAGTTGACGCCCAGACGGACCCTGGAACGCAATGGTGCGTCCAACCCAAGTCTCTTCGATCCACGGGAGGATGCCATCAACAATTATGTTGGCACGGTAGCACGACACGTCCACGTGTGCAAGGTCCTCCGAGAGCATTTCAGCGTCGCGGGTGTTCGCTTTGAGGTTCTCCACCATGTCCTCGTGGCTCGCGCGATTAATGAGGAGAAACTGGGACTCGTTGGCGAACGAAATTGTACTGGATGCGTTGCTGTGATGTCGTGCAAGATCTGACCGGTCCATGAGGCGGGATTTTCGAGCTGTCGTTGATGAAAATTCGATAAAACGCAGATTGGCGATGTCCAAGAAGGAAGACACTTGGCAAGAAATTGAAGGGGACCATGTGGGCACGGCTTGTACACTATGTCGAACGATGATGCAGTTGAATACGAATGCCACGTAATGCTGCGGACTCGAACAACACTTGGAATCCTCACCGATCACCACAAACTCGGGCGCCAACCGTTGCGACAGCGGTGGCCGCTCCGACCTCCAGCCGCGTCACCTCCTTCCCGATTTCCACATCGACCCAACCTCCACTTCCGTCGACCAGAGACCCGACGTGCACGCGCTTGGATCGTACCAAACACATAAGGGGCACTCGTTTCTGACTCAATGCCGACCCACTGGCGTCCACAATGGCGAACCTCCGATCCATAACAAAACCGGAATCGCCGATTGGCCAGGGCGTTCCACTGGGTACGACGTACGCGCCGCACGATTTGATGGGAAACACAGCAAGTTGATCCACCACGGCAGGTCCTGATCCCCGTGGTGCGGGCTGTGAGACCGGTGTGCAGGCGGGAGCGGCGACTGTGAAGTATGCCCGCAACAAACGTATCCAGGTGTCCACGTCCGAAAGGGTGTTGCAGAGACCAAATGATATGCGTAATGCCCCCGTGGGTCGGCCCGCGATGAGGTCTTTAGAGTCTGAGCAGACATGGCCGTAGAGCTGGGGTGGTGGAGGGTAAAACGTGGTAAGCAGTGGTTAACGAGCAGGTTTGGGTTGCAAACAAAGAGACGAGTAGGTGCGCTAGTCCAGGACATGATCAACCTAGGCCCGCATCCCCACTAGCAATCTCACACATGCTTACTCCACTTTTCAACTCCACCCCCTTGGTCATGCATCCAAACCACATCACGAACTCCACCCACCCACCCTGCACAAACGCACCTCCAAATTCCTCCTCATCTCCCCCGCCTCCATACCCAACGCCACCTCACACGCGCCTGTATTGCAAAAGCACCCCGACCGGACGTGCACGCCCCATGCGTTAGCGAGCGTCTGCACCCGTGTGTAGCCTACGAGGGAGCCGTCGGGGCGGATCAGGTTGAACGCGATCAGGGGGCCTTGGTTGGGGTGGAAAGAGGGGTTGCGGGAACTGGCGGTGCCTCGCCCGTACCCAGGTCGGGCGGAGTAAAGGAGGCAGGCTGGCGTCCCGTCGTGGTGCCGCAACGCCTTCATGGCGTCGAAACACGCCCCTGCCAACATGATGGCGTGGGACGAGGCGAGAAGCATTGCGCGGTGGGCGGCGGGGTCGCGCGGGGTGGTGGTGCCGGCGCCGGCCGGAGCGTATGGCGAGGACGGTGGTGAGACATCTGGGAGAGCGGAGGACAGACGGCGCAGGTGGGCGAAGCAGGCGGACAGCGCGGCGATGGAGAGGAAGGGCAGCGTGCCGTCTTCGAAACGGGCGGGTGCGGAGGAGGGCGGCAGTGGTTGCGAGGGTGCTGGGAGGGTCGGCGACGACGGCGACGACGGCACAGACGGCGAAAATGGCAAGGAAGCCCACGCCGGCCACCCTGGTGGAACTCCACCCCCACCAACCTCACTGTCCCCCCTTCTGCGGACCCAGCTGTGTTCCTCCCATCCTCCGCCCACGCCGTCCACGGCGCCGCCCCCAAAGTACCGCTTTCCCCAGAGCACGGGCAGGGCGTCGTTGCGCACCACAAGCGCGCCAAGGCCGTCGGGGCATCCGAATATTTTGTAAAATGAGAGCACGGCGAAGTGGGCAGGTATGTGTCGAAGGGAGAGTGGATGCGTCGAGAGGTGGGCGGCGGCGTCGAGAAGAATGAGGGTGGGTATCGGGGGTGCGGAGGTGGAGGCGGAGGCGGAGATGGAGGTTGTGGTGGCGCGGTGGGAGGCAGTAAGCGTGGGAAGCGTGGGAATGGCAGTCGGGTTGAGGAGGAGGGACCGGATGAGGTCGGGCGGCGTGCGGCGGCCGGAGAAGTTGCATTGGAGGGGGACGGAAAGGAGGTTGAAGAGTGACGGTGCGGGATGGAGTGGAGCGTTGGTGTCGGTGGCGGTGTTTGGAGGGGTGGTTGCGTCGGGTTCGGTCTGCGACTCAACCACGGCATCGGCGTGGATGCACCATGCGGCAATTTGGTCCATGGACACTGCGCGCACGCGGCCTCGGCCTGAGGGGTATGTTGCCGGTTGGGAATGTGTCCGGCACTTGTTCTCGTCCATCCCACCCCACGCGTTGGCGGCGTGACCATTTTCGCGACCGTTACTGCTACCACCTCTGTCGTCGTCGTCAGTACCACTGTCTTCGTCGTCGCTGGACACGCCCGCAGCTTGGTATACAAACTCGCGCATGCCGAGGGCAGATGTGTGTGATTCGCGGAGATGGAAGAATGAGAGACCACGAGGTCGTGCTCGTGAAGCGCTGGGTAGTGACGGACCGCTCTTGCGCTTTTTGGTCGAGTGGGTGGATCCGTTCGTGAGGGTCGAACGGGAGGATCCGTTGTTTAGCGCCGAGTGGGTGGATTCATTGGTGAGAGTCGAGTTGGGGGATGACGACTTCTGGGCCCGCCTGATATCATCTGGAGTGGCCCATCGGATAGACTCGGCGACGAGTTTGAGCGCCGCGGTGGCGTTTGCGGTGAATATGCAGGTGTACTCGTCGGGTGATGTGTCGAGGAATCTGCGGTGCGGTGGATGGGTGTGGGGAGTGACGAGGTAAACCAACGTGAGTAAACCAAAAGATTCGATTGCACCTTCACCGTGGTAGCTCGCCTCCGGTAGAGTTCTCGGTCACTTGCCCTGTCCTCGCTCCGCGAGAGTAACATGCCACGGTGTATTCGCATGCGCTATTGCATTTAAGCCTCGTTCTCGCTCCGTGAGGACAATCCCGCTTCGCGAGGTATTTGCCACCGGCGGACGTCTCGCTTCGCTCGACAGCCTCGGTCTCGGTCAGTGCTATTGCACTAAGGCCTCGAGACCCGTCCTCCGTCGGCGCTATCGCGCTTAGACCTCGAAAAAACACTCACGCCAAGACTTTCTCCCTCGCCCTCGTGACTGTATCCGCCGCCACGGCAGCAGAGGGTGATCCTACCGAGTGAGGGTTTCCATACAGCGTCGACATGACTTCCGAGACTGCACGAGCGAGGGGTGCGGGTACGGGCGGCGCGCCTGCGTTGTCGAAATACACCTGTGCACGGCGTAACCGTGGGTTGTGCTTGTGGGTATGTGCAGGGGAAGGTGAAGGTGGGTTGGTGTGTGGTGGTGCAGTGGGGAGTAAAGACGGGTGTCCGGCGTCGGTGGAATCCACAGTCTCATTCGCCGATGCTTTGCTCTCTGCCCCGTCCATCGCGGCACCGTCATCGTTGTCGTCCCGATCTGCGTGCACGTACAGTTGCGGGTACAGCTCCACCCCGCGTTGGCACAAGTGCCGCTCCACCGCTCGTCCGCACACGTCGCCGTCATCGTCCGCGCGCGCGTCGTTGTCGTCGCTGCGATCCGTTTTCGCGTTCTTTGCACCGTACGCCATCGCGACGGCGTGCCACGTGGGGTGGAGAGCAGTGGTCGTGGTCCGATCAATGATGGCTCCCTCACGCGGCATCGGAGCCATCTTGATTCCGAACTCTCATTTCCATTTCCGCTTCCAATCTGACGTTTCCGAGTGGAGAAGCATCTGAGATGCTTTGCAAGCGGCAGGATCTACACGCGGCTGTGCCCAAAGGCCGTCGATTGACAAATAGTTCATGAGCTCTACGCAACGAACAAAGGCAGCGAAGAAACAACTCTGGCTCCGTAATTTTTCGTCGAGGTTAATCTGTAGAGTCTACTGCGGGACATGTTACTGTGAGATGCGTTGTTGCTTCTGGTTCGTCGCTCGATTACATCCATGAAATCAATCGGAACAGCATTCACGCCTTCTAAGACCCCTCGTTATCTCCGCTGACGAAAAGAATGAAAAAAGCAGACGAACATTCGTTATGGAGGTCCCAATCAGGCATTTGTGCTGTTGGCGGCGATCTTCCTTGAAACGAAATCGCAACTCCAAAATATAAGCAAGAACAAGCCTTCCAGTCCTTCTTTTTCTCTTGGTTCAATACTAGCTAAACCACAAAAGTGTGTGCGTGGTGCGTTCTCGAGGGCCGTGACCCTACTCACGTGGTGTGATGACTTGGGATTCCCTCGTAGTTGTTCGCCATCGAAAAGGTTGCAGGCACTCTTCTCTCAACAAAGCCGGAGCTGAACCATGCTGTGCTTGTAAGATCTCTCGGTTGTTGTTTAAATCCATCTGGCTGCACCCTACTCACCACCAGTCACCTCTTCTAAAGATCAAACTTCATCGACAGCAACTTCTACCAACAGACTGAAACTCCTGATTCCAAACTTGAATCGCCCCGATGCCTGAATTTAAGCTCACGCAAACGGGATGTACATCAGTGTGGTTGAGATCGTGTCCCGAAGCTTGGTCATTGACAGGTGGAGGGCCTCTTGATGAAATGGTGAGCTCTCCAAGTTTACCATTAGCTTAAAGGCACCACCTCCTCACCACGTCTACTACACAGTCCATTTTGCTGCCAAAGTCAACTTTTGTTCCTCCTATGGACCTCGTCCTCGACGCACACTGACACCTTCCCAGTTTCTTCATTTGGTCCGAAGTAACTTGTGGAAGATTTGGGAATCATGCCGCTCCTACCAAAAGCACCAAACTTATTTGGTTCGCGTGGCATCATGGGTTTTGTCACCTTACTGGATTTAGCTTGCAGATGGAGACTGCTTGCAGATGATGTCAGTCATCTCCAAAGGCTTCAGCTGGAACCAGCACCTTTCTTCCACATCTTCCACCTCAGCAGTCAATCTTGTGTGTTCATAGAGCAAGTGCTTGCGCGGCATCGGAGGCTCTGAAGAACTGCGATAAGGCGATTGCGGGTCAAGGAGTGGTCTGCGACCATGCACTGTCGGATTTTGGGATATGCATGAGTGTAGGTTGCACCATCCATGCACACTTGAGATTATTCTCGACGAAGATCCTCCTTTAGCTTAAACCTCGAAGGGCCAGTGGGATCAAGCGCGGAATGGCGACAAATGCATTGGTGTCAAGGATCTGGAAACGAAGGCACCGCCTCGTTCAGTGAGGGGAATGGTCGGTATTGGAGCTCGAAAGTTCGGCTTAACCCGTTGAGAGAGGTACGTGTGAATTCATTTCACGGCTTCAAACTTTCCGCAAGAAGAAAAAGAAGAATAGTTCGGATTTTACAGTGTGGAAGTGTTACTACCTTTCCTGACATCACAGAATTTCACATTTTCGCAACTCGAGGGTCAGGCAACCTCTGCAGTCTCGCGGCGATGAGCGCGACACTTGACATCACCCAAGAAAAGGTTTCTGCGCCCCGCTGAGGGTGATTGATGGGGTAATGCATGCCGGCGTCAAGTTGCGCTCAATCCTCAAAGTCCAACACAGACGATAACAATCGCTTCAGCGGGCTACCATAACGTTTACCTCTTCCAAATTTGCTAAAAGGTGCGCTGCTATCACGCCAGAGCGATGATGCGACGTGGTGTGCGCTCTGGATGGCAGCTGTTTGTCGTGTGTTTGCGAGCGGAAATTTTGAACAGTGAGTACAGACGTCAAAACGCAAGCCATTGTTAACGTGGAGTATCGTGTGTTGGGCGCGGTGACGATTGGCCAGAGTTCCGATGCGACTTGCTTCATCGATGTGACTTTCCCTCATTTGTGCTCCTCCATCGTTCCAGGCTCGCTAAATCCAATCATAACGGCCATAATGGTATCTTATCACAAACCAATCTACAAACGACGTGTGTGGAAGTGGGTTCGACCCGTGGATTCACGAAGTCGTCGACCGTCCACAATACTCGTGCGTATCAATGCCACTTGCTGCCTTTCTTAGCATTCCTATTTGACCGACGTGCTTCGCTCACTATTTTGAATTGCTGTTTGGCATAATATTTGAATCAAATGCGGACCAAAAGCTGCGGTGAATTTCCAGGGTTGAATGGGCTGAAGAGAGGATGAGTTCTTGAAAAATTGCGACTCTGTCAGTCTTGGTTCTTGCATCCAGCCGACGAGGCAGCTTGTTCGATATCGAAGCAACGTCATGCTCCGTCAGACGCGGGTGGACGTAAGCACGCGAAAGGAGCGCCGGTGAAGAAGTTGCCCCTATTCAAGATCATGGCTGCGGTGACCTTCTTGTGGGGAAACCCACCAAGACGTCGGACGCGGGTGGTTGTTGGTAGCTTGCCTTCTTAGTAGCCGCACTTTGAGTACGTGACTTGCACCATGGCTGCGGTGACGCTATCATGAAGGTGGGAAGCGCCATTGTGTTGCAGATCACTCGGGTGAGAACGTGATGGAGGAGATTTTATACATCCCGTTGATGAAATTTGCTTCGCAGACTACACTGAAACAAAACGACACTGTCGAAATACCGTTAGCTTGGATGAAGCAGCCGCTGATCATAACATAAAATCAGCCTTGTGGTCCCTGGGGATCGGTACATGAAAGCATATCCCTGGGCAGCGGATGGTTGGACTGTTGGTGTAACAGGTATGTGCGTCATCCTCTGGAGACCTGATGCTGGAAGCTAAAGGCGATTCTCTGCAGATTGCACCAATTGGACATAACCACCGTAACGTGATGAGCTAGGACAATGGAGACGTGTGCCGTGGAAGCAATCCAAAGATCCGTCGGATGCGGGTGGCGGTAAGCACGCGAAAGGAGTGCGGTGAAGGAGTCGGCCCCATTCGAGATCATGGCTGCGGTGACCTCCTTAGTGGGGAAGCCCACTGAGACGTCGGACGCGGGTGGTTTTTAGCAGCTTGCCTCCTTTAGTAACCAAACTCTGAGTACGTGACTTTCGCCATGGCTGCAGTGACTAGATGATGCGTTCCTTGCAGAACGGCTATCGTAAACATACTCAATTAACAGTAGTAATTGCTTTTTAAAAGATACTTTTGAGTGAACAACCAGCAAACATCTGTGAGGTGGTTGTGGTGCTGACGCTCGGAATGATGTGGGGATGTTGCTCAATCCTCAGGCTTATTTGAGTCACGACATGGAAAGAAAGCATGAAAAACCAGACAGGTCAGATTGATGCGCGAAAGATACCATTAGTGGACCGAGGAAGAAGATGATAAAAATGTCGCAAAAAACACATGCAACGTCACAACTGAAAAGGCTATCAATGCTGAAATTTCGATGTGCTTGCATGCCGCTACACCCGTGCTTGCTCTTAGTTTCGCGGGACGTTTGCAAGCAGGTTGATTACTAGTCTTTGAATTGTGGTCTCTCTACACGGTAAGGGAAAACGAACGCGCCGATTGACACCCCGAGCTTACTGAGTCCGCCGCTGCCTAAGTCACGCAGAGTTCGTTCAGCCGCCACTCTCCAGTCCTCCACGCCGTCCCATTCGGACTCCGGCGCGCAAATTTCCGATCTCGCTTTTAGCTCTTCTGTTCCGTTTCACCCAGATTCTTGGAGCTATTCATTCCCTTCCATTCGATTGAGTTCATTCGATTCTTGGATTCTCGTCGGATCTTTCTTGTCGTTTATTGCGTGAGCCACCACCGCGTCTTCGTTTGTTTGGGAATCGGGGTATTGCAGACGATCGGGAGATGAAATAAATACTGCCAGGAGACGGCACAGACTTATTCAGCACAGACCTATTCAGCACAGACCTATTCAGCACAGGATCAAGTTCTATGCTGCCTTAATTAATTCATTTCAACGCCAAGGAGAATGGCGTGAGAGTTGGGGAGATTGGTGAAAAGGTCAAATGTGAGGTGAGAGAACGTGAGGGCACCTGCAATCCGCAGTCCAACATATCCTTGCATTACACTCCATACAAATATAGAGACATACCATGTGTCTCACTGGCCTGACTAGAATTCTCGGCAGGCCAGTGTTCCAACACAGGCATGGCCAGCGACACCGACAAAACGCAAGCGAGCAGAGTTCCCGTTCAAAATACCAGTCTTGCAATGCCAGGGAGAGTTGAATGATTGGGTCGATGGCGAAGTGGTGTTCGAGAAAAGTTTTCGGCGTGATGTCGTGGTCACGGGCCCACCAAAGCAGCATTTTCGACGAAACATAGAAATTTCATTACCAAGTCCAGCCATGACTCCTGCTACAATCAAGTCGCTGCCGCTGGAGACGCTCATAACCATTGCGACGTTCTTGTGTACCCGGGACATGGTGAAGTGAGTTGTTGCGGGCCCTTTGTCGGCCCCAAGAACCATCCAACCTCTCTTGATGCTGAACAGGTTCGCTTCCTCCTGCCAATCCCATCGTCGCATTCTCGAGGACGCGTCGGTATGGCAGCATCTGGATCTCGGTGCTCCTCGTGGATACCGCTACCACCCTAAAACCTATTCGCTCACCACTGAGGCAAGGAGACTTGCCATCAAGGACAGTGAGCTGAAAGAGCTTCTCGACCGAATTCAGAAACATTTTGGAATCCCACTAGCGAGGGTCGTTCGGTCTGTGCGACTCAGTGGACTTGACGAGGTCTCTCTGCGAGCTGTGAAGAGACTCTGGAATCGCTGCTCTGGGCTCGTCCGCTTGGAAGCGCGCGACTTCCCAAATTTCGATCCGAATGACTTGCTGGGCTGGTTCCCGGATGACACCACAAGCAGTGCAGATTCTGAATCTGAAACATCCAGTGATGGTGATGATGCCAATTCTGCATCTGCAACATCCAGCGATGGCGATGCAGCCAGCAGTCGTGCTGGACTTCCGCCTTCCTTATTCCGGACTTTCAAGTTCACTACTGGAAGCAATCCCAAAGATTAGGATGGTTTATGGAGTGCAGCTTGTTGTTGAGTCTGGAGCTGATGATTCGGACTGTCTTCTGTGCGATGCCAAGGGTTGTGCCGTCAAGAGAAGATGCAACCGTGATTCTCGTGATCGATCTGAGCTTCTTTGTGACACGTGCAGAACCAATCGCTGGAATTGGTGTGCTTGCTGTGATTATTACAGTGTCTGGTGCTGGGAATGCATTAACCATGAAATGGGAGGGTACAAGCAATGCGTGAAGTGTGGAGAGTGGTTCTGCGATTTGAGGTCGTCGATGAGCTGTGCCAGTATGGAGATGGCTTGTTGCTGGCGTTGCGACCGAAGAGTCTGTTCTAATTGTGATCGCAACTGGATCGAGTGCACACTGTGCGGGTACTCGTTATGCGAAATTTGCTTCCCATCCCAGAGGGTGGACGATGGGACGGGTGCCATGACGAAGGGCCCAAAGTGCGGTGAAATTGTGTGTCCTGACTGTTATAGAACCTTTGATTGTAATTGTGATGAAATCTGTTTGACATGAAGGGAAAAAAACTTCTGTACAGTACGTGAGCCATTTCTGAAACGATGTCACTATCTATTATTGTAGCAAGACTTCTCCTCTTCAACTATATATTACATCACGTATGTTCGTCAGCCCTTACATTCGCCGAGGCATTCCTCGCCGCTTCTCTCCAGGCCAGCTATCCGACACCTGTTCAAAACGACAGCTGAAGAAATCAAGCAAAGGGGAACTCCAACGTCAAGTCATTAACGACTCACCCAAAGTTGTCTTCCCAAAAAAAAAAAGGTGCACTCAATTTGCACTATTCTGCGTCAGAGCTTGGGTGTTGCTGGCCACCGCGAAACTTGCCCGCATAAACATGAAAAAGAAGAAATTCAAAGTCTGAAGTATTAATGTCTTGCAATGAGGAGTTCTGATACTCCAAAATTTCGATTTCGATGGTCCCAAAACCAATTGAATGCCGTTATGTTGACCTTACGCGGCTGCTGCAAAGAGCTCATATCTGTACATTTATCAGTCATTCGGAGACTTTCCATCTTTCCAAATTGTTCAGTTCATATGAGCTCAATCCCCAGGGGGTTGCGATCGGCCCAAATTTTAACACAAACTCCCTCAGCAGCCAGCAACCGCCCAAGTCAGTAGTTCGCCTGCGTGTATCGTGCTTACGCGTTGACCCACTCGCAGATCTGGCGCAGACTCACCAAGGTCCAAATGCATGGTATCACCCCGACAAAATTTCGTTGTGCGTTGTGCGCATAGCATCATGCTCGACAACTGAGAGTGAGAGTAGTTGGAACTTTCCGAGACCTGAGTAGGAGCCACGGAAGCTGAAAAGCCGTTCGGGTGGCGAAATGTCGCTTTCTGGAGTTGTCGGTGCGTTCATCGAGATCCTCTTCTTCTCCCACTTGCGAGGTCGAACTCAACGAGACCGGCTCTTTCCGGCTTTATTGCGAGCTGGATTTGTTCGAGGTGTGTTGGTATCACGTACTCTACTGTCCATCTCTGCGGTCTTACACCCAACGAAATCAGCGTCCGAGAGCGGTGACGCATACTGGTGCGTCCAACTATCCCATAAAAGAAGCACTGCCTACAAAAGCTGGAAATTAAATAAAGGCGGGGAGTCTGATCAGGGTGTGATCGCTGTTTTGTGGCGCAGGCACTTGCACCATTCCCACGCACCACTCCAGTCTGCACACGCACAACCCAATGCCCGACCGCGCACACAGACCGCTGCCCGCGTCCATCTCCTCGTCGCTCTCCCGCTTTCTCACGTCGCAGTCCTCGCTCTCCGCAGTCCCATTCCCGCTCTCCTCCGGCACCCGCTCACATTCCCACTCCCACTCCTCGCGCTCTTCCAGATCCACGCGCAGACACCACACACCCCGCTCGCCTTCTTCACCCCTTTCAGACACTACGATCGCAATCTCTCCCACCTCGCCCACTTCCTCGCTCTCCACTCTGCGCATCTACTCGCACATCCCCTCAGACTCCAACTACGACTCGTCAACAGAACCGCTGTCCCTCCTGATCCCCCCGCCGGAGTGGCCCGAGCAGCGCCAGTGGGTGTCCAGATCACCCTCGCGCTCTCGGTCGGAGAGGTCCGCCTCGCCCTCGCACTCTCCCCGACGCACATCCTCTTCACATTCGGTCAGGCGAGAAGCATTCTCGAGTGCTTCACCCCAAACGCCACGCCCGAAACAGCTCTCCCCACCTTCCTCACCTCGCTCTTCAGTCAAACCTCCACCACAACCACTGTCCAACCACACACCGACCCACTCACCACCTGCGTCCTCTCCTCCCACATCCCTCCACTCCAGCACACCGTCTACTTCCACCTCCACCTCGCTCTCATCCCTCCTCACACCGCCTACTTCTCCGCGCCGCTCCAAGAGCCCATGGTGGGGCGGGATCCCGTCTCCGCCATCGGGCAGATCGCGCTCCGCCTCGCGCTCCTCCAGTGACAGGGACACAGGCACAGACACAGACGAAGACGACGATGGGATCGACAGAGTCATCGTGGGCGGGCTGGCAGAGTGGGTCGAGGACCTTGTCGGGCCAGATCTGGAGTCGAGCGCGTCGGGATGGACGGGCAAGTTGGCCAACGGATCTGGTAGGGGGGCTCGAAATGTCCGGGACAGCCCGCGAGGCAGCAGCAGCAACCTGTTCTCGGACGAAAGCGCAAGTGAGGGGCGTGGGGAGCAGGCGCAGGCGCAGGCATACCCCTCGCACATGAGCGTGGCAAGTGCAGGTGCAGGTGGGACGAAAAGCAGCAAAATAACACCCACACGCATCCACAGCACCAGCGTAGAGCGCTGGATCCGGTCGCTACGGGAACCATACCGGGGTCGGAACGTCCCAGCCTCACGATCTGCGCACATGCACGTCGCTTCAAGGGCGATCCGAGGGCGGCTTGGACTAGGACGCTCTCCCGACCTCACACGCGGGAATGGGGCGGAGGTATCTAACGCGGCACGACCTGTTGGATCGAGTGACGTGCACGTGCACCCGCACCCGCACCCGCGCAGTCGCAGTCGCCGTCGCACGCACGCTGGGAGTGTCAATGCCAGTCCCACCCGACCGCGCGCGGGGTCGCGGTCTCCAGCGCTCTTCCACCACCGTGCACGTGTACAACCCACCACCACCGACGATGACGACAGAGAGGAGGGAGAGGAGGGCGACGACGACGAGGACGCAACGGTCCATTCGGGATCTGACGCTGACGCTGACGGTGATGCAGATGACGAAACAGACGCCGACGCCTATTCGGGTGGAAGCAGTTCCACCACCTCGCGGGGGTCGTTCAGGGCCACGTTTGAGAAAGCGCGCGTCACACGCCCGCCTGGTTCGGGACTGCAGCCGCACCCGCCGCTGTTTTCGGCGATTGCGGCAGTGGGAGTGGGAGTGGGTGCGCGTGTGAGTGTGCGCGCGGACGGCGGTTTCAAACGGTGGAGCACGGACACGGAAACCCCGACGGGTGTGGTATCCCGGTCGCCTTCCCTCCAAACTTCGCGTCCTACATCCCCGCCACGACCGACCTCCCGCATTCTCTTTCGACCTTCCTCCCGCTCTCCCACCCGACCTTCGCGTGCCAACGCACCTGCATCTGCACCTATACAGCGCACACCACAACAACCCTCGGACCCCTTCCTCGTCCCCCGAGATCCCACGTCCGCCTCCACTCCCGCTCACCGCACACTGTACATCGAGCACCCACCGCCGCATTCGGGATGCGCGGCGTGTCGCGGCGTGCCAGATACCAAACCGTCGTTGTATCCATCACTGATCCAGTCGGCGCCTTCTCCCAATTCGGCTTCAAGCCCACCGAAGCACCTCGCACCCCACCACCGCGACACCACCAACCCCGCCGCCACCCCCGGTCCCCTCCTGCGCGTTCTTCCCACAACACTCGTATCGTCCGTCCGTGGCCCCCTTCTTCCCTCCATGTACGCCTCATACCATCCGCTCCACGAATCACCATCCCCCCCGCGCAGTGTCTGGGACCACACCTCGTCAACTGCAAGGTGGCGCAGGCCGTGGGAGCGCAAGGGGCTGTTTGAGAAGGTTTGGAGTGGGGAGAGGGAGCGGTGGTGGGAGGAGGGCGAGCGGGAGTGGGGGAGGGCCGTTAGGGGAGGTTGGGGGGGGTGGAATGGGGCGAGGGAGGTGGTGTAGTGGGGTTTTGGAAGCCAGATCCACAACCTAAGAGAAGTGGAAGAGGACGTTTTTTGCCCAATAGAAGGTCAGATTTGAGAAAGAGTTTCTTCACGGTTGCCAATACAATTGCATGATTCTACGATATGCAGAATCGTGATCCACTTCTCCTACCACTTGAGCTTCTGTAATCCTGCTCCATCTCTGCTTCGAATGACCCTCAGCATGACCCCGAATCGAAGCCATTCATTGCCAGCACCGAGTCGATTGATTGTCAGCACCGTCTCATCCTTCCCGCTCCCGTTGGCAGCACGTCAATCAACCACGTGATCGACCACAGTATTGAACTGCAAGGTCACCCATGATTCGCACCTCTTCCTCCCCACACCCTCCCTCTGAAATGACTAAGGGTGATCCGCTGCCGTCTCCTGCTTCGTCCCTCATGTCGGTCCCACGCGAGGTCCTCGCACACATCACTTCCCACCTCTGTCTCGCATCCCGCGCGCGCATATCGTGCACGGACAAGTTCTTCGCCGCATCATTCACGACGAGACAGCTGTCAGTGATGCGGACCTTGTTTCCTTCCTGCGCGGTGCCACGGACGACGAGTTCGCGGAATGGGTGGATCTCGTCCTTGCCCGCTCGGACGACGTCGCGGGCGCTCGCAAGGTTGGAACAGTGTACCTTGCTGGTGTGCCAGGTCCAAAGGCTCAGGCTGCTATGGATCCTGCCAAGATGGGCCGGCATAACCCAAACAGTCAAGGCACTTCCAGTCAACAAAGGGAGGAGACAAGGATGACCCACCTGTTTTCACTTCAAGCGAGAGAAGCGGCTCTCTGAGGAGATTTTTGACCGCCTCGTTCCTGCCCTGGCAATCATGCACTACTGCTTTTCCGGTGATGGGTTCCAGGGGCGTGATGGCAAGAAACGCGTGAGCTACTTTGCCGAAAGAGCTCTCGAACGCGTGTACGCTTGGGAGACCTCGCGATTCCCTCTCTGGGTCCCTAAGACGTCGGTGCAGTGGAAGCGGAGGGGACTCGAACAAGAGTTTGTGGTTGGACCATTTCAGCACGATGTGCCCACTCTTTGTAATGGAGCGGAAGTACTCTGGGGAGGATTCATACGGCTTGGTGGCACCAGGTCTCGAGTCGACTGGCGACGAGAATTCTGGGGATGTCGCTGCGAGTGTTGAGTGTGTGGGCCCAATGGATGTTGCCAAGACCGATTGGGATCAAGATGAGCAACATCAAAAGCTCGTTTCAGAAAGCGCACACACTTTTCTGGAAGCGCTAGACATTTACAAGACGCGAAAGGAGAAGCTACGGTTTCTTAAAGCACATGGGGTGGATGATCTTGTCAAGGATTTCCTGTCGATGAGGCCACAGCACGCATATCAACACGGAGTGCAGTTCTTGATTCCCGAGAATATGGCTATGAAGAATGGGGCAGTCGACAAAAAGAGTAAGGGGAATAATGTCGAAGAAGGCGAGGAGAGCGGAGGTGAAGAGGCCAAGGAGAGCGTAGATGAAGAGAGCGATGAGAGCAGAGACGAAGAGAGCGAGGAAAGCGAAGGTGAAGAGAGCAAGGGAAGTGAAAGTGAACAGAGCAAGGGAAATGAAGGTACAGAGAACGAGGAAAATGAAGTCAAAGAGAGCGAGAACCCTGAAGGTGCAGGAACCAACGAAGAAGCCGAGGAGATTGATGATAGATGGGAGTCATCCTCATCCACTTGGTGTGGAAGCAGTATGGATTGAGAAATTCTCGATTGCTCCGCCGATGAAGGGGAGAAGGGGCAGAAAGTGTGAGAGGAAGAACAAAGAGCCTGTCGTACTGTGATAAACGGTGAGAGACTGTTGACAAACAAGTCTTTGCTGATGCTTTCCAATAACGCACGTCGTCATTGCCAACAGAGGCGTCTGACGAAGAGATTTGGTAGCGACTTAGGTATTGTGCTTAGCTAGTGGGATGGTCATTTTACGAAGATTTCTCTGCAGTACTTCGAGGATATTTGATCATGTACATAATCCACCACTCACCGAATAGCAGATCTCCCCTCTTCTCGTGGTGATTGCGCGTCTCTGTTGCACTCAGGACCTGCTGCACGCCTGCGTTTTCAGTGGGTTAACTTGCAGCACGACATTTGATCCCGTAAACAACATTTCCTGCAGTTTTCAGTCATATCTGTAGAGGTAGCCGGCGCAGTGGCACTTAATATGCGGTGAGGGGGCTAATATAAAAAAAAAGAAGACGGTAAACACCACTGCTTCGACTGTGGAGCATCTCTCGCACAAAGCCTTCACTTCAGTCTGTCAAAAATAAGTTGGGAAACATGAAATACTCAAGTACAGCACAAATTTGAACGGCAGTAGTTTCAAATTTTCAAAACTTTCCTCCACTCTTCCATCCTCCCATCTCACCACTTCCTTCTCGCGTGTGGACAAGAAACGTTGAAAAAAAAGACAATTTTATTACAATCTAACCCTGGTGCAATACTAGTTAACAGTGTGGGTGGATAAATGGGTCCGCAAAAGATGAAATAATAATATGATAAATACCCGGAAAGTAGGGCATGGGAAAAAGAAGAGACCGAGAATGAATAAATAAGTGATAGCACCACACAACGACAAGCCAAGTGTCCTGCGGAGTCCCCTCCCTCCCTCGCCCTCCAAGAACAGTGAGGGTTGAGGAACATCTCATCCGACAATTTTCTGAACTGCGCCCGACGAAAAGTTCCACTCGAGTGGACACGTTGGTCGACATTCCGCATGACATGGGTTTGCGCTGTCCGGCGGCGAAGGATAAGGATAGCGTGGTGCATGGGGGGCGGGCACGTGCGCAGCTGGAAAGCGGGAGTCCCACAACGGACAAGAGGGGCTTGCGGGTGTTGGGGTTGAGTTTGGTGTGGGGAGTTTGGGTGCAGACGAGAAAGCGAAGGGAGGCGTGCCGGTAGGTGTGCCTTCAGTTTGTTGATGGTCGGTGTGGAGGGAGAAGGTGGAAGGGGGTGTCGCAACAGAGGACAGCGAAAGTGGAGTTGGAAGAGAGAGGTCATATTCGATGATATCGAGGAACTCGAATTCCATTCTGAGAACAAGGCGAAAAACAGGGTGGTGGAGGTGATGCAGGGTATTTAGGTAAGAAGGTTGCATAACGGACACCCTCTCCCAGTTTGTTGGGACCTCGCCAACAAATGACTCACTGGTTGATTTCTCGCTCGCTGTATCCCGTAACGGTTGCCCACCAGCGATTACATAGCGGCACGTCACTAAGATATTTGTTGGCGAGAGTGACGGACGAAATAAAGAGTCGGCATGTGGCTGTAGGAGTGCCAGAGACTCTGCAGTTTTGAGCCTCATCCGAACCGCCTTCGGATTCAGAGGAGCCGCCAAGACCCAGTCTGAGTCGCTGAAGATACATATGAGCGGCGTGGAGGGTTGGGAGTGAGAGTTTCGAGATTGTACAAAGAGAGGAAATGTACTATGAATGGGAGACATGCGTGAGCTGCTTGTCCACTAGAAACGGCCTATACGTCCATTTCTCCTTCTTGCGTCTCCGATAGTACTCACCTTTCTCAAGTCTAAACACGTGCAGCGCGGATGTTGGGACGAGGAGTCGTCGATAACGTCGCAACAGGCCTCGCACGCCACTGTGGCTCGCAGAAAGTCGGCAATGGCAGCGTGAGCCTTCTCCTCGTGCGACAGGCGGGCTAGGTGGATGCTCCGAGAGGGGAAGGAGGCCCGGCGTGGTTTCAGAGACCGTGGTTTGACACGCTTACGAATACAGCGCATTGGAAAGAGTTGGAGGCGATTGGAGGCGATTGGAGGCGATTGCGGGCAGTGGTGTGGCAGAAGTGGTTTCAGATATGGGTGACTCCGCGCTGGGAATAAATAGCTGGGAGGGGATAGACTGCCTGATAACGAGCATCCATTCCCTTGGTGGTGGGAATTCTCATCGTTCCTCCCAACCCCTCTCTCCTCTGACTCCTCATCTCCGATTTCACATCTCCTCTTCTCAGCCATTTCTCTCTCCCTCATCAGGCAATAGTTTATGTGGACTTCAGTGCAGCGTGACACCTCTGAACATGTTTCAGGCTCAATTATCGAGTTTCCACGAACAGGAGTCTTTTCCACCGATCCTTTCGTCGTCGCTTACCGAGAACGCGCTGGTGGTCCTCGCCAACCAAAAGAGGCGAAACAGGCGGGGCGCGGGAGTTCGTGAATGCACCTCCTAGGATCCTCCGGAAAAGAAGGTTGTGACTCATCCGATCTGGCGGCGAATTGTCTCCCCAAATTTCTCGCGCACGGAATCATTCTGAATGATCGGTCGAATAGCATGAAAAAATTAGGGGAAACAACTGTTGATATCTATTTTATTGAGATGTCCGGGTAAAACCTGAACCTAAGAAGCCGATTTCGCACCTTTTGCTCCAACCTCGAGATCTCACAAAAGGAGAGGATCAGAGGACGACCGCCAACGTTTTATTATCGATTTGAACAACTGAGCCACTTATTACCAAAGACAGAACCCCACAAAAATCACTCAGTTAACTGTGGTCATCTCGCCTTCTTTCCACACGGGATCTCCAACAACCCCAAGCGCGTCTCCCAGTTCCTTTGTGGGTGAGCATTGTGAGAGAGCCAAAAAATTTACCGCCCTTGTTGCGTCTCACCTTAACACTCAAATTCTGGAAAAACCCGAGCTTTTCCCTGTCAGTAACAAGCTCAGGATCGACCGTCCAGGTGGCGTTGACGTGACCAGAGTATGAGAACACTGTAATGTAGCTTTAGGCAGGAGTGATGCGATAAACCCAACGTGAGAGCTTGGCAGATCTGGATCCCACTCACGATATTGGAACGGCAAGAATGAAATTCATGTCATCAACCACTCTCCCGGCGAAAGAGACCTTATGCTCAAACCCCGGGACTACATAGCGTTTGACGGAGTTTTAACGTCGAATTAAGATCGCGTTGATTAGAACACGACACACCATTGCTCCACGCCAGAGTATGCGCTGTAGTAGCACGTATGCTGATGTATCGCATGGCGTCGTACCCCAGTAAATCAATGCAACGAAGCTGAATTTGGCGCATGTGCCACGCTTGGTCTTTTTGTTGTCGAGTTATTTGATCAATGCTGAATGCATCCGCAGTAGCAGATGACCACGGACTCACTTTCGCTCTTGATTTTGTCCATCACTTTCTTCGATTCAACAAGTCTCTCAATGGCGTCGTCGATGCCGATGGCCATTTTCCCGCTTATCATGCTCCAATAATTGTGCAGCATGTCGTCACTCAAAAGTTCTGGGTCACGCGGGAACATCAAAGGCATGAAGATGCGAAGTAAAAGTTTCTTGCGAGATGTTTCATCCAAGTAGCGCGGGTCTTTGCGGTACAGAAGGTACCGCCGGATTGTACTGGTAAATATGCTGAAAAGAACACTGCACGCAGATTTTTTAAGAAATAAGGAGAAGAGTGGGAAACGGAAAACACCAACTCATTCAGGGTGACCTTGTACCCTTTCGACTCGAGAAACGCTGTCCGGATCTTCTGCAGATACTCCATCGATATTGCGGGCGCCAGTATGAATACTCTTGGAAAGTGATGCACGTAGTTCGGAAACGTCTGGCACAGTTTTTCTCCAGCCTACCACATGTGAGTCAGGCAGCAGCAGAAGCTTACCCCGGAATGGAGCACGGTGCTTGAATCTTTGAGGACTTGAGTGATATATACAATCTAGGAGGTACACGAGGGAGAAAAGCGGCTTCTGCAAAAGTGAAAGTGTGTCATACCTTTAGACTGGACCAAAAGGCAGTCGCACCGTATTTCAACTTTTGCCAGAAAGACATGTCCGTTGGAAAGAATGGTCGTTTTGGCGGTATGACGAATGGCACATCGGCACCATTTGCATCGCGAAACGCTTCGTGTGCGACAATCATCCTGTTGGTTTGGAGATGCGTTACCTCCAAAGTCGGGAAGAAGGGACTAACGCTTACAGAGAGACTCCGTCACCGATAGCGTGATCCACATACCACACCACAACACTTTTTCCTCCGTTACGGTTGTGTACGATGTGCACCTGACAGACGAGATCCGGGGGCGTATTGAGGAACATGAGAAGTTCGCCGTATGTCCGTATTTCTCACCTCCCAGAGCGGTTTGTCCCGCGAAAGCTTCGTTGAAATATGGTCGTTGATGTACTGCTGGACTTCATCTTCTCCAGTCACCGTTGTTTCAACTACATGTCTCTCCAAGTTCACTTTCGTCTCTGCCCACACCACGTTTCCACTCGACGTCTCTCGGACTGCAATTGCACGATAACGGTAGTGCTTTTCTGTAATTGGCGTTAGTGCTGTGATCACCTCTTCTCGTGCGGGCACGTCCTTTGCAAACCACATCACGGCCTAATGTAAATGAATGTTCAAAGATTAACAGCGCTACTTCACATTTAGTGCCAGTGTATTTACCTGAATGCAGAGCCCTGGAATCGGATACGGCAGCTGACCTTCCACGAGTGCAGCTGACGGTACACTCATGGCTCGGTGATGTACTCCCGCAGCTATCGCTTGGATCCCCTCGTTTTCATCTGAAATAGGGTCATAAGGAAGTCTTTTCCTGTGCCAGAAAAAAAAGCCGGGAACGAGCAAGAGAACAATGAAAAGAAGCATTGGCGACTGGATTGATAGACCATGATCACATTGGGGAGCTCGCGAAAGTTTAAAGACGCAGTCCTCACAGATGTCAGTATCGCGACGATCTCTGTGACTGCGCTTGTAACTGAGTCCATAGCTTGCTTTCTTCAAAAAGAAGGAGGGAGTGGAGAAAGGGAGACAACCTCAAATAAAAGGTTCCGAATGACTCATGCCGTTAAGCTCCCAAGAAAACTAAATGTTATTACAGTTATGGAGTGAATTATGAATTACAGCCAAAAGAGAAGGAAGGGGGGGATGTACGGAGACCCGGCGTCTCAAAAATGTTCCTGCATGGGGGTCAAAACTAGTTCCTTGAAAGATCCATTACTTATGCGTGCGCGTTCTGCCGACTCTCCCTTATAATATCACTGCTCAAGTCCATTAAGCGCCGAGGTTGGCTGCACCGTAAAAAGAGTGATGGTACACTGGCGATCCGTTGTAGTCGTTGTACGGTTGCGGCGAGCCGCTTGCATAGGACGGGAGTCCTGTCATACCTCCAGTAAATGTTGCCGGAGTCGAGTAAGGCTGGGGTTGAGGAGGGGGTACATAGTCCACAAACTGCCACGGGAGCCTGGGCGGTGTGCCAGAGGATTTCCGATGCGATTTGTGGTGGCCATGAGAGCGTGGATGGTGTGGTTGCATCGATGGCACGGAATGCATACGCGGGGCAGACTGCGTTACTTCCATGTAGTCCCCGTTGGGACCATGTATGTAGCCCGTAACAGTAGGATATGGCGGGTATTGTTCCGTGACAGGTGTGCTCCCCGCTGGACCACGACTGGAGGGATCCACTAAGGTCGTAGACGATGAGGGAGATTCGCCCCCCTCGGACGGGTTGCCCTCTCCAGTCAGAAAGCCAATATCCATAACGGCCGATCTTGGCTTCCCATTGTCCTGGCGCACTTCGGGTGCAACGGGCCACGACGCTCGTACAGGCGGGAAGGATCCGCCTTCGACGTTGAGTTGCATCGGCCATGATGCTCGTCCGTGTGAGGTGAGCTGGGACTGGTCAACAACGGGCCAAGATGAACGAACACCCTGGGGCATTGCATTTGATTCCCGCTCGATTCCCGCAAGGTAGGAGCTGATTGCAGCAGGAGAATACTTGTGACGGCGACTTTTCGAAGGTGGGTGTGGGTGCGGCTGTGGTTGGCCACTCTCTGTGCCAGCGAGGAGTGGCGGCAATTTCGCGTTATCTAACAGGCGAGCGGCAAGTGTCGGACAAGTGTGCTCACCATGCGAGCCATCCTTGGAGCGATCCCTCGAAAAGTCTCCAGAATGGGTCCTCGAGCGCGGGTAGGGTTCGTGAGGGAGGGTGGTGGTGCGGCTCTCAGGGGAAGGCTTCACTTCAGCCCCTGCAGCGGCAGCGACTCCTTCTTGCAGTGCAACAACATCTACGAATCCACTGTCACGAAATTTGTGACCGTACCCATGTCTCTTACGAGATCCCTCCACGGAACAATCGCTGGCTGTATCGGAGTCCGAGTCTGAGTAGTCGTTCTCGTCGACGCCAGCGCCATATGGACCGTCACCCCACGGGAGCACATGGTTCTCCAATGGGTTTGGGTATTCATGGAAGGAGGGAGGATAGCTTGGATGGTACGACCCGTTGAGGTATCCCGGGTTTCCAGCCGCCACCGTTCCCTGCAGGAGTTTCCCGTCTGGGATCCTCGCGGCACCAGCACCATTATGAAGCTCGATCGCTCTCAGCCGCTTCTCGTGGCTTCGTTCATGCCTCTGTAGAGATTGGGGGATGAGCAACGATATCGTCAAAGCCTTTTCTGGGACGAAGCCAATACCTTGCAAGCAGACGCAAACTCACTAGCAAGCCATCCTTTCGAGAAAACGTCTTCCGGCAGAAACTATAAGAGCAGGTGAACCCTCGCTCGCCCGTGTGGATGGTTTCGTGTCTGAAAAGGCAAGTGGCGAGGTTACCGGGAGGCGGTCGGAACAAGATCCCATCACGGGACGGAAACCAACGGACCTTGTCAAGTGCTCATATCGTTTGAACGCACGAGAGCAGCCTGTGGCAGGAGGACAGTGGAAGGTGGGGGAAAAGGGAGGCAAGTGAGGGGGGATCGGCAGAGCCAGGTGGTCACCGAGAACATACTTGGGCACTGGTAGAGACGCCCACGGCGTGCTGCTTTTCGCTTGTCTCCCGCTTCGTCCTGCGGGGAGAGCATCGGCGGTTGCCCCCTCGTGTCAGTGGGGAGAAGATGGAACCCGCGGTTGAAGGGCACGGCAAGGCCTGGACTCCAGAAGGAATCGCCGGGGGCACTCCCCCACATCGGTGCCTCACACCATTCTGATGCCAATTCTGTAAATTAACTTTCGATAGCACAGCAGATGGTTCCGATAAGATTTTTACGTGCAAATTTCCTCCGTGCGCCGGCTCATTTTTACCAAACGGGCTCTTTTTGTGGAGGACTCACGAAAGTATCAAATTTCTTCTACTGTGATCATCCACTTCCGGGTCTTTTTATCGCTGTTGCATCGCTTTCTTCACTTGAGTCCACACCAGAATTCGGGTGACGCCCCATCCTGTGTTTTGCCGAGGAGGGATTTGTTCGGGCGGTGAGGCGGGGAAACTGCCACGATCGGAACCGAAGATGGATTTCCGCCATCTCAATAAAATGATATTCTAGCCCCGGAGTGCTTTAAAAATCGCCACCAGCTCCTTGTTTACCTGTTTGTGTTCGTCCTCAAACGGCGTCTTGCACAACGCGCACTGCTTTTTGCCGACGCTCTTCAATGCCCTCGTGGTGCAGTCTTTGCAAATGTTGTGGTGGCACGGGATCATGACTGCGGAAATGATTTTTTTCCCGTTTCATTCAGCACCGAGTCGGCGTAGGACACATTTTTGAGGAATTTCAGCCGGCCCGATTACTCACATGGGTCCTTCACCATATCAAAGCACACGGGACACTCAAACTCCTTTTCCAGCACTTCGAAAAATTCCTTGGGGTTCGTCGCGTCCCGAGAAAGCACGTCTTCCCACACTTTGGCGTCATGCACGTCCTTGGCAATAAGGTCGAGCACATCCTGAGGGGGCTTGTATTGGCGCTTTGGTGCTGATGTCTCCTCGGTCTCACCCATTGCTTTCGCACCCTTGCCCGACCCTTTGGTCTTCTTGGACTTGTCGGTTGTTGCCTCCCCGTTCTCGGCGCCGTCTCGTTTGCGCTTTTTGGACTCGCCGTCACCGTCTGCGGGACCTGAAGGTGCAAGGTGCGTGAGAAACGAATTCAATACCCGCAAACCCCAGACCATACATACTACCGCGATCGATGAGTTTCAAGCCAAGCTCTTTGATCCTCTTCTTACCCTCCTCAGTCTGCAAATAGTTGCACCAAGGTGACAATGCGAAAAGATACAACATGCTTGCATCATCAAGACAACTTACCCAAGGCGGTGGCGCCGGATCATCCCGCTTGAACTCGTACCTCCAATTCAAGAAGCCGCTTGAGTTCCGCTCCGGCCAGTACTAGATCCGCCAACGTAGAGATTCCGTCAGTCCACCAGAACACCACAAGAAGCCAATTCCGTGCAACAGCCAACTCACCCTGACGAGCTTATATATCCCGTCGTATCTGTACCCCGTCTCCGTGGGCACGTACTCGACACCGATATTCTTCTTTTTGGCCTCCTTGATGAGCTTGGATGACCGTAGCACCCTGATAGGCTTCGACTTGCGCCAGTCGCTGCAAGTCGCCATTGGGCAACGTCAACACAACTTGTTCAAATGAAGCCATACCGAAACGAAAGTCGCACCTCGCTACAGCGCCCTTCACATCGTCGACACGGGCGGCATCGCATGTGATGGCGATTCTGTGTTTGAGGTGAGAAGAGGGGTGGGGGTGCAGTCAATGAACAGGAAGGATGGGACCACGATAAGTATAGACGTACGCCAGGTTGGCCTTCTCGAGCTTCTGGTCACTGTCCTGTTTGGCCGTGCGTCGGTTCTCGGACTTGAGGTCCCGCCCGCCCGATCCCGTGTCTGCGTCCCACAAAGTTTGCACGAACAAACAATGAAGCAACAAATCAATGAACACGAATTAACCCATTCCAGCACAGCTAAAACTCACACGTGAATGTCTCCCCGTAATCTTCGTCTTCGGGGTACCTAACCCCACCCCTCTTGTCAGCCGCTATACCACAACCCCCAAACCCCTTCTCTTGAGCACCCACCCGCCCGACAACACGATACTCCTGCACCCCGTCTTAGAACTTCCCGAGATCCCACCGACGGGCGGGCCGTGCACGCCGTCCTCGCTCACGGCCATGCGGTACAGCCACATCTGCCCCACTTCGACGCCCGGCACGGGACCCATGTGGTCCTTGTCGACGACCGTCGAGACTTTGGACCGCCCTACGTTGGCCATGCCTCCGCCCCAGCGACGGCCCTAGGGGAAGGGGGTACGGATGGAATGGTTCATGTAACGTTAGGTCAGACTTGTCACTCCATGCCCCCACACCACACCGCAAACGCACCGACTGGACGCCCCTAGACTGGGCCTTCTTACTGCCCTCTCCTCCCACGGCATTGACGACCTTGTTCTTGTTGCTGCACGAGGGGCAGTACCACTCCTCCTGGGCCTTGATGGCGTCCCATTCGGATTCTGGGGGTGGGGTGGGCAGGCATTTCAGGTGGTGCCAGCTGGGTGAGGCGAGGTGGGGGTTCCGTGATGGGTGGTGTATGGGAGCGGGGGAATGGGGGAAATGGTAGGAAAAGGTAAAGCCGAGATGCGCAAAACCCGTCCAACATGACCGCTTTTCCACCAACAACGTGCCCAAACTCACTACTGGCACTCATCGCACAGCATGCAGTTGCCCGCGTCCTCGTCCACGCCGCAGTAGCAGCAGTTGCAGTCCTTGCATTTGCGGCCGGGTTTCTGTAGGGGTGTGCGGGTGTGCGGGTGTCTAGTCAGACCTCCCGTCACGGCACAACGAGCCACCGACCCGACCCGATGCAAACCTTCTTGCACTTATCGCACTTCTCGTCCTCCTCCTGCATCTGCTCGGCAAGCTTGCGGTCCTCGTCCGTCATGTCCGTCAGTCCGGTCTCTGCCTGTGCCTGCGCAGCCGTTCCTCCTTCTCGTTCCGCGCTTCCAGACGCCTCCTCAACAGACGCAGCTGCCCCAGACGTAGCACCGTCCCCGTCCAGGTCCATCGCGGCGGGAAGGTCCCCCTCGGCGCGCTCGAGCGGCACAAAGTCCTTGGGCCGGATTTGGATCGTAACGGTGTATGAGTTCTGTGCGTACGATAGGCGGGGCGTTTGGTATGGCATGGGGCGAAGAAAGAAACCATGGTGCGTGTGGAGGCAATATGGGAAGTTAAATAACCCTTCTACACGAATGGAAACCGTGCAAGACCCGTCCCGGACGTCGACCCTCCACCCACCTTGACATCATACATGAACAGCGTTGCCGGGTTGCCGTCCCTGTCTGTTTCGTTGAGCTGATGTCGGGTTGTGGGAGGTGTCAGTGATGGGATGGGTCGGCAAGCACAAGCGTAATGAAAAGGTCCTCTGCTGTGATTGCACTCGTGCCCCTTCCCACCCATCTCTTTTGGTCTTCCCACCCCACCTACACCGATTCCAACTCCCAGGCCTCCACCCCACCCGCTCTCACCATTCGTTCCACCCCTCCCACTCTTTCCGCCCCGTTCCCCCTTCGCGGCACACTCCTTCCTCACACTCCACACTCGGTTCCTCCCACTGTTTATCCTCTCCTTCTCCGCCC